>JAKSZT010053882.1:4780724-4868942 GCA_026826555.1 Tolypeutes matacus | reverse complement strand
TTTTTTTTTTTTTTTTCCCCTGAGTTTCCTTATGTTTGTCTCTTGCATGTAAGCTTATCACACTTGTTTCTTTTTCCTAGTAAGTGTATTTGATTATTTTATGGACTAAATGTTCATGGAGGATTTGGATCACAGAAGGGTTACAATGGGTACTGCGGGGGATTATTGGGGTGGGTGTCTGGGGGGGTTTCGTGGGGATTGGTTCATCCGAATATACATGAAAGATATACAAAATAATTCAAAGTATCAGGGGATGGGGCATGGTCACGATGGGTGGATAATCCCACAATAAATGAGGGAATCTGAATTCCTAGCCTGTAGAGCTCTTCCACAGTCTCCCAGGGAGCACCAATAGTCCTCTGGGTGTAGGGACAGTGCCTGTCAAAATAGGATAACCCACTGATGTGGTTTTTTTTTTATTGATGACTACCCTTGTGAGTCTTTGCTCTTGTAAATGAGACTTAGCCTGCAGTTGTGGGGTGCCTAAGGGTTGCCACCTGAGAGCCTCCTTGTTGCTCAAATGTGGCCTCCCTCTAAGCCAAACTCAGCATATGATTGCATTACCTTCCCCCCAACATGGGACATGACTCCCGGGGATGAGCCTCCCTGGCAACGAGGGATTAATACCAAGTGCCAACTGTCAACACAACTGGAAAAAGACCTTGAATAAAAGGGGGAAATGGTAAAGACAAATGAGTTCAAGTGGCTAAGAGACTTCAAAGAGAGTCGGGAGGTCATCCCAGAGGTAACTCTTACGCACACCTCAGTAGGAGCTCATAGAACATCTAAGTGCCTATCACCCCACTCATTGGGGTTCCTGAGAGCTCCAGAGACACCCTGGTCCTATATAAGGGGGGGATAGCCCCAGAGACTGATGCCTTATCAGTGGGTTCTATTTTGGAATCTGTGCTCCTGAGAGTGACAGAATTAGACTCAAATAAGTCCTCCTTGCACATGGTTCACCAGTCCCTTCTATTCAAACCTACATGTGATGCTGGTGTTTTTAGGTATACTTCCAGAGACTGGAGCCTCCTGCCTACCTATGTGCCAGGTGTGCATGAAATCTTGGTGGAGCTGCAACTCCTACCCTACAGCTCAATGGACTCATCCAAGTCACCTGGTGAGGAGACAATGATGGGCAATGGCCATCCCAGGGAATGGAGAGGGCCTGCATCTGCAGGCAGGATCATCCCACCCACCATATCCATGGGATATAAGTCCTCTCTCACTTGGAGTTGGACTGACATCACCATCCCAGTCCTCTCAGGATTGGGGGAAGAACTATGGACTAGAGTGGACTTGATGGTATTCTCTTGTTCACATATGGTGATTCTAGCAATGCAAGAAATTATAACAATGAGGTGGAGCCAGTGGCCACTTAACACTTTTGGGGTAGGGAGGGGATGAGCAGTTGAAATACAGGGGCTTCTTTGGGAGTTGGAGGTTATCCTGAGTACTGTTGTGGCAACAGATGTAGGCCATTTTAAATCAGCACACACCACTCAGAACTGAGTGGGAGAGAGTGTGGTCTACAGTGTGAACTATGGTCTATGGTTGGTGGCAAGGCTCCAGGATATGTAAGTTCATTGAGGGTGGTGGGCCACACTGTGGGAGATGTTTGTGTGGGATGTGATGGGAGGTGTGGGAGGTGGGCAACCTGGGAATCCCAGTGGGTTCCGTGTAATATTTTGGGTAATCTAAGCACCTCTTAAAATATATGTATATATATATATATCAACATTTTTGTAAGCAAATACACATATATGCATATATATTTATATATCATTTTGCAAATGTTTGTATGTATTGTGAGAATTTTGATTTTTACCCATAATAATAAAAAAAAAATACATTAAAGGCATATAACAGCAGATTTGAATTGATGGAAGACAGAATAAGTGATATCAAGGACAAAACATCTGACCTTGAAAAGACAGGAGAACAGAAAGAGAAAAGAATGGAAAAAATGGACCAAGAGTTCAGGACATTGAATTACAAAGTGAAATACATAAGCATACGCATTATTGGTGACCCAGAAGAAAAGAATGGAAAACGGGCAGAAAGAATATTTGAGGAAATAATGACTGAAAATTTCCCAGCCCTTATGAAAGATATAAATATCAATATCCAGAAAGGACAATGCACCCCAAACAGAATAAATCTGAATAGACCTACTCCCAGACAGCTACTATTCAGAATGACAAATATCAGAGATAAAGAGAGGACTCTGAAAGCAGCAAGAGAAAAAGCAAAACATCACATACAAGTGAACCTCAATTAGATTGAGTGCCGACCTCTCATCAGAAATCATGGAGGTGAGAAGAAAGTGGTATGATTTATTTATGGTACTGAAAGAGAAAAACTGCCAGCGAAGAAGTCTGTGACCAGCAAAACTGTCCTTCAAAAATGAGGGTGAGTTTAAAGCCTTCACAGAAAAACAAAAACTGAGAGAGTATGTTACCAAAAGACCAGATCTATACAAGATACAAAAGAGATTGCTGCAGCCAGAAAGGAAAAAAGAAGGACAAGAGACTTGGAGAAGAGTGTAGAAATGAAGATTATTAGGAAGGGTAAATTAAAGGGTAAAAAGACAGACAATAGTATGATATAAAAACAGAAAGTAAAAGGACAAAATGCATGAAGTAAGTAATGCCTTAACAATAACAACATTGTATGTTAATAGATTGAATCCCCAATCAAAAGGAATAGACTGACAGAATGGATAAAAAAAATATGAGCCATCAAAAATAAATAAATAGATAGATAGATAGATAGATAGATAGATAGATAGATAGATAGATAGATAGATAGATAAAATATGAGCCATCTATATGCTGTCTGCAAGAAAATCACCTCATACATAAGGACACCTTGTGTATGCAAGGTTGAAAATGAAAGGTTGGTAAAAGATATTTCATGCAAATAGTAACCAAAAAAGATCTGGAGTAGTGATATTAATCACTAGAAGACTGAACAAAATATATTAAAACATGCTTTTCAGACATTGTCCAATAGACAGCACAAGACTTGAATCGTGAGAAAATAGAAACAAATAAGGTAAGTCCTGCTACTGCCTAGAAGAGTTTCCAAACCACAGTGTATGAGGAAAAGTGGACCCAAGCAGAATTTGATGGTATGACTGGGTTTGATCAGAGTCTGGGAAGACTAAGGAGAATAGAATCCATGGAGCAGAATACCAAAGAAGAAGGTATCGCACAGAGAGCACGCCCCAGAGATCTGCAGAAGGGTCCTCTCCAATCTTTGACTCAGTAGGGATCTTGACCAGCATGAGAGGAAGCTACCCCAGGCCAGGGAAAGAGTCACTGGTTAGCAGTAAGTCGAACAATTCGTTGAACTTACACAGGACTGGGAATGTTTTGTGCTCCCACCAGCCAGAGTCCGCAAAGCCTTAGTAGTGAAACTAAATTATCCCTAGAATAAACACTGCTCTAGACCTGTCCTAAAAGGCCTTAAAAGCAAGCCTCAAAAGGGCCAAACTGTTCCAAGAAATTTAACTACATGCCAGAACGAAGTCCAAAACCATAAAGGATCTCGAACCCAGCAGCATAAAATTCACAAAGTCTGGCACCTAGTAAAAAGCTACTAGTAAAATATGACCCACATTCAGGAGAAAAACTAAACAATAGAAACAAATCTGGCAAGTATAGAGATGATGGAATTAGCAGAAAAGGATATTAAGTGGTGTTATTATTATGTTCTATATGTTCAAGAAGGGAAAAGAAAACATGGACATGATGAGGAAAAAA
Source organism: Tolypeutes matacus (assembly GCA_026826555.1). NCBI lineage: Eukaryota > Metazoa > Chordata > Mammalia > Cingulata > Chlamyphoridae > Tolypeutes > Tolypeutes matacus. The sequence continues at coordinate 4,865,175 of JAKSZT010053882.1, read as the reverse complement.
AAATAGTAGATTTTAAAAAGGACCAAATGAAACTTCTAAAGATGAAAAACACAATATTTGGGGAGAGGGGGGGAGTCAACATGCTCAAAGAAATATATTATGGGTCAAAAGCAATGCATCCGCACAAATCCTGGTTTCATAGATTAACTAGTCAGGCTATTTCCAGAGATAGTTGCTATCAGGGCTCCCTAATCAAACCAGACAATGATCTTCTTTCACCTTAAGATGTCTAATCAAAGAAAACTTTTTTCACCTTAAGATGTCTAATCAATTTTGCCAGCAAATAGCATTCCCTTGCCTACTCCTGTTGGTTTCAGAGGCCATTCTAGAAGGAGACAGAAAGGAGAAACAAAGTCAATAGAATACTTGCCCAAGTACCACTGTCCTTCAGCAATGTCCTTCTATCTACCAGGATGCTTTGCAGACCTTATCTTGCATAAGTTCTCTGTGGAATGTGCTCCTGATGCCTCTTTCTTCCTTGAAACACAGTTGGCTGTGCTGTTGTGTTCAGCAGGCCAAGGATTTAGCAAGGACAAAGGGAAACCCAACTCTAAAAATTTTTTTAAATGTTGAAATGCCAGTAACAATGTTTTTCACCTACCCATCCCCCCACCAACACATAATAACGTGAACAAGAAATAAATTGCTATTACGTTTGAGACGTTATGTATTTTGGGTCTTCTTGTTACCGCAGTTCACCTATCCTAAGTAAAACATACCTATCACTTCTTTGTTACATGCAGAATCAGAGAATAATTACACTCTGCTTGGAAGGCCCTGAAGAAGAGACAAAATTCCTATGGGAAAGGCAGATTTCCGTTAAAACAAGGAATAGAGAAGATTCTGTAGAGGTGTTCAAAATAGAGCAGAGCATTTGTGTCACAGAAAAAATAATTCTAAAGGGAACAATGGAAAATGTTGCCAGTGAGGGAGGCAGAGGAGTTATGAGGTGGAGGTAAGAATGTTGATGCTTCAGACATGAATGAATGGGCTTAGATTTAGGTCTTGGCACAGGACAAAGATGAAGGCATGGCAGCATTCACTTCACTATGGTTAGAACTCTGACAGATGACATTCCCATGTGCAACCTTATTGAACACATAACCTACTTGGATCCATCTCTGGGCAAAGTTGCATTCAACAAGCATAGCCCCACAGCTAGAAAATTTATATTTTAAAAATTCCTTTCTTTACTTTCATCTCCCAAAGGACATTAAAGGAATCTGGTTCATAATACACAGCAACTTCTCATATCCCTTTCTACTGGATCTACTGGTTGTTTCACATCTTCTCATTCACCAGTTCCCCCCAAACCTTCCCTAATCAACTCCTGGCCCACATGATTTGTCTCTCTTCTCTCTCTCTTTTCCAACTTAACTTCTCTGCCAATTCTCTGGCTCTAAATTACAAAAATCTAGGAATAAGTGTAATCTAAGCTGGGGCCCATAGAGAAGTAGGGCAGGGCAGTGAATCTGGGAACAATCTTATGCTAATCATTTTTAGCCCTTTGCTCATACAGATCCGTGTGGAGACAGTGAGCATTTTTGAGGTCAAGTGAAGTTTACTGCTTGCATTTGCAGTCCAGTCAGTGATTTGTGGCCTTAGCTTTACTCAAAGATCCAGGCAAAATATTGGTGAAAAAAATTGTGGTAGATGCTAACAGAATTTAACCCCAAATGGAAGAGCATAAATGATTAGGCCCAAATCAGCATGGCAAAAATAACTGCTCAATGGGGACAGACCTGCCTTTGGAGAAATGAGCTCTGGCCCAAGTCAGCCCCACATGTAGGAGGTGATGTATTTAGAAGGAAGTCAGGAGCTCTTGAGATCTTTCCTCAACAGTGACGCTTAGGCCAGGGGACATAGAGTAGGAAGAGTTAGCCTTAAGTTCAAGGCAGCAATTGATTGGTTTTTCTTGTTTCCCATCTGTGCTAAGCCTGGGCAAAACTGTCAGTTAGGTATAGGTTGTAAACCTCTCCCTACCTCCTAACACCTCTTATCTTATCTTCATGGGGCCAGAATCCCTCCAAGTTCCTATTCTTGTTCCTAGATGGCTATCAGAATATGGACAGATAACAGTTTAATCCCTTTCCTAGGAATTTCCCTTCACAAAGCCTTTTCACATACATAACACTTAATCCTCACAGCAGTTTGTAATATAGACATTATTATTACTGTTTAACATCTTAGGGCAAAGATTCCAAACTATTCAATGAGGAAATGACCCAGACTTCAGGGTAGAGAATCTCATTTGGAAAACTTGGAGCTAGCATTTGATTTCTGGCCCTGCCACTTACAACCTGTGACAAGTCAGCTAAATGCTCCCTTTCCTGGAGAAAGGGGATTATCTATCGCACACTTTGTTGTTAGGATTACATTTTTAATTAAGGTAGGTGACAGGCAGTAGGCTGGGGCAAACCCCAGCAAGTGTCACTTTGGTGCAGGCTGGAAGTCACAGGCTGCAGGGCCAGGAGGTGGCTTTCTTTCCACCTCCTGTGGCATGCATGGGCTAGGGCAGAGCTGGGTATACCCTGTGACTGTGCTTGTAGTGAGGAACTCCACCTACTTCTCACTTTTTATGGAACATGCACAGCTCATTCTTGAAAAGAAAATGAACATCTGGGCAGTGTGAGGATAGACACCAGTTGGTTAGAAGAGTGTGGGGAAAACAAACAGCTGCCCAGAACCTGGAAACCTTGGAAGACTTGGTAGTAGGGGAAGCTGAGACCAGAAAGAACCACTGTCACTGAGGAGGGAGCTCCTGGTCCAGCTAGTTCAGCATCAGGCAGCTCAGATGTAATGTCTAAAGTAACTCATGGGACCAGTCATAATGCTTGTCTCCATGATAGGATATAGGTAAGGGCTTTGAAAACCATGGATGCTATACAAATGCTTGTCAATGTCATTATTGGTAATTTAGATGGACTTTCTTGTTCTACATTTAAAACTCATCCTCTGGACTAGTCACTAAGGGTACTGTATTAGTCAGCCAAAGGAGTGCTAATGTGAAATACCAAAAATGGGTTGGTCTTTATAAAGGGTATTTATTTGGGGTGGAAGTCCACAGACACCAGGCCATAAAGCGTTAAATTTTTTCTCTCACCACAGTCCATTGCCACATGTTAGAGCAAGACAGCTGCCAACGTTTACCAGGGTTCAAGCTTCTTGGGTTCCTCTCTTCCCAGGGCTGTGTTTCTCTCCGGGTTTAGCTCCTGTTTCCTCCACAAGGTCAGCTGTAGATGATCAGGCGAACGGCTCACTTCTCTTCTCCTGGGGCCTTCTTTCCAACATCAAAACTGCTTCTCAAACACTGCTTCAACTCAGTTCTTTGCCTTGCCTTTTATATTCAATTCCCCACCCACCAAGGGGTGGGGCTCAGTGCCCTACTGATTTGGCCCAGTCAACGCCCTAATCATAACTTAATCATGCCCAGATTAACAGATCAGTTTACAAGTATGATCCAATTATATTTTTGGAATTCATAATTACATCAAACTGACCAACTGTAACAGGTACAAAATGAGATAAAAGGATATTTGGAGAGGAAAGCAGCCCCTTACTCCCAACTCTGCTCTCCCTACTCTGGTATTTAGAAAGCTGATATCAGACTTCAGTTACTATTAATGTTCTTTGGCTCAGGAACCCCTTTGAGAATGATGGCAAGCTATTGACTCTCAACCCTAGGAAAGTATATATATCCAAACTGCATATAATTCCAAGGGACTAAAATCCTGTGAGCTAAAATCCTGTGTTAAAATCTTGTGAGCTAGATTGTTAGCTCTTTTGTTATATGGAAAACTGAGTCTCAGAGTAGTCAACTAATTTGCTCTAGGTAGTAAACTGATTAGCAGAAAAATGAACCAGAAAAATGACTCCAAATGGAATGCTTTTCCTACCACCCACACAGGGTTATCACAGTCTACCACAAACACGCATTCATCTATAGATTGGGCTCAGCTGCCTCCATTCCCAGGGTGCTTCAGGAAAGTGGGAATCACTTATAGGCATCCACAGTGTACCTACCACTTTCTGTGTAATTCTTGTGTAATTGGTTTATTCATTGAACAAATATGTAAGTTTATCCAATGTGCCTGGCATTATAAGCATCAGGGATACAGAGATAAAAAAAAAAAAAAAAAAAAAAAAGCCTGGAACTTATGATCTAGTACACTACCTCTCCTCCAAAAATTAGAAAACTCCTGGAATGATAATTATTTCCTATTGCAGTCTACATATTGTAAGACAATTTATTTCAAAAAGTCATATTTTAGATATTTTAATTAGATGCAGTTAGATATTTTTTCATTGTCAAAATGTAAACATTGGATTGCCCTCATTGAAAACAAAATGATTTAGAAAAAAATTTGAACCACTTGTCTTTCATGATTCCAGATGTACTACAAAAATATTTTTCAATAATTCTGTCATGTTATGCTCACGTATTATTCAAGAATATTGATTTTCAGGGAGCAGTCATGGGAAAATAGCATGCCAAAAAGGAGTAAGACTTTAAAACACATTGTCAACAACCTTATTTTCTTGGTCCAATTGGAACCTTCTGGAAATTAGGAGCTATGTTAGTGCAATGTATTCAGTTTCATTTTGAATTGGTCAGGACAGAGTAGGTTGCTGCAGTAACAAGCAACTCCAAAACCTCAGTGACTTTAAACCACGAAAGTTTGTTTCTTGCTCAAGCAGAATTCATTGTCATCCAGGCTGTTCCCCAGTGCAGCTGTCCTCCATGTGTTGGCTCAACATCCCAAGCTGCTTTGGTTTTGTGGCATCTCCATATCAACATGTGCCTTCACGACCGCCAAAGCAAAAAAAAAAAAGAGCATAGAGAACACTGACTCCTAAATGTTTCCACCCAGACATCACCTCCCTTCATGTCTCATTGTATTGGCAACAGCAGGATACATGGCCAAACCTAGCTTCACAGGGGCAAAGGACTGTCCTTCCCACATGCCCAGAGATAGAGGGTAAGAATTAGATGCTAGTGCACAGGAGTAATGTCTACCACGTGTATCTTCAAATTTAGTATCAACATGACTTGACAAATTGTTTTCAGTGTGGAAAATTTAACTAAAACTATATCCTTTGTTTTGTTTAAGAAAGAGAGATGATATATTGGCTTTTTATGGTAAATTTTAATCTAGTAGTATGTTATGTAAAGCCGTTGAGCGCCTGCTTCTCACATGGGAGGTCCCAGGCTAGGTCCCTGGTGCCTCCAAAAAAAACAAACAACAAGCAAGCAAATGGAAAAACCAACCCAGGGGAGTTGATGTGGCTCAGTGGTTGAACGCTGGCTTCCCACATACAAGGTCCTAGGTTCAATCTCCCACCCTGGTACCTCAAAAATAAATTAAAAAAACATAAATTCACACACCTTGTGCTCAAAGTCTTAACCACATTTGAGTGTGAGTGACCCATCTGGTTTCCAGTTCCAGTTTCACTCCACTAGCCAAGTGATTGAATTATCCTTTGGGGGATGCTATTTTAGTAAACCAGGGAAAATATGCCCATCTCAAAAGGTTGACATAATAAGCAAATTAAATAATAAAGATGAAAATGCTGTTACATCCCTGAAACAAAAACGAAAAGTATATATTTTTAATAAATTTGGACAATTTGAAAGGTTAGACTTGGCTAAAAAAAAACCTGCCCTAAAATTAAAATCCTAAATATTGGTTGAAATATATGACTTAACTCTTATTATTGTATCCAGAGAGATGCAAAAGATATTTGTAAGGGTTTTTATTAATGTTAACTTATTGCTTATTTTCTAATTTTATAATCAACTTGGTGTATCCACGCAAGTTCTTAAATAACCCTAATGAGTAGCTTTTATGTAATCCCTTCTATGAGATCACTCTCATTTTTGGCTCCCTGGAAAAAGCATGAGGTGGTCCAAAAGGAATATGACTCAAATTAAACCCATCTGTTGATACTAACATAATAGAGCTAATTTGAATGTAAAAGAGAAAAACAATCGGGGTTTTAAGTAACACAGCTTGTTCTAGAAATAGGAAGGGCATGTGTTAATGTTAACTGAACTATTTGGCTTTGCATTAAATGTCCACACTCTGTGCATTGTCTAGTTATGTTAAAATCTCACTTTAAAACTAGTTTTCTAAAGTTACTGGATACATTTTTAATAATAGTTTCAAGCAAAGAGGAGGAAGAAGAGAAAGAGGTAGAAGAAAAGAGGAAAGGAGAAGGAGAAGAACAAGGCGAGGGGACAAAGGAAAAGGTGAAGCAGGGAAAAAGGAGGAAGAGGAAGAAAAAAAACCAATTTGAGATATGGTGAGTGATCAATCTGACAGATAACTCCTAGTTGAAGTGTATGTATCGGTAATCTTATGATTAGATAAACATAGAAATTGTTTTGCCCAGCAATAAAATTGGAAATGTTTTCCTCTTAGTAAGGAACTAATGGGAGAAGACTTTCAAAGGAGGAAAAAAAATAGAAAGAAACCCAGAAACAGAAAACCTTTTAACACTTTGGAATAACTTATTACTAATTTAGTTTAAACTAAAAAGTAATTCCCTTCCATAAAATGTCCTCTCCATGTTTCCCTATTTTTCCTTCTGACTGGACAGGACATTATTCCAAAATAAATTTTCCTTTAGGCACAGCCTTACTAGTCTCTCTGCTTGTTACCAAATGTGAGCTTCTAAACTGTTTTCAATCAACTTTATGATAAGAAAATCCATTCTGTATCAAACCAAAGAAACCCAAATCTCTACAGTGGCATTATATTCCTGTTCAAATTTCATTGGGAGACATCATATTAAAAGCTAATTATCACTCAAGAAGAATAAACACTAAAATTAAAAACAAAAACAAACAAAAAACACATAATCCAGACTGACATTGAAATGCTGAAAAAGTGATGGAACATTTCCTAAATATGGTTTTAATTTTGGTGACCAGAATTCAGCAACATTTTACTAATGAGGCACATTTTCTCTGCAACCTATATGTGGTAACTTAGGTTTGTGAAATACTTTGACTCACCAGTTCTTTTTACCCCTAGCGTTTTTTGTAAAAGAAGCACTACACATATAAGTATTGAGTAGCCAAAAATTTGTTCTGGCCTCACGAGATATCAGTATGTTTCAAATTAACAGACTTAGCATTAAACTGTGAGCATATGGAGCATACTGACTGCTTATAATCTAACAATTAAATTAATACACTTTCTTCTATGGCTACAGAGGTTTGAACCAGTCAGCAGATCCAGAAATTCAGTGGTATTATCAAACATGCTCACCAACCACATCTTTTGCTGGCAAATTAAGCCATGAAAAATAAATCATTAGACAGACAAATTGTAACTTGAATCTGAGATATCACCACCCAGCATAGCACAAGGATGGTAATCAAGCCTAACATTTAGAGATGCACTTCCTGTGAGATAGATGAATCCTGGCAAATGGAGCTCTTATGTCAGGGATGTATATTTATACAGTTTGTTATTGTCAGATGGCACAGAATTATCACTAATAAATGTATTACAATCTGATCAGCAAAGAAATGCTTACTCTTCATATCACTTGAACTGATTTGATTATTTCCCCATTATTTTGTGTTTTAACTCTCTTTAGATTGTCTAGTTTCATTTTGATGAATGGGGTGGGATTTACTCAAGTGGAATATGTATAATTTTAGGTTAACTCTGAAAGTTCCCTCTTCCCTCTCCCACAAAATAATCTTCCCTTTGACATTTTTCTGATTCCTCAAATTCCACACTTAGTCACTGATTCATATTGAATTAAGCCTTGTCCCTCATGATCCCCTGAAATATTAATTACTGTAAGAAAGAGCCCTAACTAATGAATTTTTGGTTGATTTGTGAACCACTTTTATTTAGAGCAACTATGGCCTGTGGACCAAAGTTTTATTTGAACACAACTGAAGCAGGCTAGTAAAATAGGGAATCAATAGACAGATCTGGAACCTGGCAAGAAGTCCACGTGGACGACGATATCCTCAAGATGGCTGTGGAAAAACCCACACAAGATTCTGCCATCCAGAATGAGATGTCCTCCAGAAGCCAGGAGAAGCCCCGGATATTCTCCAGGGGCCTTATCATTGGGCCCTCCTGGGGGATTGATGGGTGGGGTAATCAATCAAAACAGCAAACAGCTGTGACTCCTCCTATGCCATTAGCAAAGGGGTGGAATAATTAATGGTTTAAAAAGTAAGCACAAAGGCCAAATCTCTCGCGCGCACTCGTGTGCCTTTTGACCCCTGTTCTTGCCTTCTGCGCCCTGCTCTCGCCATGTCCCCACTGCATGGATTAACAGGCAAGTAAAACCTGGGCTTTTATAATCTATAAAGGGAAATCACAGCCTGTAAATGGGTCCTTTTGTTCTGCAGAGTTGTGTTTGACACCCGTATGGTCCACAATGTCTAAAATATCTACTATCTGGCTTTTTACAGACAAAGTTTACTGACCTTAATATAAAATAATAGCCCTCTTAGGTACCTAGAAGTGAGGAAAACAGAAAGAGGAGATGGAGGGCATGAAGTAATGATGTTTTACATTTGGAGAACACTCTATATTTAAGGAAGCATCTTTGCATAATTAACGCTCACAACATAATCTTCATAAGAGAGTTATCACAGAGCCTGGCACATGTAGGTGCTCAAGAAATGTCTATTGGCTGAATGTATTCATTCTGTTAGTCAGCAAATAGCTCTCAAGAACTTATTATGTCCAGAGGCATTGTTAGAGGAGCTGGGCAAATAGCAGTAAGTCAGAAAAAAAAGAAAAAAAGAAGAAAAACAACCTCTACTCTCATACAACCTTCATTCTTAGGGAAATGCAGGGAATTTCTGCAGGGAAACACAAAACAAACATATAGTTATACAACTGATTAAATAATAATATGTTAGGGTAAGGGAACAGTGTAGGGGTACAATTTTGCAGGCAATTATAGAAGGCCTCCATGACATTTAAGCAAACACCTGAAGAAAGCAAAGGGAAAACTGCTTGTCTTTCTGAGGGAAAAGGAACTGCAAAGGCCCTGAACTGTTTAGGAGCTTTGCTGGTCCCAAGAAGGCCAGTGTGTCTGGAGCACAGAGAGGGAAGGGGGCATGGCAGGTCAGAGGTCAGTGAGGGAGATGGGAGCCGTACTACTTAAAGCCCTGAAATCCACATTAGGAACTTTGAATTTTATCTGAGTTGTGAAGGGTTTTAAGGAAAGGAGGAGACATCTAACTTGCATTCAGAATAATCACTCTGCCTGCTGTGCGACACGTTGACCTTGGGAAACCAAAGTCAACGTATTCATAGAGTAAAACAATTACTATGAAAACAAAACCAACTGCAGCTTCTTCCACACAGTAGACACTCTCCTTTGGGAAAACATCTTCATGAACCTGTTTGATTTTTAAGGTTAAGCCCCACCACACCCACCCCAGGCATTATCCTAGAAAGAAAGGTTTTAACAGAAATGTGTTATGTTGACCTTTATAATAAATTAACAGAAAATTGAATATTATCCTGCAAGGTGGGGAAGACAAATTTTGGGGCTACTCCAACGTGGGAAAAAGGAGAATGCTGGGAGAGAGAAGTGACCTGGGCACAGAGCTGCAGGGAGGCACCTGAGGAGACACCAGCGCTTGGAGGTGGCAAAAGAATTTGAAGACAGGGATGTCTAGCATTTACTGTTAAACTGTTTACTTTTCTATGTTGGGATGTAACAACCCCACACACATTCTCCATCACCCTCAAACATTCATGAAATACGTCAGCTACATATGACTATTTGGTATTAGTGAAACTTTTTAGAAATTTTTAAAAAGAGAGACAAGAGAATAGCCCGGTTCGTGAGAAACCTCAGCTCTCCCATTCTTTCCACTAAAAAAGGAAACTTACTCAAATAAAAATACTGGCAAAGACATGCTCACATTGTATGGGTTAGGGAATCAAGATATTTCATTTGGATGTTTTTAAAAGGTGACTCCAGAACACTAGAAGATTTTTATTCCTTCATCCAAGCAGCAAAACCTCGGTTACGTATACATGCATATTTTAAAGAAATTGAGACACTAATAGCATACATGAACTTGCCAAAGGGGGTTCAGCTGGTTACCTGGCATAGCTGGGGCCCAAGCCCAGTCAAGTCCAAATCCAGATCAAGTCTTCTCTGCCGCTAGCTGCCTCACCAACACAGCATTTCCTAAGCCCAAATGTGCTGATGTTGTATTGAGCCAGTTATTCCCAAAGACTCAAGTCAATTCCTGAGAGAATTTATTCATATAGGAAAGTAAGCTAGCCGTTGTTGCAAACAACTCCACTATTAACTTAAGGAGTCAGTATGCCTGTCTGAGGAGCATTCTGTAAGGTAAATAAATCCTTTGGGTCTAAATCTACATTTTAGCAGAAGCATGAACCCCCTTTCAATTTACTGAACAAGAAGCAGTATAGGAAATGAAAAGTTCAATCACCCAAAATGGAGTGCTCAAAGGGACCCATGTAAGGTTAAAGAGCTGTACAGAACTATTCCATGTACTTCCACCACCATTAGCCCCCACCAAAGAAATGTTCCCAAACATGGCCACCACACATACTTATCTCCCCTGGAGTAGAAGAAGGCCTAGGAATAAAAACATGCTCAGAAACATAATTGGGCAAGTTCACTAAGAAAGATCTTTAATTTTTCAACCACAGTGTCCAAGATGAATTAATGAAATTCCGTGTGTTTTTCAAACTTTTTATAGGATCTTGTGTTACTAATGTTTCAGATGCAGAGTGAAACTGACCAAGTTTTAACTGACTTAGTTGTAGGACCTTGTGCAAGTTACTTAACTTCTTTGATTCCAGTTCTATTACCAGTAAAATGCAGATCATGCCGTCTACTTTATATGGTGGTTTTCAGAATTGGAAGGTAATGTGTGTATGGTGTGTAGCACTGTGCCTGGCACAGAGATAGCACTCAATGAGTGGCACACATTACTAGTAATAATTACTTGAAGCAAGCAGAGTCCTTCTGTGGAAAACTGCTCTTCCTTAACACAGGGAACATGAGAGGGACAATGTGGTCAAACAAGGCCTCAAGTTTCTTCAAGAAGTATGAATGCCTCTCAATACTATAATATGTTTCTGCCCCAAACTAAGACTGGTAAGACCATGTGTAAATATCACAACCTCTGCTACAGCCAGGAAAGCCTTCATAAACACCAGATTTGAGAACTCAAAGCCATACTTTATTCACTTCCTATCAGCTCAAAACTCTGCAGTATTTATTTAAAAAAACAATTTTGTTAAGGTCAAAATTGAATTCAGGAAGTAATTCTAGAAATGGTTAGGTCAGGACGGCTAGGCAATAGAAGACCTGGGAATTAAGTCTGAATTGCCCTCCTACAAAGGCTGTGAGAGGTAAGTTGCCTCTCAGGAGACCAGGAGGGCCTGGCTACTGGTCTTACCTCTACCACTTCTGAGCCACATAAACATGTACAAGTCAAGTAACTTCTCCAAGCCACAGTCTTCCTCCCTGTATATAAATGGAGGATAATAACCTACCTACCTACCTGCTTTATTGTAACGTTAAAAAATATGTACATGAATGTGCTTTATAAACTACAAAGTACTATGTGCATACTATTACTATCATTTGTCAATTCTGCTCCACACACACAGTAAAGCAAACAAGCTCTTTGTTTAATGACAGCCCAGTAAGCTGACAATTGGACCTGGGGTTATTTTCAATTTGTTTTTGTTTGTTTGAGTCCTATTTCCAGATTGACCTTGATCCTGCTTTCTAAGCTTTTCTATGATGAGGTAAAAGTTAGGCAGGTGGGACTCTCAGGGCCCTATGGGTGACCCTGCATTCACTGAGTTAGTTTTCACTGCACTCATGACCTCAATAGAAATATAAGGTTTGCTGTGGGCAAGATAAACAGGGTTCCCTATGCAAAATCTTGAAGTCAGTAATTGGTTGTCAGCAACCCCCTTCTCTGCTATTTGCTTCTCCTTCTTACAGTTATATCCTAAATTTCCCTAGTGCTCAGAATCCTCATATTGTTCCCTAATCACCAGAGACCCCACTAGCAGCCCACCCAGACTGGTATCCCACCCCTAGTTTGGGGCCTTTCTAGTCCTCTATCCTGTCCTCTCCCATCAGATTGTATCGGTTCTAAATTGCTTCATTCTTTATAAGACCTTCTTTCTTCTGACATACTGAAGACAGACAGTGTTTTCCCTCCCAGCTAAGGGCTCTGCATTTGGGTTTCCTTGGATAATGTATAAATCTCAAAAGAGAGACTGCAATGATGGGAAACTTTAAAAACCAGCACAAGAGATATTTGGGGCACATACCACTTGTTCATGCATTGAGCACAGTGGATTAGGAATCAGTAGGGGAAGGAGGGGATTACAAAGATGACAAAAATGAAGACACAAGATAGTGCCAACGTATCTGAGAAAAGGCCCAGAGCCAATGTATCAAAACCTATGGTCCAAGACCCTGCCCAGTTGTACAGTGTGTGACTTGGGGTTGAAAGAAGGATCATTTACCTTAGCACACAGGCCTGGAAAAGACTGCTCTCAACCAATGTCCTGCATTTCTAACTAGGTCAGTTCCCACCCACTGTATCATGTAGTTGCCCAGCAACAGAGTCTCAGCATCAATAAAGGATCTCAAGTTGGAATTAAAAATTAATTGGAAATGCAAAAGATATAATTCCTGCCCTCAAAGATCTCACAGTCAAATGGGAAAAAAAAATTGAGAATTCAGTTCATTATGATACAAGATATGGATTTATCCTTAATACTTAATACTGGGAACTAAAAGAATTATATCTCCTACTGAGAGGATGTATGTACCATGTAACACTAATAGCTCATAGAATAGCAATGGAACTAGATTGTGCCATCAGGAACAAAATTATAAAAATACTGTCAAGTTGAAAATTAACAACCAAACTCCTAGTCCTGAGAATAAAAGAGACAGAATGACAGAGCTCAGCTAGATTTCCTTTCCTATACTGAATTGCTCAGCAGTAGTTTGGGTTAGAAGATCAGCTTATTTTCAAAGAGCCTATTTTGTAAATCCTTAATTGTAGTCATTTTTGGCAAGACAGATATTTATCCCCTTTGTCTTAGACTATTTTCTGCTAAGCTTTAACATACAGGTTTAAGGTACTGTAACCACCTAACAAGACAGTCAATGTACCATTGGAATTAAGTAATGATATCCAACCAACAAGGCTCATTAATTGTCAATCCAGCAGCAATCACAACTTTTGTCTTTCAGGTAATCCATGAGAGGAGACAAACTAACCCGTAGCCTTTTACAGGTGCCACCAAGCAGCAGGTTAACTCTTGAATCTAGTACTAGACTCCCTCTCTTTAACATACTTATCAATGAATACAAAAGTGCTTTATCAAGAAACTGAATGTTAAGCATGCTAATTCCATTAAAGCTATGAGCTCTGCTAAATGTTTTAGACTTCTGCTTTCTCCCTCCCTCCAGCCACTCCCATTCTATTCCATTCTCCTTAATGGTTTCAATTTTTAAATGTCTAAAAGAAGCCCTTTCGATGAAAACAATAAATATGGCTCAATAATATTTCATAAAATTTCATTTTTCTAATCTTTTCTTCCAACCCTGGTATCTAGTGACAGAGGAAAGAGTCATTTTAACTTCTTTGTTTTAGAAACTCCATTATGTTTCCATTCAAATGAAAGTCAATTTTCTGGAAAAGGATTTGGTTCAAATCTTACCCATACAGAAAAGGGCAAAACTATGTTTGAGAAATAATGTTTTTAATAAAATAATGTATTAGTCACCCAAAGGGGTGATGATGCAAAGTACCAGAAATCTGTTGGCTTTTATAAAGGGAATTTATTTGGAGTAAAAACTTAGAGTTACAGACCCTAAAGAATCCAACTCAAGGTTTTTTTTTCACCAAAGTCAGTTGCCGTGTATTGAAGCAAGATGGCGGGTGATCTCTGCCTGGTCTCTCCTTCCTTCCTTCTTCCTCTTAAGGCTCCATGGGTTCAGCTTCTGATCTCAGCTGTAGGCTGCATAGGACTCATCTCTCAGGGCTTCCTGTATCAGTCTGGCATAGGGCTCATTTCTTTCCAGGCTTTCTCAGTTGCTCAGCTGCAAACTATCAGGTGAATGGCTCATCTTTCCCCGGGACTCCAGGATCAAAACTGACAAAGTTCTCTCTCTCTTCCACGTCTGTGGAGCTCTCTTCCTGTGCGTCTTCTTCTATGTGTGTCTGTTTATATCAGCCCACCAAGGGGGAGGGAACTCAACCCTGGTCAAATCAAAGCCCTACACTTATCAGGTAATTTAATCAAGACATGTCAGCTGAACTTACTGCATTCAAAGGGTATCACACCCAGAGGAACAGGCCAGTTTACAAACAATCTCTCTTTTGGGAATTCATAAACAATCTCAAACTGCCATGAATAGTAAATAAAGTGAATGGTTTAAAAATATCTCTAAAGAAGACAGGAGCAGCCAGGGAAGGCGACCATTGAGATAACCGCCTGAGGGGACCCGGAGGCCCTCGAGGTGGCTGGGTGGTGGAATATGAGGCCCTCCTCGTGGAGGCATGGTGCAGAAACCAGGATTTGGAGTGGAAAGAGGGATTGCTCCAAGGCAATGAATTGCTCTTCCCTGATCCTCTCGCAGCAGTACAAACCCTATGTCCTACAGAACAGTGAATTTCTTCAACCAGCCTTTGGTATTTTGGAGTATGAGCCTAGTCTGTTATAAACTGCTTAAGTTTGTACAACTTTAAAAAAAAAAAAAATCTCTAGAACATATATGTAAAGAAATCACAAATAAAGCAGAAGGTAAAGGTGTCAGGGATTCTGGATCATTGCTTTTGCTCACAAAATGTCTGATTTAGAAATGAAAAGAGTAGAGGGGGACAAGACACTCATTACACTAGACTCCAAGTGTACAGAATACATTTATTTCTTAGTTTTTTAGTATATTCTTGGAAAAATTACTTCATCTCTCTAAACCTCAGCTTACACAGCTTATAAAATGAAGATAATAAAACCTACCTTGGGGGTATATTAAGTGAGATAATACCTGAGAAGCACCTAGCATAGTAATAAATCAATAAATTGCTCCGATTTATGCATTTCTTTACTCAGTCAATGAATGTTTAGTAACAGCCCATTACACATCAGACACCCTGCCAGGTACAGAGAATACAATAACAAACAAAAGAGTCATAGCCCCTGCCCTTACAGAACCTAAAGTCTACACGGGCTGCCCAGAGTCAGTGGAGGAAGAAACATGATTGATAGGAACCTCTTGCTGTGTACCTGGAGGGTTGCCACAGGAGTCACTAGTGTTGTTCACAAAATATTTCCAGCTCTTCTTCCAAGTACGTGGTGGGATTACCCTCTCTATTCCCTTTGAAATTAGGTGTGCCCATGCGACTTGCTTTGTCCAATGAAATATGAATGGAAGGAACAGTCTGAAATTTTAAGAGCCATGGCATATTTGCCCAACTTTTCTTCTCTCTGACAAAGAGGTAATGGAGCATGTGTCAATGGAGCCTCCATCAGCCTGGGTTCTTGAGTGACTATGGTATACAGAGCTCCCCCTGCTGGATATGTAGCATGAACAAGAAATAAACTTTTGTGTTAAGCCTCTGATTTTTAAGGGTATTTTTTACTGCATTATATCCTACCCTATCCTAACAGATATAGGTGCTTCATTGTAATCCTTTCAGAATCAAAGTTGAAGATGAATTATTCTGTGTCAGCTAGTCACCCACATATCTATCATTACAACCTGCATTCAGTGCATTGAAGAATAAATTTAAAAAGCCAATTATATGAGCAAAGACATGAAAGATGAATAGAAGTTATTTAGGGGACGTGGTATGAGGTGGGATGTGGGGTGGATGGGTGGATGGAGGTATAGCAGCACCAAGAAGAAAGATCATGAGGAGAGAGAGGACATGAGCCATTTCAGGACCTGAAAGAAAACAAATGTGATTGGAAGGAAGAGGCTCAGGATGAAGTACCAGGAACCAGACATGCTGGGCCTTGAAGGCCTTGTTGATAGTTTTAGTCTTTATCCTGAGAGAAATTGGGAGCCATCAAAGGGTTTAAAGCAGAATAATAACATGAACAGATTTGAATTTTTAAAAAATAAATCTGGTTATAGTATGGAAAATAGATGGGAGACAAGTAAGAGTTAATACAGGGAGACCAGATAGGATTTAACTGCAGTAATTGCAGTCATGAAAGAATAGTGGCTTGGATTTGATGAAAGTAGCAAAGATGGAGAGAGGTGAGGATTTTGGATGGATATTTAGGCAGTAAAGTCAGAAAGGATTTTAATCACAGATTGGAAATAGGTGGGGTGGTAGTAAGAAAGAGGTAATGAAGACGATTCTTGGTTTTCACAGCTGGTTAGATAATGGTGCCAGTCTATGAAATAGCAAACAATGAAAGAGAAGCAAGCTTTGGAAGGAAGATCATAAATTTTCATTTGAAAATGTTGAATTTTACATTCTTACAGCACCTTAAACTTTTAAAAAGGCCGGGATTATAGACATTCATATGGGTAATAATTCATTTACTTTGGGGAAAACTAGAGAGTCAGGCAACAAGGGGGCCTAGAATCAAGCCTTATGGAACTCCTACATTTAAAAGCCAGTAGAAGAAGAATGAGACGAAAAAGGAGAATGAGCAGTGGCGACAGAGATGGAGGGAAAGCCAGCAGCATGATGCAACAGAAGACAAGAGAAGAGCGTTCTGCCAGAAGGAGAGCGTAGTTTACCCTGTTAGATGATACTGAGATAAAGCAAGGTGAGCAATACAATTACCCACTGGATTTAGAAAATAGAGGTCATTGGTAACTTTTGCAAAAAGTTGTTTCAGGAAGTGGGTAAACCAAAATATCTTTTTAAAACCCCATTATATTCACATTCTTATTAACTAACAAGAACCATAATCCAACATGGGAACACAAGGGTGAAGAAAACAAAATGAGTCCCTGCCCCCAAGAGATTACATTCTAGTTAGAAACAAAAAATAAAATAATTGCAAGCTGTGTTAAGTATTATGGAGAAAACAAACAAGGGGCTAAGGTAAAAATAGATAGTAGATGATGATGATAGATGATAGATAGATAGATGATAGATAGATAGATAGATAGATAGATAGATAGATGATAGATAGATAGATAGATAGACAGACATACATACATATTGGTAGATTCCTGGGGTAGGAGGGTAAAGACAGAAGAGACAAGCTGAGAAATGAAAGATGAAAATGAGCTAGCCACTGCCAAGGGGAGAGGGACGGAAGGGTAATGAGGGAACATGACTCCAGCCACAGGAACAATGAGTGCAAAAACTCCGAAGCATCAAAAAATGCCTTTCTAGAAAATTATGATGACTGGAGCTTAAAGAACAAGGGAAAATTTAGGCAGGGCCAAATCATATGACATGGTAACAAGTTTGGATTTCACTTATGCAAATAGAGAAGACATTAAAAGGATTTAAGAGGAAATGACAGGATCCAATTTACACTGTTTGAGCAGCAGTGACTACAGTATGCAAAAAAAGACTGGAGAAAGGAAAAGTGTTGGTAAGGAGACAAGTTAGGAAGTTATGTCAGTAATTCAGACCCTAAGACAGACATTCTTAAGGTGGTGCCCACGGATATGCTGTGGTTGGGGGCGTGTGGGCGGAGTATGACAGTTTGACGCTTTCATGAATCCCAAAAGAAATCACCTTCTTGGAGCTAATCCATTCCTGTGGGTGCAGGACCCATTGATTGGGTTGAATTCATTTGGAGGCCCTTTAGTTGGAGTGCTGCAGTGCAGCGTGACCCAGAGTGGGTCTCAGTCTCTTGGTGGAGTCTTTTATAAATGGGAGAAACATGCAGAGAGGCACACAGAGAGAGCTGCCATTTTTACCTTGCTGTGTGAGAGATCACCTGCAGCTGTAAAAAGACAGAGAAACCCTGAGAGGCTGACAGAGGCTGGAGGCTGGAATCGGTGGAACAGCTGAAGCTGAAGCAAAGAGGCCCCCAAGAGGCTAGGCCCACAGACCAGCTCAAAGCCAAAAGAGACAGACCTGGAGGAAAGGGGAGACAGCGGACCACCACTGCTCCCTGCCATGTGCTTGATTGTCCACAGCTGCAATTCAGTGATCCAGCATCTCTGATGATGCCTGATTTGGACTTTTACAGCCCTAGAACTGTAAGCTTTTACCCTAATAAATTCCTATTATAAAACCACCCCATTTTTGGTATATTGCATTGGCAGTAATTAGCAGACTAAAGCAGGGGGTGATCAGCGATTTCCCCAGAGCTGTGTTTACAGTCTCGTGGAAGGATGCATAGGTACCCATAATGCAGTTTAGTCTCAAAGCCTGTCACACACAGGAAGCACAGTGCAACAGCCAAAATACATAAAAATAATTAAGAACCACCATGCTTTATTCATGTCACTCAAAGGGATTCAAACACACAACACATAAAAGCACTTACTAAAAGTTCCTGTGCTCTCCTTTCCACTTCCCTCATTTCCTACAAGTACTCCAACCTTTCTCTCTTGAAAACACCAGGGGAAAATATCCCCCTACCACTCCCCCACTGCCCAGAAAGGTTTTCTCTTCTCTTCACTTTTCTCTCTAAGACCTTTATTATGTAGATCAGCTTAACTTCTCTTCTGCAAAAAGAATCCTTGAAGGGAGAGTAAAAAGAACATTTCAGCTGCAGGTTCTATTTGTTAAGTTCAGAGTAGTGGGGAATATCTCTGAATATCCCCACATTAATCGTTTGTGTCTAATATCACACATTTTCTTAAATAAAGGGCCTTGGCTTTCATCAGATTCCCAAAGGTGTTGGTTAATAACTTTAAAAAACAATAGAGAGTCAGCTCTGTAAGAGAGAGAGACTGAGGGATACTGTAATTCTCTAGAAACTGTGCAAGGCCACCTGACCATTCTCAAACAGCCAGATTGGCCCATAAATAAGCCACCATATCTGTGGTTATCCATCCTGTCCATGTTGTATCTCAAAACAAGCAACTGTGTACTGATGAGATTTCAAACAAAGCTAAGGGAGTGTTTGGTTATCACCTCAAAGGACAAGGCTCTTGTAAATAATTGTGTTCTGCTTTGAACCACAGGCATTAGGAAACCTTGAGCAAGCTGCTTTAAACGGATTTAGGTCATCCAACCCAAAACTAAGTGATCTTTTCACTCCAATCAAATAAGAAGTTAATGAAGATACGCAAACAGTGATTCTGTCATAGCACAAACCTGCTGTGTATAGAACATTAAGATTCTGTGGTAAGACATCAAAAAAACAAAACAGAGTATTAGAGAGAGAAGTAAAATGTACTCCATTCTCACCTTCCCTTCTCAGCTAATTTCTTCCCAACTTCCAAGTCCCAAATGAGGGCTTACTTCTTTGTGAACCTTCACTCCAGACTTGGCTAAATGTGTCATCTATCCCCATGGCATCCTATATATTTTTCTGTCATTTTACTTACCACATTGTTATTAAAATAACATACCTCCCCTATTAGATTGTGAGCTTCTGAAGAACAGGGACAGGGTCTTATTCCTTGTTTTCTGAGCACCTAGCACAGTGCCTTGTACAAAGCAGGTAAATATTTACTGATAAGCCTGGCTTCAAAATTTATACAGTTTCTTCTACACATCCTAAAATGAAAAGGTCTAAATTACTTGCCTATCGTTTAGTATCTGGAACATTTTCGCAGAGAAGCTAGTCCTAAGCAGAATTGGAGTTATCCTCAGCCCAAGTTTTTAACCTAGTAGATTAATTAGTTTAGCCCTGTTTCCTTGGAAATTGGTGGGTGTCAGGAGCAGGAAGTTGATGGGAGCTGGTGAAGGAATTAAGGAAAGGAAGCTTCACCCATTCTTCAGTCACTATGGAAGCATGTTCTCATATTACTCGACCTTTCAAAGGGAACTTCCCAAACTGATTCTAACCATATTCCACCCAATGTTTCCCTCTGAATCATTCCAGAGCCATCTAGATGTGGGTAGAACAGCACTGAGTTGTTGCAATAGTGTTTTCCTTAAGTAACACAAGTGTTACAACATCTCACTGAGACTATTCATGGTTTGTGCCTCCTAAATCAGAATATATAGAAGTTCAACATTTGAGGCCCATTTTGTGGAAGCAAAAACAATGAACTCTTCTAAAGGTCCACCTGTATCAGAATCACCTAGCATGCCTGAAATGCAGACACTTGGATCTTCCCCAGACCTAGTGAATCACGTTCTCTGAAGGTAGGGACAAGAGATCTCTCTTTTTAACAAGTCCCTAGGTAATCCTGTCAATCAAATCTCAGCTCAGAGATTAAATCTTCAGGGAAGCTTTTTTGGACCCTCTCTCAGGCTTGTAACTTGCCCCCAACATCTCTTACTGCACTTACCACATTGAAATTATTTGTCTCTTCTTTTACATTTTGCTCCAAGAGAGCAGCAGTTTTTTCTTATGATCCTCATAGTCATCAGCAGTGTTAAATGAATTGAATGAGTGAATGATTCTCATGCAGTCTAAGGATGGCCAGAATGCTAGTGTTGAATCTCCTGACCAGGGCATGCAAGATGCTCCAAAGTCTGGCCCCTGACTACCCCTCCAGCCTTCTCTTCCCCAATTCTTTGCTTCAAACTCTATATTCTAATAACTCTAAGCTTGTTGTTCCTTGCACACTCCATTATTTTCCCTGAGTTTTTGCCCATTTTGTTCTTTCTTCTTCTGAACTCCTATCACTGTGTGCCTTCTCCCCCACTCATTTACTCCTCCATACACACCTCTCTGCCATGGCCGGGATAATTCCTACTCATTCTTTTTAAGAAGGAAGCTTTTTAATGACCCTTCAGCATTCCCATCATTTTCAGAAAAGCCTCTCTTCTTTATAATCGGTAACAACCTATGCATATCTCCATCTTTGCTCTTAACACATTGTTTAATAATTATCTCTATGTTGATCTACCAACATAAGGCCATGAATTCCTTGAGGATGTGGGACATATCTAATTCATCTATCCAGTCTACTTTCTATCATAGTTCTTAGCACAAAGTAGCTATTCAACAAATTACTGTTTAAAATATAAGTGAACAGACCTGCAAACAGTACCAGACTCTAGGGCACAACTGAAAACAAAATAAAAAACACATGCATCTGAACACTGCCCAGATTGGTGAGTTGCCAATCAGGTAGCAAGAGTTGAGAACCTCTATGCATAAAGCTAATTATCCTATCAGATTGGCAAGGAGGGTTAAGCCACAAGATGGATATGTGCTGACACCCAAAGCAGGTTGAGAAGAAACTGAGAATTCCAAGCCTCATTAACTAAGTCATAGAGAGAAATTAGCTCATTAGCCAGGGTGAAGGGCAGGGCAAGTGACTGGGCAATCTGGGTGGCCAAAGAACATGGAAGAAAGGAAGGGGAGTGGAGAGGGATCCAAGATAAAGTCCATAAGACAATGAGTCAGTCACTGTGGCTTCTGGTTGAGTAATCCTTCAGCTACTGTGGTGCGCCATCATACTCATCTTAAAGTGACAATATTCCCTGGACACGATTCAAAAAAAACTGTCACTAAGTTCTAGAATGAGGAATGGAAATCACGGTGTGTTTTTTCTAAAAGCCTGGTGTATTAGTTTCCTATTGTGCTTTAACAAATTACCACATATTTAGTGGCTTAAAACTATACAAATGTATTATCTTGCAGTTCTAGAGGTCAGAAGTCTGAAAATGGGTCTTACAGGGCTAATATCAAGGTATCAGCAGGGCAGTGTTCCTTCTGGAGGCTCTAGGGGAGAATTAGTTCCTGCTTTTTCAGCTTCTAGAGGCTCCCTGCATTCCTTGGCTCATGGCCTTCTTCCAGCAATGGCATGACTCCAACTCTGCTGCTTCTGTCATCACATCTCTCTCTCTCACTCTGACCTTCCTGCCTTCCTTTTATAAGTATGCTTGCAATTACATTGAGTCAACCCAGACAATCCAGGTTGATATCCTCATCTCAAGGTCCTTAACTTAATCACATCTGAAAAGTCTCTTTCACCATGTAAGATAACAGAGCTACAGGTTCCTGGGATTAAGATATGGATATCTTTGGGGGTATATTAGTCTGCCAAAGAGGTGCTAATGCAAAGTACCAGAAATCTGTTGGCTTTTATAAAGGATATTTATTTGGGGTAAAAGATTACAGTTACAATATCCTAAAGAGTCCAACTCAAGATACCATAAGAGGTACTTTCTCACCGAAGATGGTTGCCGATGTCTGTGAGGGTTCAGCCTTCCTTCTTCCCCTAAAGGCTCCATGGTCCCAGCTTTTTCCAGTCTCAGCTGTAGGCTGGGGTAGGGCTCATCTCTCTTTCCAGGGCCTCTGGATCCTCTTCCGTGTCTATGGAGCTCACTCTCTTTTCTCGCATATCTGCTTCTATGTGTCTATTTCTGTAGGAGAGTCTGTTTTATCAGCCCACCAAGGGAGCGGGGACTCAACCCTGCCTTCTTCATCTTATTCTGTGTGTCTACTTCTGTGTATCTTGATTGAGTGACCATTTATATAGCCCACCAAGAGGGCGAGGACTTAATCCTACATGCCCTAATGACATGGTTGAATCAAAGTCCTAATCT
The DNA here is from genome assembly GCA_026826555.1 of Tolypeutes matacus. NCBI lineage: Eukaryota > Metazoa > Chordata > Mammalia > Cingulata > Chlamyphoridae > Tolypeutes > Tolypeutes matacus. The sequence continues at coordinate 4,842,548 of JAKSZT010053882.1, read as the reverse complement.
TGATTTAATCAAATAAATGTAAAGCCTTTTAATTTAAATCAATCAAAGGGTATCACATCCAGAGGAACAGACCAGTTTACAAATATAATCAATATCTCTTTTTTGGAATTCATAAATAACATCAAACTTCTACATAGGGGCTATTATGCTTGCCTAGCACATCCAGCCAAAGAGAAAAATTATTTTTAAAGTGGAATCAAGTTTTGATAGAAACAATAAATATATAGCTCTAAACTTCCTATTAATAACAGGCAACCAAGGAAGTAATGCAAAAATCTAAGAAACAGGGGGTAAGGGAAGGAAAGTTAGAATTGTGTCATAATTTATAGTTCCAATTGGTTTTCCTCAATTAAAAATTAAAATATCAATATGATACCATCACTCTTAAAAGGTGGTAACAGCTGGACACTGTTACCTTTGTGAGCAAGGACACATACCTCAAAAAGATAGGGGTAATGTGGAAAAATGTGGGAGGCATGGGGAGTGGGGCATATGGGAATCCCCTATATTTTTTGTTACATTTACGAAATCTAAGTATCTTTTTTAAAAAATTAAAAAGTATATATATATATTAAAAAAGGGTAGGGGTAAACCACAGAAACACATTGATGTCAGTAATTCACATAGAACAAGGATTCACCTGAGAAACATGAAAAGGAGAAGAGTGCATTTTTTAAGAAAAGAGTGAATTCTTAAGAAATAATACCACAATATTCATAGCCTGCAATAATATATAGAATATACAATAATAATGCAAAATGTTAACAACGGGTAATATTTGTGTATGAGGGGGTATATATGGGAACTCTGCACTTTCTACATTATGTTCTGTAAATCTATAATTGCTCAAATAAATATTTTTATATAAACTCTGGGTTTTATTACCATTATGAATTCCCTAGTGTTTTCCATCCAGAAATAATTGAAGGTAAAAAAAAACAGAAAAGATTTTAAATGCCAAAGAAGATCATGACAGGAATGCACATTTTCTGACCAGCTGGGGCAATGGCAAGTTACAAGCCAGTTAGCATGTAGTGGTAGATGGTGCCAATAGAGGCCAGCACTGAGTAAGTCAGGAATGCAGGGTGGGGGGTTGTCGCTGAAAGCATTGTAATTTTCTCTTCTTTCCAGCCACAGGAAAAATCATCATTAGCAAATAACTGGTAACATCAACAGACACTCATTACGTTTCTCTAAGGTGTCTATTTTCCTCTTTGATTAAAATGGAAAAGAGAAACGAAAAGTTCTGAACTCTTTTGAAAGCTTTTATTGAGGGTCCAATTATTTTTTAAGACAGTTTAGTTTATCCCTGAAAATTTTTTCTCACTTTATCAAGTCAGATCACATAATTTTAAAAGGGCTGAGGACTTGATTTTGTTTAAAACAGGAACGATTGACCATGATTAGTGGCAATGCTTCAATATTTGCTCATCAATTGTAACAAATGTGCCATACTCATGTAAGATGTTATTAACAGAAGAAAATGTGAGGGGGGGGGATGAGGTGTGTGGGAATCCCCTCTATCTTCTATGTGACTTTTCTGTAACCTAAATCTTCTTTGAAAATAAAGTGAAAAAAAAAGTAAGACACTGGGGGAACATACAGAAGAAATTGTCACTGTACAATAGATCTTACAGGGATGAAAGACACAATGCAAAAATTTATTTTATTTTATTTTTTACTTATTTTAATTTTTTTTTAATTGTTTTGGCTTTTTGTGGGAAAGGTTTTGGACTGCAAAAGAGTCACAACTGTGGCATGTGAGGATCACTGGTGCAGGGTGTTGGGGAAAGAGCTGGGCTGAGAGAGAGATTTGGGAGTTTATGAGCATGTAAGTGATCATTTAGAACCGCAGAAAGGATAGTATTTCTCAAGAGAAGAGCTGGCAAGAATTACAGAGGACTGGAAATGGATATTTGATATTTAAGTGAGTTCTAATAGGGAAGAAGAGCAGCTCATGAAAAAGTCCTAGAATAAATGGGCAAAAATGTGTAAATAATTCCAAGAGAATGTGGTGTCAAGAAGATAAGAGAAGTTGTAGAACTGGGAAACAATGAGCAATGTCATATGAAGCAGAAAAGGTAAGTGAGATTAAGAGGTGAAGCAGGTGATAGGGGTAGGAAGGTACCACATGTGTCTCCAGATGAAAAGCAGTCCAGACAAAGTTAAAACACAGGCAAAGTCCTTGAATATTCCAGGCAAACTCAAAGAACATCAAGGATACCAGTGTGGTTGTAGTAAAATGAGCAAGGAAAGGAGATGAGAGGTAATAGAAGTCCTGGTAGTGTCAGACCTCTCTAGCCATTGTGAGAGCTTTCTGAGTGAAAGTGTGAAGCTATTCTGGGGTTTTCTGCAAAGGAATGATGCAGTCTGACTTCTATTTTAACAGGATCATACAGGCAACTGTGCGAGAACAAGAGATGAGGCTCAACGATATGTTGGAGACAAATTGTAAGAGCAAAGGCCTAAATAGAGAGAACAATTAGGAAGTTATTGCAACAATCCCCAGCAAGATATGTTGGCAGCTTGAACCAATGTGGTAGCTATAAGGGTGTGAGGAAGGGACCTAATTATCGATATACTTTGAAAAAGATAGCTGAGGAATTGGATATGGAGTTGAGAAAGAGACAGGTCAAGGATGACTCCAAGGTTTTTGGCCTAAGCTACTAGAAGCCTGGAGTTGCCATTAGGAAGCAGCATACCTTCTATGTATAAAGAGTGGGTGTTCCATAAAAATCATATTTCAAGGTCAGGGTCCCATCCTTCTTTACAACAAGATTGCCTACCTTAAGCCCCTTCTATGTAATAATTTTGGTGCAACCACTGTCTATGATGCTTCAAAGGGCATGTCAAGTGCTATGCCACTGATGTACAAAGTGCAAAAATGAAATAAGAGATCAGCATCAAAATATTCGTTGAAAACAGACTGTAAAGAGCTAGAAAAGAAAGAAAACTGCTTCTGATAAATCTCACTTGATTGTCTCACAGCATGTTGCATTGCACACTACAAACTTGAAAATGCACAGATGTTCCTCCCATAATCCATCAGAAAGCCCAGTGATTCACAACTCAGCAAGAAAGATCCTGAAAAACTTTGATTAAATTGAACCCACTAGTGCAGCATCATTGCTGAAAAATTCATACTTGGAGGAAAGAAAATAAGAATATACTCCATGAGACTATAAGCCAACTATGCAGTCTCAATATCCCCCCACATTGGAGAATCACAGGCTATTCATATTGTGAAATGATACTAGTAAATTGAATTGGGTTGCTTCCCGAACTCTCTGGGTGTTGTTTGAGACATTTAAAGGGTCAGAGCTTGGCAACAGCTCAGTACTGCATGGAAATGATTGAGGGATTTGCTCTACCTTTGGAGCCTCCCAGTCACACAGGAAACTCCAGTTTATGGGAATACGCTATTGCACACGCAAATTGCTTTTGCTCTGAAATTTATTAAAGTGTTTCTCCAACATCTTGTATTCAAAGGCAGCCAGATTCTCTCCCATGGGCATATGACTTCTACTGAGACCAGGAGGAATTGTGCTAATCTGAGAAACGTACATTGGACCCTTCAGAATTTGGGAGAAGACTTAACATTTTATGGGTAAAAATAAACATGAGCATCCCAGCATCTTTTCCCTTAGACACATGTTGTGCTTGAAGGTTAGAGTCCCAGGTCAGCCCACAAATGTTTGTTTAATCCACACTTGTTCCTAAAATACTCTATAAATTCCGGGACCTACCAACACGGGAACCCTGTTTCTGTTGATTTAATGAGTGAACATTTTTGGAACATGGGTTGCCTGCGGGGCACTGTGCTAGTCCTGCTGTTGCAGAACACAGTCCCTGCCCTCAAAGAACTTTCAGGAAGGGGCAGAGACAAGGAGAATATTGAATGAGTAGAGAGTAGTCGGTGCTGTGACAGAAACATGGGTAGAGTGTTGAGGGAGCATGGTGGGGGTAACAGCTAGTCAGCTAGTCACCTAGTCAGCTAGTACTGACATCTGAAGGAAAGAAAGGTTTTCAAGGCAGATGAAGCAGCGTCACAAAAGCATAACTGCAAAACACATTCAAAGCTAAATCTTTGGTCATAGAAACACACCTCCCTTACAATAGTCATTCCAGCTTGCTCACCAGGCCTTGAGTTCCTGGTGGGGGCTCTGCTCGGCTGGGGCAAGACCTGTAGCAGGACAGGAACCAATGAAGGGGATGGAGGGCCTGAGCATGTGTCATGGGGCATGAAGCAAGCAGTGGATGGTTAAGAGAAGGAAGCAATATCTCCAGGAAACTAGGAATGAAGCTCTTTGGAGGAGGGTGTGTCAGAGAAACCATAGTGGAGAACCTATCCTATTCCTTATGCTCTGTAAGTGCTGGGGATATCAGGATCAATAAAATATATTCCTGAGTGGAAAAAACCTTGAAATCTAATAATTATCATCTTACTATAGCTATGTACAAGTTACTACATAACTACTACATATAGTTATGTAGTGTTACTACAAGTGCAGTAATACATAGTAAAGTGGGGGCCATGATACTACCTACCTTAGATGGTTATTTTAAGGATTATAGAACATGAATACACTTACTTAGTACCTGACACATGGTAAGAACTCAACAAAGGTTAATATTTATTAAATGCAATTTTATTCATATGCTTTGGTACAGGGTATAGGGTAAGGGATTCTACTGGCAGGACGAGAGGGAAATTTTGGAAGCTTGAAAGACTAGAATGTTCATTACGTAGACTGGGACGTGGAGCAAGGAGGCCATTCAAAGCACAGAGAGCTAAGACAAAGAGGCAAAAGTATTGGCCTCAAGCAGAAATTCAAAGCCACCCTCTGCTCTCCGCTCCCTGATATCTACTCCCAAGAAAGATTCAAAGATATTTATTGGATGACAATAATAATAGTAATCACTATTTGCTAGGATTAGTCGTGGTAGTAGTAATTACTGTGTCCCAGGTACAGTGCTGAAATCTTGACAGAATTCATGTCAGTTAATCCTCACAGAGGAGATGTAGGTACAGTTATGAATACACTTTACTGGTGAGAGAGGTTCCATTTATTAGAACCATGTTCTTAACCACTACTCTGCACTGCCTACCATATATAAGGGAAGCATGAGAGTCAAGTGTGTGTATTTTGAAATTACTGCTCCTACGTTTGTGACTTCCTAGTAGTTCAATCTTCATGTCTGGGTTTCTTAAAGTGGGGTTAGGGTGAATGTTAAAGGGGAAAGAAGGAGAAGAGGTGTATTTCTTTCCACCATTAAAAAAAAAAAAAAAGCAGCAGAAAATGACAAGGAAGGAAGGGAGGGAGGGAAGGAGGGAAGGCGGGAGGAAAATGAAGGAAAGATAGAAGGAAAAGATGGAAACTTGAGGGACATAATCTGGTAATATATATTTTCAAGCCAATCTGCTATGCTTTTTATATTCCCTTCATCCTATATTGAGGATTGATGTTCAGTTGAGACTTGATGCTAAAAAAATTGTCAAATAATGGCCTCTGCACACTCTGCCAAAAAGCACTCTTGAAAATCCCAGTTAGCTCTTTCAACCTTTAAGAAATCAGTCACTCCTCTGTCATTTATACTATTCTAGAGTTGTAGATGAGGAAAGTTTTCTTAGTTCATTTAATGAAGCTAGCACATTCCTGAGGAGAAAAAATCCTAATAAAGTACAAATTAGATCTATCAGAAAAAAATTCTATAAAAATATTAGCCATTCAAATTCTTCAGTATATTTAAAGAATAAAAGACCATAACTACAATTAGGGTTTTGTATTGTGAAGTTATTAGTGCATAAATGTTCACAACTGTCAAATCTTTTTAATGGCTTACCTCTTTTATAAGTATTTCTTATATTTTATCAATATCTTTGCCCCATTTTCACATGTTTGTCTTTTTTCTACATGGTCCCTCATCAATAGAAGTAATATAAGCATTTAATCAAATTCACCATCCATTCCATATTTTTAAATAACTTTAGAAAGCTAGATCAAAGAATAGTCATCAAAAGACAAGAGCCAAACCCTACCTAACTGAAAATAAAGATACTCCCATTTTAATATCTGTAATAAGAAAAGGGTGCCTGTTATTACCATTACTTTCAATTCAGAACAGACAAACAAAGCCATGAAAAATAAACAAAAGAGATAAATATTTGAAAACTTAGATATAAAATTATCATTGTTGGCCTATGGTATAACATTAGCAAGTCAAATCCAGATATATATTTGAAGAAATAATTGCATCATATTCAACCATTCCTTTATTCCCAAACTAGAAGAAAATATAGGTAAATATTTAACTCTTCTTGGAGTGGAAATCCTTTAAAGACAGAAAGATTTTTTTTTTCAATTAGAAACTCCTGGTTTGATACCAATGTCAAACTTCTATACAATCAAACACTCAATTAAAACAAGAAGAAAAAAATGTCAAACAAAAAATTGCCAGACAAAAAGTCAGTATTTCTAAGATACAAAGAGTCCTTTAAAAATGATGAGGAAAAAAGCCTGCCATCAGAAAATGAAGCAAAAGCATAAAAGGCAATTCAAAAAAGAAAACCTGCCAAAGGTCAATAAACATAACGTTTAATGTCACTAGTAGTTTAAAAATGCAAAGTAAAACAATATGCCATTTTGCCTAACAAATTGAGGGCAGAAAAGGTAAGGTGACAATGATCACTCCAATACATTCCTGGTAGGATTGAATTTTAGTGCAATATTTGGCAAGATAATTAAGCAATTCATATCAAAAATCTTTAAAAGGTGTACATTTCTTGACTCAATAATTCAATTTCTAGGAACTTATTCCAAATAAATAACTATACATGTACACAAAAATGCATATCCAAAGACATATTTTATACATATAAAAGATATTTATAATAGCAAAAAATTATACACACACAATAAAGGATTGATTAAATAAATCATAGTTTGCCCATACAATAAAACACTATGCGATCATTAAAATTGTTTCATTAGAAGAAAACTTAATGATTGAAAGATTTACACCCATATACACTGAATATGTAAATAAGGAAAAGATTATTCACTAAAAGATTAAAAGTCTTCTATCAAAGGATCTATGCAGAATCACTATAAGTTTCACAGAAGCAAGAAGACAGAGGGGGTTTCTAACCTCTGAAAACTGTGTTAACACAACCATTGAGAGAGAGAAAATCCATCAAAATCCCAAGATGTCAGTAAGTTTGACACACTTGAATGCTTAACTTCTTGAAAACTGCTGACATAATCACAAATGTGCTCCCTACTACTTTGTAGCCACATTTCCTTCCTGCACTTAGAAGCAAAGAGGCATCACGAGTCATAAAGTTGCCATTATTGTTTTAAAATGCTGTGGTGGGTAAGACTAGCGAGCTGTCCTGGCAGTCCTTGGCTGACGGTGATACCCAGCAAATTCTATAGGTTGTCCTTTATATGGCCAGCTTCAGAAGCCTTGAGACTTCCCTGAAATGGTCAGCCTCCCTCAATAATTTCATTATGGCTTCTTGAATGTATTCAAATATTAAGCATCTTGCAATAATGAGCTCCATAAGTTATCATTCTCTGAGTGGACGATGTTTTCTTTATATAATTTATTTCAAGCTATAAAAAGGGTTCCTTTTATTCCAGTGTAGAAAACATTGGAGGAAAATCTATATATTTTTTTAAGATTTTATTTTATTTATTTATTTCTCCTCACCCTCTCATTGTTTGCACTTGCTGTGTCTGTTTGTCTTCCTTATTTCTTTAGGAATCAAACCCAGGACCTCTGATATAGGAGGGAGGCACCTAATCACCTGAGCCACCTCCATTCCCTGCTTTGTTGTGTCTCTCATTGTGTTTTTCTTCTTGTGTGTCTTGTAGCATCAGCTTGCCATGCCTGCCCATCATGTCAGCTCGCTGTATTACTCGTCCTCTTTAGGAGGCACCAGGAACCTCTGCTCCCTGCTTTATTGTCTCTTTCATTATGTTTTTCTTCTTGTGTCTCTGGTTACATCAGCTTGCCATGCCTACCCGCTGCACCAGCTCACTGTCTTCTTTAGGAGGCACCAGGAACCAAACCAAGGACCTCCCATGTGGTAGGCTGGAGCTAAATTGCTTGAGCCACATCTGCTTCCTGAAAAGTCTATGTTTTATGTTATTCATTACCTCAACCTCAACCTTAGCTTTAGTCTTTCTGGAATCCTCAACCAATACAAACAATATATGCTGCCAAGCACACCCATGTTGCTTCTTAAACTGCTTAGAGCAAATAGCATACAGATCCATCATCTAGTTAACTTTGTGGCACAAAGATGAAGAAATTGTTGTCTCATGCTTATCCCTGAGTGAATTTTCCAAGAATCTATTAAGTTCCAAATCTTTCCAAAAATCTCTCTCAAAAATGCCTACCAAATTTCATTGCAAAAGACCCTGGATTTGGAGCCCTAGATTAAGAGTTTTCTCTTGTTAGAACTTAATGCAAAGAGAAGAACAGAAGAATTATGGAGCTAAAAATCTCTGCAGACTATACTGTAATCCTACATTATACTAAGTCAAATTCTTTAAGATTGGTTACTAGAGTGCACTATTTACTTGATTTACTTAGAATTTAGAAGCTTCACATGGTATGGTAGAGAGTATATTGGGGTCTCATATTGTTGGTTTGAGGCAGGTTAGTATAGTAAAAGGGGGAAAGTGGCTGGCCCAGCAGACAACACGGCCGACAGACAACATGGCCAACTGACCACATGGTCATGAAACCCCACCCAGAAACCTCCTGAGAAGGCTGCCAGAAAGACACTGAAAGATCCTGGGTATGAAAATTTCATTTGGAACAAGAGGGAAAGCCTCAGATATCCTCAAAAGGCCTCACCATTGGCCCCCTGAGAAATGACAGATGGAGCAACCAATCAGAACAGCAAACAGACTTTAAAAAGCCCTATACTTAGATTACCCAAAATATTACACGGAAGATCTATTGCTAGTTTTCTGAATCTAAGCACCTCTTAAAATATATGTATATATATATATATATATATATATATATATATAAACAACATTTTTGTAAGCAAATACACATATATGCATATATATTTATATATCATTTTGCAAATGTTTGTATGTATTGTGAGAATTTTTATTTTTACCCATAATAAAAAAAAAAAAAAAAGCCCTATACTAGGGTCCGACCCATGCAACTCAACCTGCATTACACCCACGGTCTATGCTTTGGAACTTATACTTTTCTCATTTTCTTGTTTCTTAATAAACTCTTTAATCCCTTGCCTACCCTATGGCATGTCCTTAAATTCTTTTATGTGACATAAGCCAAGAACCTAGAAGCCTAGAAACCAGAACCATCCAGTAACAGTTAGATGGTATCAAATTAGTGGTCATCTGATACTGGAAACAGATCCATTGTTGAAATCTAAATCTCTTCTTTCTATTACAAAATAAAAATGATTTTCATATTTCAGTTTTCATCCCCATTTACCATGATAGCAATCTATACAAAGCAATGTGAGCTATATTACTTTCACATCCACTCTATCTTTCCTACCCCTCAGCTATAGAGAATTAAACTAGTTTCCTTTCAAAGAGAAGAGATTCTAACACTAAAACAAAATTATCCTACCCTTGTATAAATCTTCATTTAAAAAAGGAAGTTAAAAAATTTCCAAGAAGTGCAAAAGAGACAAGCAGCTGTGTTATATAAGAATACAAGATAATATTCTTGTGGAAAACTTGGGTGAAAATCCAGGAAGCATCTAGAATGAATGTCTTTCTGAAGTAAACATCTGTGTTGATGGAAAATTAAGACATACACACACATCTGTAGTCAGAATTCAAACACAATTCCCAAGTGAAGCATTAGAATTCCATTGGTTTTTATGAGAAAAAAAGCAGAAAGTTCTCCTAAGCTTTGTAAAATTTTGTATGACAGAAGCCAAATTCAACCACACGAGACTACGTCTTTCATTGGTGTGCTTTGGGAAGCAATTAGGAAAATTATAAATGAGTTTTTCAGTTTTTCTGAGCAATTTGAGCTTCTTCAACAACCCCTATATCAAGCCCATAACCCTCTGTGCAACTGATGCCAACCACGGTATTTGTCCATGATGATGGCGTCTTTCCCAGTCTAGTCGTTGATTTTTCCATTCTACAAAACACTTAGTCATGTATGCTTGTTTATATGCTCTGTTACAGAAACATTCCTGTACACCACGAGCAGTAAGCACTGTCACTCATGTGCCACTACCTTGAAAAAATACATGTTCTTCCCTCCCATTCCCACTCTCTCTTCCAAGGATAGCTCACAGTGGAAAGATTACTTCACTGGTCATATAAAATGCACTTGAGCAATCCCACTTCCTAAAGAATCCACACCCTTACAGTCAGAAAAAAGAGAATATTTGGGGAAACGAACAAAGGAAGGTGATGGTGTATGGAGCCCATCCTGTCTCCTTTTCAATGTCAGTCCTGCAAAGGCAGGAAACATTTCTTCTCAGTGTCCTTTATGGTACCTAGTTTAAACTTCATATGCAAATGAGCTCACTAAAGAACTCAATTGAAACGCAGAAGGTTTTGTCTTTGTTTTCCAGGGTTGCTGTAACAAAGTACCATAGACTAGTTGGCCTAAACAACAGAAATTTATTTTTCTCACAGTTTTAGAGGCTAGAAGTCCATAAGAAAAAAAAAGTGTCATCAGAGCTATACTTTCTCTGAAGACTGTAGCATTCTGGTGGTGGCTTGCTGACAATCCATATCTCAGGTTCTTCCTCAATCACATGGCCATCTTTCTCCCCATCTGTCTCCTACTACTCTGCCCAAATTTCCTCTGCTTATGAGGGAATATTGTATTGAGGTGTACCCTCATTCACTTTGGTCTCACCTTAACTGATAACAGCTTCATATATCCTATTTACAAATGGGTTTACACCCCCAGGACTGGGAGTTAGGACTTGAACATGTCTTTGTGATGGTCATGATTCAAACCACAACAGCTTTCTTCGTACCATTTCCTTTCTTTTGCTTACATTCAGTGTCTTTGTGTAAACCATATTTTTAAAAAGAGATAAAGGAGCAGGGTAATGTAAGAGTGTGAAGAAATAGGTCACTTTATATATCCCATTTCTAATCCTCTCATACACACCACACTTAAGCACAATTATGAGCATTTCACAAATGAAGAACTTGAGATTTATAAGAGGGTAAGTAACCTGTCCATGAAACATATCTAGTAATTGGCAGAGCCAGGTTTCAAACTCACTGCTAACTGTCTGAAATTCAGCATTTCTGTATTGCCAGATAAGTACAGAGATTTTGACAATCAATTAAGCTAATTGCCTGGATGAAAATAATTGCCATTATTTTCATAAATGCCTGGATGAAAAAAAAAAAAAAAACCCTATTGATGGAGAAATTTTATTTTTGAAATATTATAAAGCTGATAAAGATATACCATATATACTCTATATATCAAGCTATACCAATTGGCTTGGCCATAAAGTAATCTTACTAAAGCATCCATAAAATCTCTAGTTTTAAGGAACATAACTTCCTGATGAGTCCTCTATAATATAGTTAGAAAATGTTTTAATAATTACACAACTTGTTCTATAGGATTATTACATACACTTTCCAGTCAAATGGTAGAGATTGGCAAAATGGTTTTTAAAAAGCACAAAACCCAACTATAAGTTGTTTACAAGAGACTCACCTTAAATTCAAAGACATAAGCAGGTTGAAAGTGAAAGTATAAGAAAAAAATATACAAAGCAAGTAGTAACAGATAAAATAGACTTTAAATCAAAAACTCTTACAATAGGCAAAGATAGTTATTATATACTGAAAAGGGGGTCAATTCAACAAGAAGATGTAACAATTATAAATAAATATTCAACTAACTGAGAGCCTCAAAATATTTGAAGCAAATATGGACAGATTCGAAGGAAGAAATAGGTGGTTCTAATAGTAGAAGAATTTAATACTTCCCTTTCAATAATCGATAGACCATCCTGACAGAAGATCAATAAGGAAATAAAACACTTGAATGATACTGTAAACCAGCTAGATCTAACAGACATATATAGAACACTTTGCCCAAGAGCAGCAGAATACACATTCTTCTCTAGTACACATAGATCATTACCCAGGACAGACGATATGATAGGTCACAAAACAAGTCACAATAAATTCAAAAGTATTAAAATCATACAATGTATCTTCTTTAATCACAATGGAAATAAACTAGAAATCAATAAGAGAGAACAAGGGAAAATTCACAAACGTGGAAATTAAACAACATACTCATAAACAATCAATGGATCAAATAATAAAGTATAAGGGAAATTAAGAAATATTTTGAGGTGAATGAAAATGAAAACACAATATACAAAAACTTGTGGTATTGGGAAGCGGCTGTGGCTCAATCAGTAGGGCTCCCGTTTACCATATGGGAGGCCCCGGGTTCGGTTCCCGGGGCCTCCTGGTGAAAGGCAAGCCCGCCCGCACGGGTCGTGGTTAGCTGACCCAGCGAGCACAAGCAGCAAGGGGGGGATAAATGAATAAATAAATAAAATCTTTAAAAAAAAAAAAAAAAAAAAAAAACCTGTGGTATGGATGAGAGAGAAATATATGGCTTTAAATGTTTACATTAGGAAAGAAAAAAGATCTTAAATCAAGGACCTAACCACAAAATTGGAAGATCTAGAAAAAGAAAAGCAAATTATAACCAAAGGAAGCAGAAGAAAGGAAATAAAAAAGATTAGATCAGAAATAAATGAATTAGAAAAAAATGATAGAATCAGCAAAACCAAAAGTTGGTTCTTAGAAAAGATCAAAAATATTGACAAAACTTTTAGGAAAAGAAGTGAGAGAGTACAAATAAAGAAAATAAGAAATGATAAAGGGGACGTTGCTACCAAACCCACTGAAATAAAAAGGACTCTCAGAGGATACTATGAACAACTCTTTGCCAACAAATTAGAAAACCCGCTGAAATGGACAAATTCCTAGAAACACACAAAGTACCTACATTGACTCAAGAAAAATTGAAGATCTTAGCAAACCAATAACTAGTGAGGAGATTGAATCAGTAAACAAAAACCTCCCAACAAAGAAAAGTCCAGGATCAGCTGGTTTCGCAGGGGAATTTAACCAAAGTTTCCAAGAAGACTTAACACCAATCCTGCTCAAACTCTTCCAAAACATTGAAGAGGAGAGGACATTCCCTAATTCATTTTACAAGGTCAATATCACATGCATACCAAAGCCAGATAAAGATATCACAAGAAAAAAAATATACAGACAAATACTTCTTATGAATATAGATGCAAAAATCCTCAACAAAATACAAGCAAACCAAATCTAATAGCATATTAAAAGAATTATACAATATGATCAAGTGGGATTTATCCCTAGTATGCACGGGTGGTTCAACATTTTAAAAAATCAGTTTGGGAGAAAATGTGACTCAAGCCATTGAGCACCTGCTTCCCACATGGGAGGTCCCAGGTTCAGTCCCCAGTATCTCCTAAAAACAAACAAAAACAAAAAAGATTAGATAAGAAATAAATGAATTAGAAAAAAATGATATAAACAATGAAGAAACCAACTCAGAGAAGCTGATGTGGCTCAGTGGTTAAGCACCAGCTTCCCACATAAGAAGTCCAAGGTTCAATCTCTACCCAGCACCTCAAAAAAATATATATCAGTTAATGTTGCCCATCCTGAAGAACAGACAGTGTCTGCAACTGCAAGCAAGATAGTTCCATCCATCTGTAATGTTCTGAGGGTGACTACTGGTGACCCTGGTCCTGGGCTCCTGTTACATGGCAATGCACATGGCAGCCTCTCCTGGCCTTCTCCCACTCTTCTTGGTTCCTTTGGCCTTCAACTTCTTGCTTCCCTTAGTTTTCTCTCTTTTTCTGTCTGAATTTCATTCTGCTTATAAAGGACTCTAGTAATAGGATTAAGACCCATCCTGATTGAGCTGGGCTACACCTTCACTGAATAACCTCATCAAAAGTTCCTGCTTACAATGGGTTCACACCCACATGAATGAATTAAGTTTAGGAACACGTTTTTCTGGGGTACATTCATCTCCAAACCACCAAACACTGTGATTTCATTTAAATAGTTTAAAATAGGCAAAAGCAATCAATATTAGAAATTAAGATAGTGGTGTCCCTTAGAGTCCAAAGGGATAGAAGAACTTAGCATACATGAAAAGGATTTATTCAGACAAGAATTATACTTTGAATGCTTACCAGATGCTAAATAAAAGGAATTTTATGGCAATCAAGACAAGGCCTCTGTCCTCATGGAGTTTAAAATCTATCAGAGAAGATGGTGACTCTTAAATACACATATACCAGAAACTATGATAAGCATTTACTAGGCAAAGAAGGGAGTGCTCTGAGAGCATACAGCTGGGGGACCTAAACTAATCTAGTGAGGCAAAAAGTAATATTTAAGCTGAAACCTAAAAAGTCAAGCAGGCTTTAGGTGGGCAGAGAAGGGGTAATAGGTGACTTAATGATGTTCGTTGACTGAGGGCTGAGCATTAGTTACCTGTAAGACATGATAACATAAAGGTCATGTTTTCTCTCCCTCCATCACAGTGAGAATGGTCATTGAAGACACCAGTCCCGCTCTATTCTGCACTGATCTAACAATTCCTTTAGTACCATGATGAGTTCTGGATATTCCTGGCCAGCTAGAAAGAGACCTGAGGGTGACCACCATGATGACACAGGAACTTGAATTCATGATGAGAGGAGTTCAGCAAAATCTCACAGCGGCTTCATGCTCAGGTTTTGGAATCAGCCAGATTTGGAATCCTGACTCCACCACCTGCTGTCTGTCCTTGCTCACTTACATTCTCAAAGTCTCAGTTTCCTTATCTCTAAAATGGGGACAATAATGCTACACTGCTAATAAGTTATTAAAGAGTAACCTCTTATTTATCTAAGAAAACAGAGGGGACTACACAAGTACCTTCAGGTGGAAGGTTCATTAGGCTCATCCCATACTTAGAATGTTGATATATTTTGAATGCATGAGGAAGAGCTCATGTCTTGTCATTTGTCATTGCCTAAATATGCAATCTCTCTTAAATGTTGGTGCTTTTGCTTATTTTGTTCCCTCTGTCTGGCATGTCCTACTCACTCATACTCCGAGTCTCAACTCATGCAATGCCTCATCTGGAAAGATTTTCCTTACTGCCCAAGACAAAATTTCTTGTTTTCTGTTCAAACTGAAGTGATAATGATGATGATAGTTTCCCAAAATAAAAAGGACCTTTGCTGTTTTAGTTCTTAGCTGTCTTCTGATACACGATGCAAGAGAAAACTCATTTAGGACCTCAATTGAATGGGATTTACATCATTTCTCCACTGCCTCATTAGAAGCTTTAGCACCTCTGATAGGATTACTTACAATGTGATATCATGGAGCACATGGAGAGACTTTAAAATTTCTTTGTCTCCTAACAAAATCCTTGCCAGGCTTCTCAAAATCAAGGCATAGAAAGAAAGAACATCTGAAAAAGTAAAACAGATTTACCACACACTTAGAAACTCCTCCATACTTGCAGCATTGCCATTTTTGAACAGCAACATGAATCAACAAATCCTGATAAATGTTCCTATTTTCAGACAGAAAAGCAAATACAAAACAACACCACCATATGTGCAGGCATGAGTATGTATACACACACACGCGCGCATTTATTTATTCTCTTTCTAAGGCAATCCTCCTCCTTTCATATTTAGCAGTTGCATTAAACTCATAGTTCTTCCCACAAATAAAGTGTTCATGAGAATATCCTCTGCTCCCCTTATCTCCACCAGTATGCCCACTCAGGAACACCAGCTGGTCAACCCATGGGCCTTTGTTTAAACCCAGGGTTGTGGTGGAGACAAGCTGACTCCCAGCAGTGGAAAATGGCAAGGCCATTTGAAGGCCAAAGTGGCAAGACACCACTTAGAAATCACATGTGCCCCTGAAACAGAGTAAATAACATTGTGTAGACTCAATAATTCATTCTGTTAATGAGTCCAACACATAATTATTTATCTTGATACAAAGTTGTTTCTGTTTTCTGACATTTTCTAAAAAAAAAAATTTTGATAAGAGAAAAAAAAGTACTTTCTTGAATCCCTCTGATTTTTGTACCCAGGTATGCTTTCATACTAAAAACTGCACAAATAAATTAGCCATATCATTATCATGATGCAATGTAAATCTCTTTCATATAACTCCAGTGTTTTCCTGTTTTTCAAATAGACACACTACAGTTGTCTTCCTGGTGGGCCCCTGTGCAAAAAGGAGGGGAGGCATGGCCCATAGAGACAGGCAGATGGAAGTTTCCTCTGTGTGGGTAGAACTAGCCAGTAGCAGGGGAAGGCTAGTGAGGGCTGCGTGGACAAGATCTGCACACCAGTTAGACCATTTTTCAGGCAGCCACTGGTCCTTCCATCTTCTGGGGGATGGTCCTTGGCTGCTGGCTTAGCTTTTGAAAAAAACCACCTTTCCCTATCCTCATGGATCAGCTTATGTTGGCATCCTTTTATCATTAGCAAAATAAATAAATAAAGCAATCAGTATCTGAAAGCTCTGAAAATAGGGGAAGTCAGTAAACAGTGTTAATTGTTTTCCCCTCAATGGGAAAAGAGTTTATCAAGGGCTAAAGCACAGTATAAGTGGTTCATTGAGAATGATGAATGTGATACTAAAAGAAGCCAATCAGAGAAGTTTTGGGCTTCATTTCAAATCAGACACTGGCTGGGCTGAGGAAGAAGAGAATACCATGGTGTCTGGACTTTTTTTATTTTTCAACAAAACATTGTTTGGGTTTTTTCCCCAAAGAACCATCATTTTCTTGGCTGTGGTATGAAATGCTCCATTTTATCAGCCTGCTTTAAGCAGTTCAGCTTAAGAATATAAACAGTCTCTGGCTTTTGTCACCAGAATGAGTTGTTCAAGTGTACAGTACTCAAAGATTATGCCCTCAAACCATTCTTAATTCAGTAAACATATCCTGAGTGACTTGTATGGGCCTGGGTCAGGTAAAGAGTGTTTCAGATAGCTGTTTTCCAAGTAGAGACTTGAAATGATCCCTTCTTATTATCCTACCAATTAAAATAGCATGTGCAAGGATGTGGAGAAATTAGAACCTTCATACTTTGTTGGTGGGAATGTAAAATAGTGCAGCCACTAGGGGAAACAGTTATGTGGTTCGTCAAAAAGTTAAACACAGGATTACATATGACACAGATAGTCTACTCCTAGGTATATACCCAAAGGAATTGAAAACTGGTACTTAAACAAATATTTTACATGAATGTTCTTGGCAGCACTATTCACAATAGTCAAAAGGTAGGAACAACCCAAATGTCCATCAAGAGATGGATAAACAAATTGTGATATAGACATATAATGAAATAGTACTTAGCCATGCTGCATGCTACAATGTGGATGAATCTCAAAAACATTATGCTGAAGTGAAAAGAGTCAGAAACAAAAGGTCACATATCATATGACACCATGTATAAGAGACAGAAAATAGATTGGTACTTGCTAAGGTATAGGGGCAGGAGGGAATGGGGAGTGACTGTTTAATGGGTATGGGGTTTTCTTTCAGTGTAATGAAAATGTTTTGGAACCGCAGCAAGGTTGATGCTGTGCAAAACTGTGAAGGTACTAAATGCTACTGAATTGTACATTTTAAAATGATTAATTTTATGTTATGTGAATTTCACCTCAATTTTTAAACAAAAGTTCCCTCATGGAGACAATAAACAAATAAATTATTAAAATATAAAACATGTCTAGTCTCTTGACTTACAGGAAAATGGTGTCAGAGTAGATTGGCAAGGCTTACCTCTCTTAGAAAAACAATGGAGGAAGGGCAAAAGCTGTTCAAGGGAGCTGCTTTGGGGATTTGCAGACCAGGAGAATGCCACACGTATTGCCCAAGAGGGAGAGGAACACAGAAAGAAAGATGCCGAAATAAAAACTGTGAGTTATGAGCCTCCATACCTGGGATTGGCACCCTTCCCCCATCCCCCATGAGGCAAACAGCCTTGGCAAAACCCATGGCTGACACAGCCAACTGAGAACGGAACATGCATTTTCCTCCCTGGAAGGAAGAAGGGTACAGTGAATGGCAGAGTATGGTTCCCCTTCAGTGAGTCTGGGCAACAGGGCCCTGCTTTGAATAGCAACTCTAGCCAGCCCAGAAACACAAGGCAGCAGAGGTTGAAAGTCAGCACCATGAAAAAGTTCACCAAAGAGCACCATCTGCTGGCAGGCTGGAAAGTGAAAGGAAAAAAAAAAACCTTTTTGGAATCTCTTATGTCCCTATCCCCAGGCCACCATAAATTGCAACCATTTTATGGTTGCCTGACCCTGTTTTAACAACTTAAGTGGGCAATTATAAAGATTTAGAATAAGTTGAACCAAAAATCAAAGAAGATCCCTGAAAAAAAAAAAAAAAAGACTGCCAGGCAAGAGAGAGACACTGACCATCAGGGTAAAGTCACCAACATAGTCAGATGCATAGACATAAGCAAAAATTACAAGCCATTCTAAGAAACAGGAAGATATGGCCCAGCCAAAGCAACAAATTAACAATCCTGATGAGACACAGGACTTAAGACAACAAATCAATGATGTTCACACAAATCTCCTAAATCAATTTAAGGAATTGAAGGAAAATATAGCTAAAGAGATAAAATATATTAAGAAGACACTGGTGGGCTTAAAGAAGAATTTTAAAACTTGCAAAGAAAACTAACAGATCTTATGGGAATGAAAGTCATAATGGATGAGACTGAAAATACATTAGAGACTGTGGCCTCTCTCTAAGCCAAACTCAGCATATGAATGCATTACCTTCCTCCCAGCATGGAATATGACTCTCACGGATGAGCCTCCCTGGCACCGAGGGATTGCTACCAAGTACCAACTGGCAATGTGACTGGAAAAAGACCTTGAATAAAAGGGGGAAAAGGTAAAGGCAAATGAGTTTATATGGCTAAGAGACTTCAAAATGAGTTGGGAGGTCATCCCAGAGGTAACACTTATGCACATCTCAGTAGGATCTCATAGACTTCCAAAGTGGATATCACCCCAAACAGTGGGGCTCCTGAAGGCTCTGGAGACACCCAGGTCCTATGCCAGGGCAGATAGCTCTGGAGTTTGGTGCCTTGTCAGTGGGCCCTACTTTGGAGGTTGTGCTCCTGAGAGAGACAGAGTTGGATTCAACTATGTCTTCCCTGCACATGGCTCATCTGTCCCTTCTATTCAAATCTATACTTGGTGCTGGAGTTTGTAGGTGTATGTCCAGAGACTTGAGTCTCTGGGCTGTCCACATGCCAGCTGGGCCCAGAACCTCGGTGGAGCAGCAACTCCTACTCTACAGCTCATTGGACTCACCCAGGACAAACTGGTGGGGAGATGATGATGGACAATGGCCATCCCAGGGAATGGAGAGAGTCTGCAGCTGCAGGCAGGATAATCCCATCCAACTTCCCCATGGGATATAAGCCCCTTCTCAATTGGAGGTAGAGTGGACATCACTATCCCAGACTCCTCAGGATGGGGGAAGAGCTATTGTCTAGAGTGGACTTACTGGTATTCTACTATAGACATATTGTGATTCAAGCAATGGAAGAAATTAAAACATTAATGTGGAGCCAGTGGCCACTGGAGGTTCTAGGCGCAGGGAGAGGGAAAAGCAGTTGTAATACAAGGGCTTTTTCAGGACTTGGGAATTGTCCTGAGTGACATTGCAAAAACAGATATAGGCCATTTTATATCATTTTATATCATCATATAACATGCAGAATTGTGTGGGAGAGAGTGTGGTCTACAATGTGTCTACAGAGTGTGGTCCATGCTTAATGGCAAAGCCCCAGGATGTGTTTATCAATTGCAGTTAATGTGCCACACTAATGAAGGATATTTATGTGGGAGGTTGTGGGAGGTGTGGGAGGTGGGGCGTATGAGAATCCTTATATTTTTTGTGTAACATTTATGTAATCTAAGTATCTTTTTAAAAAATAAAATAAAATAATAAAAAAAATTTTAAAGATGAAAAAAAAATACATTAGAGGCATACAACAGCAGATTTGAAATGGCCAAAGAACAAATAAGGGAAATGGAGGACAGAACATTTGAACTTGAAAAGACAGGAGAACAGAAAGAGAGAAGCATGGGGAAAAAATTGAACAGCATTTCAGGGAGTTGAGTGATAGCACAAAACACATAAACATATGCATTATGGGTGTCCCAGTAGGAGATGAGAAAGGAAAAGGGCAGAAATAACATTTGAGGAAATAATGATTGAAATTTTCCCAACCCTTATTAAAAATATAAATATCAATATCCAAGAAGGACAATGGACCCCAAACAAAAAAATACAAATAGACCTACTCCAAGACACCTACTATTCAGAATGTCAAATACCAGAGATAAAAAGAGAATTCTGAAAGCAGCAAGAGAAAACCAGTTCATCACATACAAGGGACATTCAATATGACTAAGTGCCAATTTCTCACCAGAAACCACAGAGGTAAGAAGGCTGTGGTATGATATATTTAATATGCTGAAAGAAAAAACTGCCAGCTCAGAAGTCTTTATCCAGTAAAACTGTCCTTCAAAAATGAGAGTGAGTTTAAAGTCTTCACAAATAAACAGAAACTGATTTTCTCACCAGGAGACTAGATTTACAAGAAATTCTAAAGGGAGTGCTGCAGCCTGAAAGAAAAAAACAGGAGAGAGAAGCTTGGAGAAGCATGTAGAAATGAAGATTACTAGTAAGAGTAACTAAAAGGATTAAAAGATGGACAATGGTAAGATATGACAATGGAAACCCAAAAGATAAAATGGATGAAACAAGTAATGTATTTACAGTAATAACATTTAATGTTAATGGATTGAACTCTCCAATCAAAAAACATAGATTAGCAGAATGGATAAAAAATATGAGCCATCTATATGCAGTTTACAAGAAACTTACCTTAGACACAAGAACACAAATAGGCTTAAAGTAAAAGATTGGAAAAAGATATTCCACACAAATAGTAACCAAAAAAAAAAAAAAAGAGCTGCAATAGCTACACTAATATTGGGAAAAAATAGACTTTAAGTCAAAAGCTGTTATAATAGACAAAGAAGGTCATTATATATTAACATAGGAGCAATTCACCAAGAAGAAATAACAATAAAAGTTTATGCACTTAACCTGGGTGCCCTGAAACACATGAGGGAAACAATGGAAAAGCTGAAGGGAGAAATAGACATCTCTACAATAATAGCTGGAGACTTCAATACACCACTTTCATCATTGGATAGAACATCTGGATATAGGACAAATAAGGAAACAGAGAGCTTGAAAAATATAATAAATGAAGTAGTCCTAAAAGACATATGTAGAACATTATTCCCCAAACAGCAGGATATACATTCTTCTCAAGTGTCCCTGGATCTTTCTCCAGGATAGACCATTTGTTGGTCACAAAAACAGATTTCAATTTTTAAAAGATTGGAAATTATACAAATTACCTTCTCTTATCATATGGAATGAAGCTGGAAATCAATAACAGGTGGGAAATGGGAAAATTCTCAAATATGTAGAGATTAAATAACACACTCTTAAACTATCAGTGACTCAAGGAAGAAATTGCAAGAGAAATCAGTAAATATCTTGAGACAAATTAAAATAAGAATACAACATATCAAAACCTATGGTGTGCAGTGAAAGCAGTGCTGAGAGAGAAATTTATAGCCCTCAATGCTTGCATTATAAAAGAAGAAAGAGCTAAAATCAAAGATCTAACTGCACACCTAGACGAACTAGAAAAAGTACAGCAAACTAATCCCAAAGCAAACAGAAGGAAAGAAATAAAGTTTAAAGCAGAAATAAATGAAATTGAGAACAAGGAAAAAATAAAACCAGAAAGAATCAACAAAACCAAAAGTTGGTTCTTTGAGAAAATGAACAAAATAGACAAACAGTTAGCTAGACTGACAAAGAAAAAAGAGAGAAGATGGAAATAAATGGAATCAGAAATAGAGGGAAGACATTACTGTTGAACCCACCAAAATAAAAGAGATCATAAAATGATACTATGAACAACTGTATGCCACTAAACTAGACAAGATTAATGAAATGGACAAATTCCTAGAAGCACACTGTTAGAGTTTGAAGTTATTTTATGAATCCCAAAAAGAAAAAGATTATGTTCTTGAATTAATCATTTCCTGTGGGTGTGAGACCCTTTTGATTGGACTACATCAGTAAGACGTGACTCGGGTTGAATCTCTGCCTTCTTGCTGGATCTTATATAAGCAGAGAGAGAGAGAGAGAGAGAGAGAAAGCTGCCATTCTTTATCCTGTCATGTGAGATAAAGGAGAATGTAGAGAGAGGGCTCCAGATTTGCCTACAGTTGCAGAAATGTAGAGAGTCCTTTGAGAGGCTGAAAGAATTCCCAGAGTCTGGAATCAGCAGAGCACAGAGGCATAGAATTAGGCTCCTGAGGGGTTGGGCCCATGGAGCAGATCAAGGCTGAAGAGAGGAACCCTGGAGCAATCGAGACTGAGAGAGGAGGCCCAGAAAGAGATAAGCCCTATGCCTGGTTGCCCAGAGCTGAGCTCTGGAGACAGTAGATTCTGGGGGGAAGGCAGGGACCTCAGCAGAGACCAGCCACTGTATTCACCATGTGGCAGGGCCCCCAGGATCACCAGTAGCTGATTTTAGTGAGAAAGCAGCTCTAACGGTGCTTTGATTTGGACATTTCATGGCCTCAGAACTATAAGGTTTTACCCTAAATAAAATCTCCATTATTTAAGCCAACCCATTTCTGGTACTTTGCATTGGCAGCCCTGTGGCAAACTAAGACACACACAAACAACTGCCCTGACTCTAGAAGAAACAAATCATAAGTAAAATGATTGAAACAGTCATCAAAAACCTCCCAAAAATGAAAATCACAGGACCAGATGGCTTCAGCGGTGAATTCTACCAATCATTCAAAGACAATCTAATACCAGTCTTGCTCAGACTCTTCTAGAAAATTCAACAGGAAGAAATACTACCAACTCATGCTATGAAGTCAACATCTTAATACCAAAGCCAAATAAAGATACTATGAAAAAAGAAAATTACAGACCAATTATTACAATGAATATAGATGCAAAAATCCCCAACAAAATATTTGCTAATCAAATCTAAAAGCACATTAAAATATTTATACATCGTGATCAAGTGGGTTTTATCCCAGATATACAAGGATGGATAAAAACAAGAAAATCAATGAATGTAATATACCACATTAATAAATCAAAGAAGAAAAATCACATGATCATCCCTTTTGACACAGAAAAGGCATTGGACAACATACTACATCCTTTCTAAATAAAAACACTCTGAAAGATAGGAATAGAAGGAAACTTTCTCAACTGCTAAAGTGCATATATGAAAAACCCACAACTAACACTGTACTTAATGGTGAAAGACTGAAAGCTTTCCCATTGAGACTGCAAATAAGACAAGGATACACACTGTCAACACTGTTATTCAATATTATGTTAGAAGGTGTAGCTGGAGCAATTAGGTTAAAAAAAAAAAAAAAGAAAGAAAGAAAGAAACAAAAGGCACCCAAATAGGGAAGGAAAAAGGAAAACTTTCACTATTTGATGATGATATAATCCTATACCTAAATAACCCCAAAGAATCCACAATAAATCTACAGAGCTAATAAATGAGTTCAGCAAAATGGCGGAATAAAAGGTTCATACACAAAAATCCATAGTGTTTCTGTACATGACTAATAAGCAACCTGAGGAGAAAGTAAAAAAAAATTTCCATTTATAATAGCACTGAAATAATCAAATATTTAGGAATAAACTTAACCAAGGACATAATGTTTATAATGACATAACATTACAAAACATTACTAAAAGAAACCAAAGAAGACCTAAATAAATGGAAGTACATTCTGTGTTCATGGATTGGAAAACTAAATATCATTAAGATTTCAATTCTTCCCAAATTGATTTACAGATTCAAGGTAATCCAATAAAACATCCAACAATCTATTTTCCAGAAATGGAAAAGCCAATTATCAAATTTATTTGGAAGGGTAAGGGGCCCCAAATAGCCAAAAACGTCTTAGAAAAAGAACGAAGTAGGAGGACTCTCATTTTCTGACTTTCATGCATTAGCTACAGTGGTGAAAAAAAAAAAAAAAAACAGCATGGTAGTGGCATAAAGAGTTGTGACAAGGCTATCAAACCCACCCTGCTGGGTCAGAGCAGTCTATATGATCAATGGTGCTGGGAGAACTGAACAGCCAAAGGCAAAATTAACTCAAAATGGGTCAAAGACCTCAACATAGAAGAAAATGTAGGGAAACATCATCAAGATTTTGTGGTAGGTGGTGGTTTCTTAAACCTTACACCCAAAGCATGAGCAATGAAAGAAAAAATAAGCGTCCCTCCTCAAAATTAAACACTTTTGTGCTTCAAATTACTTTGTCAAGAAGGTGAAAAAGCAGCCTACTCAATGGGAGGAAATATTTGGAAATCACATATCCAATAAGGGTTTGATTTCCGTATTATATAAAGAGATCATACAACTCAATGATAAAAAGATAAGCAACCCAATCAAAAATGGGCAAAAGACCTAAATAGACATGTTTTCCAAAGAGGAATACAAATGACCAAAAACCACATGAAATGATGTTCAGCATCACTAGCTATTAGGGAAATGCAGACCAAAACTACAATGAAATATCATTTCACTAATAGAATGACCATTGTTTTAAAAAATGATAATAAAGAAAACAGAAAACTACAAATGCTGGAGACAATGTGGAGAAATAGGAATACTCCTTCACTATTGGTGGGAATGTAAAACGGTGCAGCCACTGAGGAAGACAATTTGGCAATTCCTCAGGAAGCTAAATACAGATCTGCCATATGATCCAGCAATCCCACTACTAGGAATATACTCAGAACTGAAAAGCAGGGGCTCGAACAGATATTTTCACACCCATGTTCATAACAACATTATTCATAATTGCTAAAAGATGGCAACAACACAAGTGCCATCAACCGATGAATGAATAAACAAAATGTGGTATATACATACAATAGAATATTATTCAGCTGTAAGAGGAAATGAAGTTGGGATGCATATAACAACATGGATGAACTTGAGGACATTATGTTGAGTGAAATAAGTGAGGCACAAAAGGACAAATATTGTATGGTCTCACTAATATGAACTAAATCTGATGAGTAAACTCATGAAGTTAAACTCTTGAGTATAGGTTACTAGGAGATAGAATAAGGGTTAAGAAGGTTAAGAAATCTAATATGTGGAGAATTTTTTTATAAAGTTGATTGTAAATGTGTGGAAATGGATAGAGGTGATAGTAAAACATTAAACTGAGTAAAACTAACATTGCTGATTTATAAATGTGATTGTGGCTGATTGGGGTAGTCTAGAAATATAAATGTCAGTTGAAACAAACTAGAGGATAATCTAAGGACTAAAAATAGTGAACTCAGTGGTGAATGAGGATAGTTGTTAATAGCACAAATACAAGAATATTCTTCTATGCGCTAGAACAAATGTGTGTCACTATTACAAGGTGTTAAGAATATGGTAGTACATGAGAAAATTACAACTAAAATAACTTATGAATGATAGTTAACAATAATATTGTAATATTTTTGCATCAATGTCAAAGAAAGTACTATATCAATGCAAAGGGTCAACAATAGAATGTATAAAGGGGTATTGTATTTTTTCCTTTTGGAGTAATGAAAATGTTCTGAAATGAACTGAATTGATGACAGCACAACTCTGTGATGAAACTAAGTGCCACTGAGTGTAAACTTGGATGGATTGTACAAGGCAGGTGTGGCAGTTTGATATTATTTATGAATTCCAAAAAGAGATATTGATTATGTTTGTAAACTGGTCTGTTCCTCTGGGCATGATACCTTTGATTGATTTAAATTCAGAGGTTTCACTTTTATTTTATTAAATCAAGATTAGGGCTTTGATTTGACCACGTCATTAGGGCTTGCCGGGTTAAGTCCCTGCCCCCTGGGTGGGCTGATAAAACAGACTCTCACGGGGAAGTAGATACACAGGAGGAGAACACAGAGGAATAGAGACAGCTCATTAGACACTGCAGAGGCCCCAGGAAGAGAGATAAGTCTGGTAGTCTACAGCTGACCTTGTGAAGAAATCAGAGTAGCTGAGCCCAGAAAGAAATGAACCTCAGGGAGAGAGACGAGCCTTATGCCAGCCTACAGCTGAGATTGGAAGAAGCTGGGACCACAGAGCTTTAAGAGGAAGAAGGAAGGCTGTACCCTTACAGACATCGCCCGCCATGGCAAATGACTTTGGATGAGAAAGTATGTCTTATGGTACCTTGAGTTGGACTCTTTAGGGCCTTGTGACTGTAAGCTTCTACCCCCAAATAAATATCCTTTATAAAAGCCAACAGAGTTCTGGTACTCTGAATCAGCACCCATTTGGCTGACTAATAGAGCAGGGAACTGTATAACACAGTGAACCCCGTGGTGGATGATGGACTGTGATTAACAGTACAAATATAAGAATGTTTTCTCGTGGATTATAACAAATATATAATACTAATGCATGGTGTTAATACAGTGGTTTATGGGGAAAATACACTAAATGTAAGCCATGGACTATCATTGTCAGTTAGATTTTGATGATGTT
Source organism: Tolypeutes matacus (assembly GCA_026826555.1). Taxonomy (NCBI): domain Eukaryota; kingdom Metazoa; phylum Chordata; class Mammalia; order Cingulata; family Chlamyphoridae; genus Tolypeutes; species Tolypeutes matacus. The sequence goes on along the minus strand of JAKSZT010053882.1, from coordinate 4,815,778 downwards.
CTTTCATCATTTGTAACAAATGCTCCACAATAATGCAAGGTGTTGGTGGTGGGATGATGTATGGAAACTCTGTATGTATGTTTTGTAAACTCACAACTAATCTAATAAAAAAATAAAATAAAAGTTAATTTGAAAAAGAGCTGGCTCACTATTTTACAATACAAAAAAAAAAAAAAAAAAAAATCTCTGATGGTAAAGTGTGCTATAAAGGGAATAAGCAAAGAAGGGGAATAAAGAGAACCAGGATGGAAAATAGAGTTTGTTAAGATAAAGCAGAAAAGCCTATGTATTACTCTACCGATATCTCCTCTGACCCTAGATCTTATCCACACATGAAAACCGTGACTAGGGAAGCGAATGTGTCTCAAGCATTTGGGTTCCTGGCTACCACATGGGAGGTCCCAGGTTCAGTTCCCAGTGCCTCCCCCCCGCAAAAAAAAGAAGATGAGCACACAACAAACAGATACAGAGAGCAGACAACAAGCACAAACAACAGGGGGCAGGGGGTGGGGAGAAATAAATAAAATAAATCTTTAAAAAAATAAATAAATAATTTAAAAAAAGAAAACCGGTGACCATACCCACCATTAATTAATACTCCATAATTATTGCTTGAATGAATGACATGCCTAAAGAGGAAATCAGAACCTTTACACATCTGTTTCAACTGGATAGAATTAGTATCTGGCACATTTAAACACTCAATAAATAGTTATTGAATAAATAAATGGATCAGTGAATGAATAAAAAGATTATAGCCTTTGGAGAAGAACAATTGCAGCTCCATCCACAGAGACATGCAGCTCTCTGTAATGACTGCAACCTCTGTGATTAGAATAACAACAGCAATAATATTGCTAAGCACATACCTGGCATTGTCCTAAGAACTTTACATAGATAGTCTCATTTAAGCCTTTCAGCAATATCTGGAGATTCAGCATTACCCAATAAAAGACCCCTGGAAGCTTTCTCTATTGAATATTTTATCGCCATAAGTCAACAAGTTGGATGCTGAGTAGACTTCAGAGCAGTGAGTCTGATTACTGATCACATGTTCTTCAAATTGTCAGACACTCATGGTGTTCCATCCAAATGCCAGCCTCTTTTCAGCAAAGCTCTATATTTCTGCTAATCCTCCAGCCCAGACCCAAAACTTTCTAATCTCTCTTCCCTTTTCAGTTATTCTCTGGTGTTATTTAGCACTCATGTGTCCAGAGCTCCCTGTGGGGGAAAGAACAGAGATGCAAGATGAGGTCCTTACCTCTGAGAGTTTACAGTCAAATTGGAAAGAAGGTTCAGGACCTTTAGAGTTAAAGAAAGTAAAGCAATATGCTTGTTCTAGGGTGCAAACACTGTGTGCTAGAGGGGACTGAGGATTTCAGTTTATACCTTTCTAAGGTAATTCTGATTTGCAGTCTGGAGAACCCTTGGAAGGAGTAAGGACAGAAGGATTATGCTGGTCAGAATGGGCAACTACTCACCACTAAGATAAATGCTGGGTAAAACTGCTCTGGCTGCACAAAAGAAGACCCCAAAGAAGGTCCACATTGTGAGCTCCTCTGGAAGCTGCTTGCCAAAAGGAAGCAGGTCACAGACAAGGCTGGAAGAAGTCATACCTGCCCTGCTGGATTCCATTTTGAAGATTTAAGAACTGAAAATCAGTGCTAAATTATGGGAGGTCAGAGATACTGAAAACTCAAACTGTAATTTTTTTTCAAACTGTAATTTAGATAGAGGATTAGATTTACCAGGAAAAGCAACTTGTGACAAAGGCAGTGCTGTAACCAGTTCTTGGTACATTCAAACAGTACCCATTTCATTTTTTTTTTCAAGGCTATTGTGTTTTAAAAGGAAAGAGGCAGCAGTTAGAAAGGAACTGGAGGAAGCAGGGCAGATGCAGGGAGAAAAAAAGAACAAAACTGGAGGAAGGAGGCCTAATATCCCTGTGCTAGGCATGGCCCAAGTTGGACACTGATTTGAACATGTTGCTCCTCTGCTTAAAAACTGACAATGGCCTCCCAATGTCCTTTAAAGCCCAGACTCCTTCCTGTGGTCCACAAGGACCTGCAAAATCTGGTTCCTGCTGACCTCTCTGCTTTTTCTTTCACCATTTGCCTCTTACGGGGTCCCTTCATCCATTCCAAACTTTGAGATCCTCACAGGTGCCTTGTTCCCCATTGCATTGGGTCTTTGGGTGGAACACACTGCTCTCTCCCTCCCAATCTTCACCTGGCTAGCACTTACTCGTCCCTCAGATCTCAGCTCAAGTGTCATTTCCACACAGAAGCTTTCCTTACTCTAGTCTAGTTTAGGTCCCCTTGCTCTGTTCGCACAACTCCCTATATTTCCTCTATCATAATACTCATCATACTTTATAATTATTACTTTATTATTAATTGATCTTCCCTGATTAATAGCAAATTGCATGAGGGCAAGGACCTCTGTACGTGCCCCAAAGCCATATTAAGCAATTCATTATATTGATGCAAAATTTATGTTTTGACCATGAGCCTTTCTTTCTCCCTGAATTCTAAATTGCATGAAAGAGAACTTTAGGCACCAACTTAAGGGAGAAGAGAAAGGACAACTCCTGCCTGTGGTGGCACAGCTATTTAAGCTTTATGTTCATCCCATACCTCTCCTCATTAACACGTGCTCCCCCAAACATTCCATGCAACTGCTTTCCTTCCCAATTCCCCACCCAAGGAAGTATTATTAGCTTTCCTCTTTTTAATTTCTCATTTTCACTCATTCAACAAGCATTTATTAAGCAACTTCTGTGTGCCAGCCACTGATCCATTTTTAATGTTATTTTTGTTGTTTTCAACATTTTGCAGTTGATGATTTAGTAGCTGACTATAATAATAATTCAGAACTGAACAAGATTTTTATTGCAGGAGATTAAGAAAAACAGACTAGCAAAAAATATATTCAGTGACTCCTCAAAAAAAAAAAAGAGTTGCTGGCAACAGAAATCCCAATTCAAATAGACTTAAGCCCAAGATATCATTGGCTCACAAGTTTTTTAAAAGCCAAGCATGCTTTGTTCCAGAGTTCCATGGAAGCACCAGGCTTCCATTCCTTTTTTTAGGATTCTCTGGGCTCTACCCTCTGAATGGCAGCTTACTTTCCTCCACCTCCCTCGTGGCAGCAGCTATTCCAGGTGTGATGGTTAGGCTAATGTGTCAATTTGGCCAGGTAGTTTTGCCCAGTTGTTTGGTCAAGTAAGCACTGGGCTAATTGTAATACAAGGACATTTATGGGCCTTAGTCATCAGTAAGTTTACTGCATAGATGGCTGATTACATCTCCGATCAACCAAGGAGATTGCCTTCAGCAATGAGTGATGCTTTATCTAATCATTTGAATGCCTTAAAAGGGGAAGTGATTTCAAGATTGAGAGAGGATTTCCCAGTTCGTCTTTGGACTGCCAACGTCTCCAGGAAACTCATCAAGGACCTTCACTGGACTTTCATCGGAGCCCCTGTTTTGCAGCCTGCCTGCAGAACCTGGACTTGTGTATCCCCACGGTCATGTGCAAGGATTTTGTAAAATCTCATACTATTCACAGATATCTCCTGTTGACTCTGTTTCCCTAGAGAACCATGACTGATACACCAGGCCTCACTTTCTCCACCATACCATCCAGAAGAGGAGAAGTTCTTTAGCCAGCTTTCACAAAGAGAAAGGAAATCTTCCCAGCAAAAGAAATTTCCTTCCTTCTAAGTGCCTCAATTGGGTCAGATGCCTCTCCCAGAACCTGTTACCATATCCAGGGAATGGGATACACAGATTGGCTTCGGCCAATGAGGTTCTACCTCTGGAGCAAGAGTGGCATCCATTTCACACAAGCTGCATAGCTGAGCAAAATAGAACATGTACCTATGGAAAAACACAGAAGACTACTGAAGAAATGAATAAATATCAAAGCAGCAATCAACAGATGCCTATTACACAGACAGATAGACTTTTCCAAAGCAGCACTCAAAAGTTTTTTAAAGTCCATGAAATGTCTTCACAGTAACAATTAGGCCAGTGCTTGCTTGACCAAACAGCTGGGCACTATTACCTGGCCAAGTTGACACAGGAACCTAACCATCACATGTCATTACCCTCGCATAGCTTATAAAATCCCTGATTCTTAGAGCTAGATGGAATTATAGTCCTGTCCAACTCCCTCATGTTACAGCAATTAAGGCTCGAAAAAGTGAAGTAACTTGTCCCAGGTTCCCCATCTAGTTAGCATCATTGAAAAAACTTAATCCAGGTGTTTTTATTTCTGATCTAATATGTCTTCTAGACATTGTACCATTACTGCACAATCAGGTTAAAATCAGAGCATGTGATTCATCATTGCTGTTATTCTATTAGCATAGAGTTTATTTGCAGAGAGTATGTGTTTGCTGGGTTTGTGAGAAAGGGGATGGGTAGGAAAGATTGATTTAAAGAATAGAAAAAGGGCAATTTTTAATATCCTTTTTATTTTGTTTTAATTCAAAGAATTTTCTAACACATTTATTAACCCTAACAGCAAGAACTTTTCTCAGAGCTGAGAAAAGAGACACCATGATTTTAACAAGAATCCATATAGTGACAACAATTAAGCTTATAAATCCCACTCCCAGGGCTGAGCACCATTTGGAGACCTGCCAGGTAATGCTCATTTTTAATGGCTTTGTTCTGAGGCAGCACTCTTCAGGGCAGAGAGAGAAAAAGCTCATGCTAGTCAGTTTTGGAAAATCACAGAGCAACCTGGGCTTTGGAGCCTGGGGACTCTTGGGAAGGTCACAGAACTTCCCAGAATTTTCCATTTCAAAGCAGACCAGCTAGCAAAAACCAGACATGGGTGTGGGTGGGAAGAATTAATAGTGGGGAGAAGGAGGGCCGACTTGAAGAAAACCAAATAGTCTCCTGCCAAAAATTCTCTCCCCTCAGGCCAAGCAGGACTATCCATTAATTGTCACACCTTCCAAGTTTGGAAGAGCCTTTTCAAAGGCAAACAGATCACTCATAAGGTAGACACCTTAGGCCATTACTTGTCATTAGTATCTCAGCAGGAATTAAATTTCAGGCCTTCCTCCACCCTGTGTCCCAAATGTTGTCTTAAGTTGATGTGTGTAATCCTGCTGCTTAAAACAGCTCAATGAATCCAGATACTTATAGAATAACCCCTGGCTTGTCAACATGATCTATGAGCCCAGAACCAACACCCATGATTCATCCTGTGCTCTCACCCACCAGACCACCAGGGGCACCTGCTAAGCACCTTCACGTTCATGACTTCCCACTTTTTTCTGGTTGTTTTATCTACCCGGAAAACCCTCGTCATATTTTCTTTATCTGAAATCTCATAGCACTGATTGTCTATATCTCTCAGCAATACGTGTTATGCCTAGTCTTATTATCTAGATCTTTCACTCCCCCAGCTGGATTATAAATCACTATTACTGAATATTTGTGGATTAACTATTCATACAGCCCTATCTTTTAGGGACACAAAATGAGAACTATAGTAAAAGTAAAGGTCCAGAAGAACTGGTATTGCCAGAAAGGTCAAGTTTAGAAGAGATAGTAAAGTTTGCATTGAGTCCCCAGGAAGAAGAGGTTTTAACCATCATAATGTTAGCAGAACACTCTAGATTTCTAGATTTTTGGCTATGTCACGTAAAGGAATCTAAGGACATGCCATAGAGTAGGCAAGGGAATAAAGAGTTTATTAAGAAACAAGAAAATAAAATAAAATGCACAACCCCATACACAGATGCAGGCGTGCTACAGGGTGAAATGCACACTTGGGGCCCCAGATTAGCCCTTTATAAGCCTTTCCTCCTCTGCTTTCCTAATGTTGGGGAAGGGCCCCAGCTGTTTGCTGTTCTGTTAGGTTACCTTATGATCCCCACCTGTTAGCTCTCAGGGGCCAATGAGGAGGCCTTTTGTTTGGAGTTATCTGGGGCTTCCTTTTGAGCCCAGGGTCTCAGCGGGGTCTTTCCGGCATCGTTCTTAGTAGCAACCTTAACTTAGGGTATTTCCAGGCAGGGTCTCATAGCCCTGATCTCTGCCGAGTCCTGGCTGTAACTCTTCTTCCCTATTTCCCTTTACTAACCTGCCTCAATAATATTTTCCATATCCTGGGTACCAATTATGAACTGCACTAACTGTACTACATATCTTTCCTCTAGTCCTCACACTTACCCTATGACTAAACTGAGGCTCAAAGAAGTCCAGGGACTTTCTCAAGTTGACACAGCTAAAAAGTAAAAAGCTAAGATCACAACTCAGGTTGACACCAAAGCCCACGGTCCTTCTCCTATACCACAAATCAAGGAAATAATTATCATCACCGCCTCCATTTTACCAGAGCTTCCTATTCCCTGAAAGGCTCTACAATACTTGGAAATATCCAACAGCTGTAGAAATTTATAGAAAGAAAACGAGTTCTCCTGGAACAATCAGGGAATAGCATGCAGTTAGATATACAGAGCAGGAAGGGAAATTTTCCTGCACAACCAGCATTGTGTATCCCTCTGTTACACTCAGTGGTAATAAGCATAAAGCAAAATCAACTCTGGGCATTTTAATGTGGTTTTGTTTTTGGAGAACCTGACTTCCACTTAATAGGACAGGAAAACAGACCACTGAGCAGCCAGCTGCATGGTGGCTCATCCTAATAAGGCTCTATATCTGGGCTTCTGTGTCAACTTGAAAGATCCCCAGGCCCCTTTCCTAATTGCAGGGCTGGCTAGCAGCATGAACACTGGATTACCAGCCCTAGTTAAAGAGCACTTGGGGCCATGCTGGTCAGAACAACTGCATGGCTTCCAGGCAGCTGCGATGGATGACAAGAATTAATTAATTGATGCCAACGGGAGTTGTAAGCCTGGGAAGAGGGCACCACAAAGACTGGAAGCAGATGCAGCACAGCTACAGAGCTCACACTTCTCAGTCTCCAGCTGCTGTACGGAGTAGCTGTGACTGTAGTGGGCTTAGAATCACAAGGCCCAAGTCTGGGTCTATGGGACCCTGGGTCTTGATAAACTCTCTAAGCTTAGTTACTCATCTGTAAATGAGAAAAATATTCCTTGCACTACTGGTTGCACAAAACTTTATGAGGCTCAAGTGAGGTATTTGTATGTGAAAGCACCATAAAGGCCATAACTAAATTAAATGTCCCCCTAAAATACTGCTATAACAATCTGTGCTTCCCTAACAAGCATTTATCATGTTTTACAGTTATTGCTTCTTTAATTGTCTGTCTTTCTCTACTATCACCCATCAGACACAGCTCATCTTCAAGGAGTATATATAATTAAAAGGAAAATAAGACACGTACAAATGAAAAATCAAATAAAAACTAATACAGTAAGTGCCACTTCTACCAGGTCTTCCTTTTTATTTCATCCTTTTCAAAGAATTAATCTCTGAGATCATTTCCAACATCCTAAAACAGCATGTTTCAATATGTGTAGACAATGGACTGCTCAGTACAATCAAATGGACTATTTTAAATAAAAATCCAATCTTGTAGAAATCCCAGATTTTTTGGGGGGTGGAGAGGTGACCATTCCTCAAAGCTCTGAGAACCAAAAGTAGACAATATGTTTGGGAGGGTGTGGAGGAAGGGGCAGGGGTGGAACAGAGCTCCTGTAGCTCCCACCAAAATAGATCCCGACTCAAAACTTAAAGGCAGGTGGTGACATTTACTAAGATCTGCATGCACGGAGAAGAAATTGGGAAGCAAACACACAGTGGATGTTCAATGCCCCAATATTTTTAGTAGCTAGAAATTACAAGAGTTCTGTCTGCTTTTATGGAGTACTAACCTAATAACTTAAGCAAACCACCAGGGGTCTTTTGAGAGGTATTTTTCTCTACCTGAGGGGTCCACAGGGAAGCTGAGCATAAAGAGGGATAATGTGACCCAGGGAATCTTGAAGACACGTCTGGCAAGTAAGAGTGGAGGGATGTCTTTATTACTGAGGAGGGGGGTGAGCAGGAGAAAGTAAATGGTGAAAACAATAAGCTGGGAAGTCCAATAGATAATAAATTCCCACTGTTTTCATTATCCAACAAAGAATTCTGAGAATGAAGCTCAGTATTACTTAGCTGCTAAAAATTAATTTTAAGCATTTACCCAGAATAAGTGCATATACTTTGGGGAGTATGCCAGGGACCAAAAATAGTATGCCAATTCCTATCCTATGCTCCCCTTTTACCACTGCTGAGCACAAGACCACCAAGAATAAAAACTGCATTTCCCAGCCTCCCCTATAACTAGGTGAGTATGTTCTTCTAATGGTATATAAATAGAAAAGTCATGTTGCAGCTTCCAGGAACCTTCCTTAAGAGAGGCTGGAGCATACTCTTAGCCCCCTTATCCCCTTCATTCTTCCTCCAGAAACAAAGTGAAGGCCTCACTTTGGGGATGGAGGAGCCGTGAGCTGGAAGGAGCCAAAGCCCTTAGGAATTTGGAAGCAAGAGTCACTACTCCAGCCCTAAACTGCCTACCTTCAACTTTTACATGGGATACAAACATGCTTCTATCTTGATTAAAGCACTATTATTTGAGGGTTTTCTGTTACTCACAGCTGAACCTAAGCCTCATTGATACAGAAAAGTTCAGGATACAAAGGTAAATAGAAACAGTTCCCAACTCTAAGAAGTCTCATAAATTTGAGATGGATATGAGGCACATGTGCATAATTATAAATTTGTACAAAGTGGAAAATTACAAATGTCACAAGAAAGATTGAATAAAATATTATGGTTGAGGATGGGAGCAGCAAAAAAGAGAGAAAAATCACTTCTGGTAGAAAAGAATGATGGAAAGAATCATGGCTCAAGTGGCATCTGAGATGGGTTCCGAAAGAAGAATAGAATTTTGATAGATTAAAATGGGGCAAACCAGGCGGATGGAACAGCATTACAAAGATGTGGAAGTGGGAAAGCATGAAATGTATTCAGGGAATGTTGAGTGATTCCGTTTAACCAGAGCGCCGGTTATAGATAAAGATCCTTACTGACCACCCTATCAATCTATTTTCTTAGACTGCTTTACTTTCCTTCATGGCTTTCATTACTATCTGATACTCTATTATATTCACTCTATATTGTCTTTTTATTTTCCAGAATAACTATCACATTGGGTCCTTAACTTTTTGGTCTCAAGACCCTTTACATTCTTGAAAATTATTGAGGACCCCAAAGATCTATTGTGTTTGTGAACTTTATCTGTAATATTTACCCTATTAGAAACGTAAATTGAGAAAGTTTAAAAATATTTAATTCATTTTAAAATGACAAGAGTAAATGCATTACATTTGAACATAAATAACATTTTTTATGGAAAAATATACTCTTCACACAAAATAATTAGAAGAGTGGCATTGCTTTATGTTATTGCAACTCTCCTTAATGTCTGGTGTGACAGTTTGAAGTCCTTTTTTGAATCCCAAAAGATTATGTTCTTAAACTAATCTATTCCTGTGGGAGTGGTACTCCGATTGCATTCGATTCACTTTAGATCACTTGATTAGATCACTTTTGATTGTATGACATCAGTGAGGTGTGAGCCAGCTTGGGTCTCTGCCCTCTTTATGGGTTTGATATAATCAGAGACACAGAAGAAAGATGACACAGAAAAAGGAAGCTGCCATTTTGATCCTGCCACGTGAGAGAAAGGAGAAAGTGGAGAGAGAGGACGTCAGGTTTGCCTATAGCTGAGCTCAAGGAGAGAAGCCCAGAGAGGCTGAGAGAGGTTCCAGAGTATGGAAAAAGCAGAGCACAGAGGCATAGAAAGAGGCCCCTGAAGGACTGGGCCCATGGAGCAGCTCAAGGCTGAAGAAAGGAACCATATCCCTGATAGCCCACAGCTGAACTAGGGAAGAAACTGGAGCAGCAGAGACTGAGAGAGGGGGCCTGGAAGGAGACAAGCCCTATGCCTCGTTGCCCACAGCTGAGCTCTGAGAGTGGTAGATTCTGGAGGGGAAGGCAGAGACCTCAGCAGAGATCAGAGGCCATCTTCACCACATGACAGGACCCCAGAATCAACAGCAGTTGACTTTGATGAGAAAGCATCTCTGCTGATGCCCTGATTTGGACATTTCATGGCCTTGGAACTTTTGCCCTAAATAAAATTCCCATTATAAAAGCCAACGCATTTCTGGTACTTTGCATAAGCAGCCCTGTGGTAAACTAAGATTTCATCTGGTTTAACAGTTAGCGGCTAGATTCTCATATCTGCTACTGCCTCCAGTCTACTGTGATATCATATATTATGTAGCCTCTGGAAAACTCCTCTGTACACTCATGAAAGAATGAAGGAGAAATAGCAAATAATGCCTTAGTATTATTATAAAAATAGTTTTGATTTTGCAAATACCCTGAAAGGGTCTCACATACCCCAGGGTCCCCAGAACACAACTAGGAAATAAGCTCAAATTAGAATATAAGCAGAGTGAAGGCAGAGACTATGTTCATTTATATTCCTGACACCTAGACCAGTGCCTGGAATATAGTTCGCACTCAATAAATGAATGAATGTATGAACCTGAGGCTATATTGTGAAAGGCATTGAGTACCAAGCAAATGAGTTTGGACAAACCTTAGTAGACCCTGAGGAGCCTATAGAGGTATCTGAGCAGGAGAAAGTAACAGTCTGATTAATCTGAACATGCCAAGGAAGATGAGCTGGAGAAAAGACCAACTTGGAAACAAGATCCCAAACAGGATGCTACTGATCTAGTCCAGGTAGAAAATAGTGAGGTTCTAAAGTAGGATGGCAACTGGACAAATGGAAAGAGGAGGACAAAAGTCAGAAATCACTTGAAGCAGTGTGTGAACTGGAAATCCACAAATCTACCCAGGCTTGCCATTAACTGTGTGATCTTTTTCAAGTCAGTTTACTCCTTGTTTAATAACACTTTCCTCATCAATAAAATAATATAGTATATAAAATATGGATTGTCTTCCTTTATAATTACTCAAAGTAATTTGCAGATGATAGAGTTGTATCACTAAAACATTAATTTTAAATAGTCACAAAATCTCAATTCCCTAATTGTTCATTATTCCTGCATTTGCTGATGCTAATACCAGTCATTTACTAGGTTCTTTAAAAGTTAAGATTAGAAATTCAATATTAAACCTCAATGTTAGTTGAAGTGTTTGCTTGAGGAAACAATAATTACCATTTATTAAGAAGATCTTTTAACTTATTTAATTCTCATATTGTTACTTTCCACATTTCACCAATCAGGAGAGGTTAAGTAGAACACTAAAGGTCACATACCTTGTAGTAAGTGACAAAGTCAGGAGTCAAACAAATATGCCTGGTTTGAAAACTTATGGTCTTCCCAGAACAAAATTATGTCATGAAAAATTAAATACTGTTCAAAGTTTGATATGTTGCTAGCCTTTGGGAAGTCTGGATTATAGCACATGTTAAATGAAATAATCATCACCTTAATCTGGAAATTTGAGGGAAAATTAGACTCAAGTTTCAATATGGCAGAAAGATTGATTATATCCAGATAAAGTTTATAGGGAACTATGGGCAAAGGTAGAGGGAGAAAGGAAAGAGCTTGGAGAAATTTGAGGGAAACATAAGATAGAAGAAAAATATATATAATTATCTCATCTTATTTTCAAACCTGAGCACAACACTGAGAAAGAAACAGGCTCTGTTCTTCATCACTTCTTGATTCATTTCTGGCTGAGGCAAATTAAGGTCCACTTTGGGAATAAATGGGACATGTTCTGAGGTAGTTACCAAATCAGCAGTGGCACAAGTAGTACTGCTAATGAAAATTCCTCCAACTGTCTGAATCAGATGTTAGCTCAGATTTCAAGTCCCCATGGCCATTTGGTTGAAAGGATTTCATAATAATTTTCAAGGAAGCATTTAAAGTTTGTATTTCTTCTCAAGGAAAAGAGAGGATGTATTTGTTCTCTGCTTCATATCAGAAATTAGCTTGACCTTGTAAAGATTGCATAGAGAGAGCACCTGTAATCTCCTACAAATTGACCTTCACTGCATCCATTTCTGTCCAATCTTCCAGCAATTGTTTGAAAACCAACTTTCCAACATTTCCTTACCCACTTCTGCAGTAATATATTCTGAAATTATAACATCAAGGCTTATTATCCTTTTTTTTTTTTTTTTTTTTTTTTTTTGAGGTATTGGGTTTGAACCCAGGACCCTGTACATGTGAAGCAGGCACTCAACCACTTCCCAATTAGAGTTGGGTTTTTAATATGTTTTTGTTTGTTTTAGGAGGTACCAGGGATCGAACCTGGGACCTGTGCCTGGGAAGCAGGCGCTCAACCACTTGAGCTACATCCGCTCCCCTATTATTCTTTTATAGTACACTGAGATACATAAGTAAATGCACTGGTTATTTTTAATTTATCCAGTAAACTTTGTCTGGGAACCTCCTATGTGCCAGGCAGTGTGTTGAGTACTAGGGATCCAAAAATTAATTAAAACAGCCCTCATCTTCAAGGTGGTCACAGTCAGGTGGGGAGGGAGACAAGTAAGTAGATAACTACTGCACAAGTACTTCATTACAGTGTTCATAGTATCAACAAATATTTGAGCAGTCACTGTGTTCCAGGTATTCATGTTAGAGGCTAGGATATAAAGATTAACCAAAACCTACTCTTAACCAAAAAAATAATACTATCCATGTAAAGCAAAGATAAATTCAAAAGGAAAAAGAAGATTAAAAATCAAGAGGAGGGGGGCGGATGTGGCTCAAATGGTTGGGCTTCTGTCTGCCATATGGAGGGACCTGGGTTCGATCCCCGGGACCTCCCGGTAAAATTAAAAAAAAATAAATAAATAAAATTAAAAAATAAAATCAAGAGGAAATGAGCATTCTGCGTGAGCTAGTGGAAATGAAGTAGACTTTGCTTGGGTAAACCTATTCTGTTGGAAATTGGATGAAAGATGTGAAGGACATCAGGAAGACAGAAAATGGGAAGGGAAGAATTGCTACACCCTGGAAGCTCTGCCTGATGAATTAGCAGCCTCATAATTTCCATCTGGCTTTGGGAGAGCAGGCCAACCAAGGTTACAGTGTTCTCCTCCTGTGACAATTTTTCCATGAGTTGCATTAATGCCACAAGATTAGCAGATTGTTTACGTGACAATCAAGCCTGGTCATTGAGGGTTGGGAATGGAGGGAAGTGGTGGTTAGTAGCAGAGTGAAAAATTATCCTAACAACTTTTCAGCTGAAAAAACACCAGCCGCTTTGGGGCACATTTTTTTTTCCCACTGGTTTTGAATCCACCCTAGCACCACTCTGTACTTACTAAGCTTTAGGGTTTATATTGACTTCCAATTATTTCACTTGAGTAATATTCTTAATTAGAACAAGCAGGAGTCCTTTATTTTCTCTGAAACACTGCCAAGCAAAGCTCACCCCTCAGCAAGGGGAAACTTAATTAACATTTTGTTAATTTCTAGAACTGTTTCAATTTGTCCTTCTCTGGGTTTTCCACCTGCTCTTAGAAAGGGGAAAATTTTCATGGATAAAGAATACAGTAGACCAGGCATAAAAATTAACATGGAACAAATCCAATTCTCAGGATGATTCAGATACCTAGACTGCTTTGGAAATTACTGTGGCAGCATTGTATATATGAAGTATTAACCCACATATAAAGGGGGGAAAAGGCTAACATGAAGTATCTTTGTAACCCCTTTGTTTTCCCTGTAGCTCCCACCTCCACTTCAAACTATATCTTGGCCACTGCTGCCTCCAGAACTGCTAGACCATAGCTGATATGCAAATAAACACAAAAGAAGTTAATTTTTAGCTTTTAAGCTTCCAAGTTCTGGCATAAGCAATGGATTTGGAAGACTGTTTAGCTAGTTGTCCTTTCCATCCCTCCCCAATGCCCCAATAGGGAGAGCAAATAAAATCTTTATGACTTGGAAGAGGTGACAAGAGTTTGGAGGAAAAAAGCAGATAGATTAGAAATGTATTGAAAACCCAGTTTTTTTTCTCCACCCCACCCAGGGACTTGTGGGATGAAAGAGAGGTGGGACTCCCTTTAAGCCTGAGGATATGAGACAGACCTCGGTGAGAAGTTCCTCAGCCCTCAGCTCCCTTGGCCACAAAGAGGAAATGGTGGACTGCATGGCAGGGCTGGAGAGAGCGCCTGAGTTTCCTCTCAATCCCTGAGCAGCTCAGCAGAGCATCTGAATTCCCCAAGTCCCAGGCATCAAGAAAGACACATAAATTATCAGAGAGATGAAATATTGTATCGTCTTCTAGTGGAGTTTTACATCAATGGGCAAGACCGTATTAGAAAACCATAGCGCCAACTTTGTTACCCTGAAGAAATTAGTTTAAAATTATCATCAAAGGAAGCCTTAAAAAGAAGTCCCAGAGACTTCCAGGATAAACTGTCAGAAATAAAGCCAGAACATAGACTTTTTGCTATACAAACCAAACAAAATGAACACCAAATAAATGTTAAAAACTAGCAGCATGCAAAGTAAGGGACACAACTTCAAGACAAACTTGGAAAGGATAACCAGGCAAAGAGAAACGGAATATTCCAGGAATCAAGATACAATTCCTCCTCCCGCACAATCTTCTAATCTTTGCCTCTCCCCACCCTACCCCCTTCAAACAATAGTGGGGACAAAAGGTGAGGTGACAAAGTCCTAGGAAATGTTTCACTAATTTCCTCAATGAGGCAAGAATTAAATGGAGAGAGGCAATAGTTGCCAGGGAAATACCCAGACAACTTGATAAGAGAGTCTTCGCTCTCCACTCAGGTCTCCACCAGTAAATCCAGGGGAACTGAAAGTGTTTGTGGCAAATGAAGCCCACGTATGGATTCCCTGGCAAGCTCTCGCAAAAGAACCACAGCAAAGACCCCCTCCTCTGAGTGCTTCTCTGCTAAAAACTACCCACCTTTTAAGAAAGAGCTCCAGTCTTGTTACTAGACCTAGTTGAGACTAAATTGAAGAACAAGACCTCAGCTGTCCATCCTGAAACAAGTGCTTGCTATTTGATACACTATTTTGGTTATCTATTGCTACCTAACCACCCCAAAACTTAGTGGCTTAATGCAAGCCCAATTACAGAGATCTCTGTGCAATAATTATAAAGGAGAGATATACCCAGATGGTCATTTTTAGATCCCTTAATGATTTTTAAATTACATTTACAGATTTTAATAATTCAACACCAGTTGGGTAACTTCTGCCTCACTTTGCAAATAATTTCCAGATTTTTACTGAATTTTACTGAATTTAAATGGTTGTGCCTATGAACTGTAGGAATGAACTGTAGTAGGAAGTTGATCATGCATTTCCTATATAAATTCCCACTTTCTCAAAATTATGATACTTAAGAAAATTTTGGAATGCAGCATCTCTGTATTCTGAAATCAATGAAAATGCAAATTAGTGTTATTGCTTCTTCTTAGGTAAATACTGACCACAAAATCAACCTGACAAACTTTGGCTGAAGACAAAGATGGTAAGTACTTCTAGTCCGTCCAGAATTACTCTCTCAGCTGCATATCCCCCCCAGACAATTGCAGAGATGAGTCTTCTGGGGGAGCATTTTAAAGAAAAGGAGAGTAATAGAATGACAATAGTCAGAACTGAACTAATGACTGATCTCCCAGTGCTCTCTGATAAGCTATGTACCCTCTTACATCTCAGCATCTGGAGGGAGAGTCATGCTATAACTATTCAGCCAGACATTGCCGTAAATAAACCCGTTTACTCCCTCCTCCCCAAAATAATCTTTCATGAGATTTCCTGATAAGATTTTGAATATTTAGCCAAGTTTCGAAACAGTTCCCAAACCCACCAGTACACTAGAATTTCCAGGGTAAGAAGTAAGTAGTTCAGTGTCATTCATCCCATACCATAAAAGCAGAGATTCTGATTATTCTGTAATCAAATAACTACTCTTATCCCACTCTGGGCTAAATCAAATAGAGGTTGCATATGAATATTTCAGGTCACTAAAGCTGTTTAAATAATTCCTGCTTCAAGCCAGTGAAACCAATGTCAAGGAGTCCTTCCCCTGGTAGAGAAGGCAGCATCTCTCTGTTATTTAAGAATAGATCCTGTTGAAGCCCGCTCTCAATTAGAGGTGGAGTGGGCATCACCATCCCAGAATCCTCAGGATTGGGGAATAAAATATGGGCTCTGGTGGACTTACTGGTATTCTACTATAGACTTATTGTGATTCTAGTAATGGAAGAAATTATATCATTGATGTGGAGACAGGGGCAATTAGAGGTGCTGAAGTCAGGGAGAGAGAAAAGGAGGTGTAATATAGGGGCACTTTCGGGACTTGGAATTGTCCTGAATGACATTGCAACGATAGATACAGGCCATTATATATCCTGCCATAACCTACAGAATTGAGTAGGAGAGAGTGTAAACTACAATGTAAACTATAATCCATCCTTAGTGGCAATGCTCCAAAATGTGTTCATCAATTGCAATGAATGTACCACACTAATGAAAGAAGTTGTTAATGTGGGGGAAAGTGGGAGGTGTGGGGAGTGGGGCATTTGGGAATCCCTTAAATTTTTTATGTAATATTTTATGTAATCTAAGTATCTTTTAGAAAAAAATAAAAAATATATTAAAAAAAAAAAAAATCCAGGTTTCTAACCTCTAAAGAATGTCCCACATGTACTATCAGAACTGATCTCATGACCTTGCTTGCTTGGCTCTTTGCCCCTATAAGGCTAGAAACAAGTGTCATTCAAAACCCATTTTTTACCACTTGACTCACAACTTAACTTCCTATACTTGTTATTGATTGTTAAACTCTTGATTTCATTCTTGACTGGGGTATGGCTTTCTTGAACCATTTTTCTTCCATCCCTCTCTCAGAAATATAAAATATCCCTCCCTCCTTCAATCTCTCAGACTCCTGCACCCTCTCACTGATTACCACTATTTACCACCACTATGACAACACTTGTTACACTGTCTTGTAATTGTAGGGCACCCCTCTATGTCATAAGCTCCCCAGGGCACATGCTTTATTCATTTCAATGAACCCACTGCCTAGCATAGTGCCTGACACACAGCATTTCTCAATCCTTGTTTGTTTGGTTTTTTTAATGAATGACCTGGCTTCTTAGCTATTGCCCTGGATCATACTTTTGATTTTCACTGGCAGCCACACTTTCTTACCCAAGATTGGGACCATTTGCTTAAACACTGACCTGGGCTTCCCTTAGCAGCCCACCCCAGCTGCAGAGCCTTCTGAGCAAAGTAGCATGACATTCTGCTGCTTCCTTCTGGCCATAGCCAGCCTTGCTCCATCCGGTAGCCCTTTCCTCTATCCCAGGGGAAAAATAAAGAACTTGCTCTTGGACACAAAGGGATTTGGTAAAAGATGAATCAGTGCAACTCTATCTCTAGTATTTGAAATATAATTCTAAGTATTGCTAGTATGTGCAGTAGAACACATACACAGTTGAGCACCTACCAAGTGGAAGGCATAATGCTGATTTTATATACATCATCTTATTTAATCTTCTCAACCCTATGAGAAAGAGACTATTATATCCATTTTACAGAGTGGAAATTGGGTTTCAAAAAATTTATGTAACTTACCAAAGATGACACAGCTAATTAAATGGTGGGATTGGGATTCACATCCAGGTCTGCCCAAATCCAATATAAGTGCCAATGCTATTTCCATGATACGACTAAGCCATACTATAGTCATCTTAAAAATTAGGCTTTACCAAGTATACCTAATTATCACTCAAAAGAATGAAAAAAAAACTCTCTAAAATTGAAGACACCAAGACTAAGAAAAGGGTAAGTATTGATAAATAAGAAATGGTCCTTTTGTCAAAGGAATTTGATGACAGTTAAGATAGATGTAGCAATGCAAAATGTTGCAATTCTGGAAGATTTGGTTTAATGAGAGTGGAGCATTTTAATGAATCATAGTAAGATTTGAAATAATTAGGAGCATTTTAATGAATCATAGTAAGATTTGAAATAATTAGGAAAATCAAACTGGACTTTATAAAAAAGAATCTATTTTTAAACAAAACATAACACTATTTGAACAAAAAGAACACTACACAAGAGCAAAGAGTTTATTTTCAAAAAAAATAGTTTTCTCAACCTGCTTTTTCAAGCACACAAGTGCACAAACTGTCTCATTAGTTGTTGTGAATATTAAATAGCCCAGGCCAGAAATCGTTAGGATGCAAATAACTGTGCAACACAAAATGTTCTCCTACAACCAGATGATGGAGCAAGATTAAGCAGAGAAAGCATTTTCACTTTCAGATAATCCTCAAATACTTACCTAGAGAAAGTATTTAACTGTTTCCTTGATCCAATGACAGATAACAGTACAGATGAAATTTACATGAGGAAAAGTGTTTAAGAAAGAATCAGAATTTTAAAATACAAATCTAGGGCTCCTAATCTATCTTCAAGTCTCCTATGATTTGTCTCTTCTCCCCAAGTCTCTTTCCCAACAACCACTGTCACTGGACTGCCCAGATTTATGAACAGTCATAAAAAAAAAAATAGTCTACTCACTCAAACATTCCAGCCACACTGACCTTTCAATGCCTCAAACATATCAGCTATTTCACATGTCAGCACCTTCACTCCATCTGCTTCAGTATCCCCTACAAGTCCCTTTCTTGGCTGCCTCCTCATCCTTGAGGCATGTTACCTACTCAGAGAGGCCTTCTCTAGCCACAAACGGTAAGGACAATCTCCCACACCATTCCCTCTTGCAGCACTCTTCTCTTTTCCTTCAAAGAGCTGGTCATTCTTTGTAAAGATATATTCCCATGTGAGTTTATTTGCTTAACTCTCTCCTGCTACGTGAGAGTAGGAACATTGCTTTTTTGTTTATCATTGTTTATCCCAGATCTAGCACAGTGTCTAGCAGTTAGAAGGAGCTCAAAAGCATTTGTTAAATGAATCAAAAGACATAATATCCCTATGTCCTTTACCAGGTAGGTCCACTATCAAAGAACATTATCCCCCAAAATGCCTTTTCCATTACATCATGACTGACTGTAAACAAACTGCCCCTTTCTAGTACTGCACCATGAGTTTCAATTAAGACAAATTTTATTTAAATCAAATTTATTCTAGTCTTATTTCAATTTATCTTCTTACCACTATAGATTATCTTATTTGATAAAATCTTTATAGCTCTGGTGATGATAATTGACTTTAATGTCCTGACCCCTCCATCCACTCTCCACAGCTAAACCTCATACCCAAACTTCATCATGTAACACCCTACTTAATTCTTTGAAGAGTTTCCACTGCACTCAGACTGAAGCCCAAATGCCTTCTCAAAAAGGCCTACTAGGTAATACCAAGTGCCAACTGGCAATACGACTGGAAAAAGACCTTGAATAAAAGGGGGAAAAGGTAAAGACAAATGAGTTCATGTGGCTAAGAGACTTCAAAGACAATCGGGAGGTCATCCCAGAGGTAACGCTTACGCACACCCCAGTAGGATCTCATAGAACACCAAAGTGGATGTCACCCCACACAGAGGGTCTCCTGAGGGCTCTGGAGACACTCAGGTCCTATATAAGGGAGAATAGCTCCAGAGATTGATGCCTTATCAGTGGGCTCTACTTTGGAATCTGTGCTCCTGAAAGTGACAGAGTTGGACTCAAATAAGTCCTCCCTGCACATGGTCCATCAGTCCCTTCTATTCAAACCTATATGTGATGGTGGAGTTTGAAGGTGTACTTGCAGAGACTGGGGCCTCTGGCCTGCCCATGTGCCAGCTGTGCCTGGAATCTCGGTGGAGCCGCAACTCCTACTCTACAGCTCAATGGACTCACCCAAGTCACCTGGTGAGGAGACGATGATGGACAACGGCCATCCCAGGGAATGGAGAGAGCCTGCAGCTGCAGGCAGGATAATCCCATGGGATTATAAGCCCCCTCTCACTTGGAAGTGGAGTGGACATCACCATTCCAAACTCCTCAAGATTGGGGGAAGAGCTATGGACTAGAGTGGACTTAATGGTATTCTGTTATAGACCTATTGTGATTCAAGCAATGGAGGAAATTACAACAGTGAGGTGGAGCCAGTGGCCACCAGTGGACGCTTTGGGGGCAGGGAAGGAAAAAGCCCCTGCATTGTAATACAGGGGCTTTTTCAGGACTTGGGAATTATCCTGAGTAACATTACAACGACAGATATAGGCCATTTTACATATAACATGCATATAACATGCAGATCTGTGTGGGAGAGAGTGTGGTCTACAATGTGAACTCTGGTCCATGCTTAGTGGCAAAGCCCCAGGATGTGTATATCCATTGAGTGTGGTGATGAGCCACACTAATGAAATATGTTTATGTGTGATTGTATAGGAGGTGTGGGAGGTGGGGAACATGGGAATCCCTGTAATTTTTGTGTAACATTTATGTAATTCTAAGCATCTTTTAAAATATGTTTAAAAAAAGAAAAAAAAAGAGAAAATAGAGTGAGAAAACTTAAACTACCCATGTCCAATGATGCTTGTATTTGCCTTTTCACTATCTACTATATGAAATTGTTTGTGGCTAAATACAAATTTACTGTCCTCCAGTCTGAATACCATTGATGCATTGATCTTGTTACTTATACTTTAAACAACATTATGTAACTACTGCTTGATTCCTATTTCCATTCTATTTGCTAGTGACTTTTTCCTTTCATCACTCCCTTTCCATCTGGGATCATTTCCTTTCTACTCGAAAATTATCTTTGATTATTTCCTATGGTAAGCAACAGCTGATAATTGACTTTCACCATCTATTTATCTTCACTTCTATCTTCAACAAGTCTTCAGTTGAAATATGTTTGCTGTAAATAAAATACATCACCTAGAAATGAAGTTAATGTAGACATGGGGCTCCTCTCTATATTCAACCCAGAAGATTGATAATTACTGAGGGGGCCTAATTTTTGCAAATATCCACATTTTCTTATGGAGCTTTTCAACATAGAGATGTTACCACTTAGAGTTGTGATGGGGAAAATAGATGCTGCATACTAAATGTTTAGCAAACTCCTGAAAGGTCTTAAATGATCTATAAATTTAAACTATATAAATAATAGTGTCAATATTCATTATAAAATGTAATTTTACATTTATAAAATATTTTATATTTTATTAAATAAAACCTTAATGAATAAGTGTAAAAAAAAAAGGCCTACTAGACTCAGCATGTTCTAGTTCCACCGTATCAAGCCAGGCCTCATCTCACACATGCTCTTCCCCACTCCCCAGCCACAATGACCTCAGAGCCATCTGGCAACTCCATGCTCCTTCCCACCACAGGTTCTTTGCACATGCTGTTCCTTCAGCCAGTACCTTCTTCTTCACCTCTATGTCTAGCTCCTTCTTGACCTCAGATTTCAAACTCAGGGATGGTTCTCTAATCAACGAACTCAGCGAACTCTCCATATTTCAGGCTTTCACAGGACCATGTACCTCAACTCCAGGGCACTCATTAAAGTTGTACGATTAAGTTAGCTCTAGCCCACCTCCCCCAAGCAGGCTGTAATGAGACAGGGATCATATCTGCATTTCCTCACCTTTCAGTTCCGAGCCCTTAGCATGACACAAAGAAGTCCTCAATAAAAGATTTTTGTGGAAGCTCTTATTACTCCCATTTGACCCTGTTTTACAAAAAAGGGAAAAAAAGGCTCACTTAAGAGAGTTTATATAATTTGCACAATGCCACACTGCTCCTGACTAATACAGCTAAAATTCAAACCCTGGTCACACAAAAAACAAAGTAGCATGAACAACATGTTTACATCTTTATTAAGAATCTTTATTAGGAATGCATATACAAGTGACCCAGAACTGGAAGGAAATATTTAAATATAAGAAAAGTTATGTGAAGTTAGTAAGATTCTAAGGGTTTTCTTTTTTCTTTTTTCTTTTTTCAAGAAATGTGCTTATTGTTTTTAAAACTGTAATGGCCCTTAAGGACCACTTTCCTTCAGTTGGGAAAGTGAAGTTTGTTTCAAGTCTACTCCTGAGGCGTCTACTCAGCAGCAGCAACTCCTACACAGCATGTGCCACCCTCTCTGTTCTAAGCCCCCTGGGGACCACTGCTGGGCCAGTCCTCCTAAGATGCTACTTCTTCTAAAGGGGTCTCAGCTTGTAGATGACTGTGGGGCAGGCCACACATCCTTTTATTGCTCCATCCTTGATTCCCCACTGTAGTGATAGATCAGATTTTACTACAAATTACAGTTACCTTCTGCTCATCCTCTTACATCCATCCTATGCCCCAGGGCTTACCAGCGAATGAGAAAAACCTCAGAAATAAATGCCATTAAAAAGTCATCTATTGGCATCAGGAGAACGGCGCATGCGCAGAGCCCCAGGGTCACGATTGCGTTGGGGCTTCTGCAGTGATTCCTGTTCACCTGGAACCTTGCAGGAGGGAGATCAGTCCTGAACCCAGGTGGTATCTCCATTCTACAGATGAGAATACATGGCCAAAGTCGCACAGTCCTGGACAAGCAGACCCACTTTCTTCCTGAGCTCCTTGGGCTTATTTCGTTTTCCTACATCCCTGAGCAGAATATACATAGTGCCATGGGGAGTCTGGCCTTGGGAGAAGCTGATGTTGTTATCCCAAGGAATAGCTGTCACTGCAGTCCAGATGGCATTGTCTCAAATAGGCACTAATGGGAGAAGCAGAATCACTGTGACTGGCATAGGATAATAGAGTTTTTGCAGAACAACCCCTGTTTTTGTTTTGTTTGGTTTTTATTTTTTATTCATAAACTGAGTGGAAGAGAAAGATAACTTGCTACCAACTGAAGAGAAACTGAATCCCCTTGTCTCTTTGGCAGGGGCTAGACTTGCTGGTTGTGGAGGCCTGCCTAGACACAACATAAGGAAGGCTGGAATGGTACTGGCATAAAGACAGACAGATTGACCAATGGAACTGAATCAAGAACTCAGAAATTGACCCTCATATCTCTAGAAAAGTGATTTTTGACAAGGCAGTTAAGCCCTCCCAGCTGGGCCAGAACAGTCTATTCAACAAATGGTGCTGGAAGAACTGGATAGCCATATCCAAAAGAAGGAAAGAAGACTCCTATCTCACACCTTATACAAAAATTAACTCAAAATGGATCAAGGACCTAAATATAAAAACAACAACTATAAAACTCCTAGAAGAAAATATAGGAAACATCTTCAAGATCTTTTGGTAGGTGGTAGTTTCTTAACCTTACACCTAAAAAATAGATAAATGGGACCTCCTCAAAAGTCAACACTTTTGCACCTCAAAGGACCTTGTCAAAAGGATGAAAAGGCAGCCGACTCAATGGGAGAAAATATTTGGCAATCACATATCCTATAAGGGTTTGATATTCATGATATATAAAAGTGATCATACAACTCAACAATATAAAGACAAACTCTCCAATTAATAAAATGGGCAAAAGATGTGAAAAGACACTGTTCAAAGAAGAAATATAAATGGTGAAGAAACACATAACAAAAATGTTCAACATTGTAGTTTTGTTTTGTTTTGTTTTTTACCGGGAGGTCCCAGGAATTTTTGTGTAACATTTATGTAATATAAGCATCTTTTAAAATATATATATATAAAATAAATAAATAAAATGTTCAACATCACTAGTGATTATGGAAATGCAAATCAAAACTACGAGATATTATTTCACACCAATTAAACTGGCTGCTATTAAAAAGTCAGAAAACTGTAAATGTTAGCGAGGATGTGGAGAGATAGAAATGCTTATTCACTGTTGGTGGGAATGTAGAATGGTACAGCCACTGTGGATTACTGCTTGGCAGTTCCAAAAGAAGTTGAATATAGATTTGCCATGTGACCCCATGATACTGCTACTGGGTATATACTCAGAAGAACTGAGAGCAGTGACACAAACAGACACCGCACACCGATGTTCACAGCAGTGTTATTCACAATAGCCAAAAGTTGGAAACAACCCAGGTATCTATCAACTGACGAATGGGTAAACAAATTGTGGAGTATACACATGATGGAATATTAGGCAGCTGTAAGAAGAAATGAAGTCATGAAACATATAACAACATGGATGAACCTGGAAGACATTATGTTGAGTAAAGCAAGCCAGACTCAAAAGGATAAATACTGTATGATTGCCCTATTATGAACTAAATATATTATGTGAAATATAAATATATTATGTGAAATATAAATATGGGTAGAATTGCAGATATTAGATCATTTTTCTTAGAAACTGAACAAATATAAGTTAATACTACACAATGTTAATATCAGACAAAAAAAAACACATTATACTAAGTGAAAGAGCCCAGACACAGAGTACTACATATTGTATGATTCCATTTATATAAAATGTAAATATAAATCAAATTATGAAGATGAAATTAGATTTGTGGTTATGTAGATCTGAGGAAGGAATGCTGAGTTGTGTGGAGTCTTTTTTTTTTTTTGGAAGAAGGTTAGAGTAGTTTGGCGGAGTGGTTAGCAAACTAGAGAATAAATGAACATATCTTATACAATTTTTAAGTGACTAAGAAATGGGAAGGGTAAACTCATGATTTTAAGAGCAATGAAATATAATCCAATTTGGGGAGAGCTAAAATCTTCCTCAAACCTTACACAATGGCAAGAGAATCTAACGATGTAAAAGTCTGAAAGGGGAAGATTAGAGAAAAGTCATTGCAGGGACCATGAATGGAAGCTAGTGAAAACAGCAATAGAAGGCGGTTGCCTTTGTGTCTGGTGATTAAATTGAAGTTGCTGTGAGTCAGCAGGGCTGGCAGGTGAGGGAAAGAAAAGCTGATGTAAAGTATGGGAGAGCAAGAATAAACCAGAACCTGCAAAAACAAATAGGAACCTGTAAGGTTAAACTGGAACATGCAAAGACAAACTAGAACCTGCAACTGTCTATAACTAACAATGTGGGTGATATATGGAAGAAACTGGTATTTTCACCACAGAGTGCATTCATTCCTGGCCCAGGGCTCAGAGAAGTTGAAGAAGGCAACCTGGCAAGAGCTGGAGGAGCTGTGGGTCCATTTGTTGTCCACACCAATGGGGTGAGCCAACAGATCAATCAATACTCATGAGCTGCATCAGCACCTGGGGGCCTGAACTGCCTTTCTGAGCACAATGACTTTACTTCCACCTTCCAAGTCTTGCGCAAATGTCTCTTGTGATCCAACTCTAACTCAGAACCATACAAGGAAGTTAATTCTTGGGATATAGTTATAACAGCTAACTTGACAAGTCAAAAACCACACTGACTTCTTTTAGCAATGTTTTGTAGATTTCTGTGTACAAGTCCTCTATATCCTTGGTTATATTTTTTCCTAGATATTTGATTCTTGTTGCTATTGCTATTGTGGCTTTTGGAAATGGAATTTCTTCTTGATTTCCTCCTCAGATTGCTTATTACTAGTGTATAACACTACTGATTTTTGTGTGCTGATCTTGTACCCTGCCACTTTGCTGAATTCATTTATTAGCTCTAGTAGCTTTGTTGTCAGTTGTTCAGCACTTTCTATGTATAGGATCATGTTCATCTGCAAATAGTGAAATTTTACTTATTCCTTTCCAACTTGGATGTCTTCTATTTCTTTTTCTTGCCTAATTGATCTGACTAGAACTTCCAGGACAATGTTGAATAACAGTTGTGACAGTGGGCATCCTTGTCTTGTTCCAGATCTTAGAAGGAATGCTTTCAGTCTTTCACAATTGAGTATGATGCTAACTGTGGATTTCTCATATATGCATTTTATCATGTTGAGGAAGTTTCCTTCTGTTCCTATTTTTCTAAGTGTTTTTATCAAGAAAGGATGTTGGATTTTGTCAAATGCCTTTTCTGCATCAATAATCATGTGTCATGTGTTTTTTCCTTTTGTTTTATTAATGTGATGGTTAGCATTAAGTGATTTTACTAGCTTAAAAAAATTCTATTGTGATGTTTATTTAAATTGTAATGGACCTATAAATTAATTGATTTGGAATAATTTATATCTTCAATGATCTTAGTATTCCAGTCAGGCAACAATGTGTGTCTCTTAGTTACTTGTTCTCATATTTCTCTCAGCAGAATGTTTAATATATTTCATTTAAGTTCCATTTATTCCTTAATATTTTTATGTCTTCTGAAGCTATTATGAGTGGGATACCTTCTTTTTATTTTATTTATTTAGTTCTCCCCTACCCCTCGTTTGTGCTCGCTGTCTGCTCTTTGTGTCTGTTCGTTGTGTGCTCTGTGTCTACTTGTCTTCTTTTTAGGAGGCACCGGGAACCAAACCTGGGACCTCCCATATGGTAGGCAGGCACTCAACTGCTTGAGCCACATCTGTTTCCCCGGGATACCTTCTTATGTTACATTTCTCACCTAATTATTGATAAATATGGCTATCCACTTTACTAAACTTCTGCTCTCTAATCCTAGTATTTACACCTTCTTTCTCGTAGAATTGCTGAGTGCACAGCAATAACTTCTAAATACAATATTATCTACTCTATTTCAGCATAGATTTCCTTAATTTGTTTCATGTCTTATTACATTAACCATAACTTCCAGAACAATGTTAAAATTTAAAATGGTAATAAGAAGACATCCTTGTTTCATTCATTAATCTAATGATAATGACTCTAGGGATTCAGTGTTAAATAGATATTATTTATTAAAATTAGGAAGCATCCCAAGAAGGTTTTAAAATAGCAAAATGACATAATCATGTTCGTATTGAAAACCAAGGACCCTTGTCTTTGCATGCAGATTCGTCCAGTGAAAAGAGCACAAGTCATGGAATCAAATATACATGGGTTTAAGCCTGGCTTTACCACTTTGTGGTAGGCAGAGTGCTAGTTATCTCTCCACCACCAATGACCCATGCCTTATATAATACCTTCTTCCCCTTTAATTTAGGGGGACCTGTGAATATGATGGGATATCACTCCCATGATTAGTTTCTATTAAATACCATGGTTGACCTTTAAAATGGGGCACTATACTTAGTGGGCCTGACCTGGCAAGGGTGAGACCTTAAATGGGTTGGGGCTTTTCCTGGCAAAAAGTTGTGAAATATGAGAGAGATTCAACACAAGGGAGAGTCCGCATTACTGGCTTTGAAGATGGAGAGAGTCACATGGAAAGGAATGCAGGCATCTTCTAGGATCTTAGAGTGGCCCCCAGCTGACAGCCACCAACAACACAGGAACTGAAGTCCTACAACCACCAGGGACTGAACTAGCCAACATCAAGAATGAGCTTGGGAGTGGATGTGGCTTGGGCAGTTGGGCACCTGCCTTCCCCATGGGAGGTCCCAGGTTCGATTCCCAGTGCCTTCTAAAGAAGACAAATAATGAGTTGGGGGAAAAAAAAAAAAAAAAAGAGCAGACAGTGAGCAAAAACAACAAGCAGACAATGAGCAGACAGTGAGCAAAAACAAAATGAGCAGGGAGCGGATGTGGCTCAAGCAGTTGGGCACCCGCTTCCTACATGGGAGGTCCCAGGTTTGGTTCCCAGTGCCTCCTAAAAAGAAGAAATGAGCAGACAACGAGCAAAAACAATGAGCAGACAATGAGCAAAAACGAGCAAACAGGTGAGGGAGCCATCTGGGGGAGGCGGGGAGGTACAGAATGAGCTTGGAAGTGAATTCTTTCCCAGAGCTTCCAGAAGGGAGTGTAGCCTGGCCAACACCTTGATTTCAGCCTTGTAAAAATCTGAACAAAGAGGCCAGCTATGTTGTGGCCAGAAAACTGTGAACTAATGGATGAGTTTTGTTTTAAGCTGCTAAGTTTATGGTAATTTATAATTCAGCAAAAGTAAACCAATGCACAATAGCTGAGTAAAATGGGGGTATCTACCTTTGCAAAGTTGTAGTAGAGGTTAAGAGAGGTAACATAAGCAAAATCTTTGCTGTGGTTACTGTAGCATGTTGCATGTAAGCACTCAATAAATTCTGCATTCTTTAGTATAAGAATAGCCAGGATCATCGGTGTTGACCTTTTGGGGAGAACCTCCTGGGATGGGACAGAAGTGGCTACTCCACAAGGTCCCAACTCTTTTCCCAAGGACTTAACTCCCTGTGGTAGGCAGAATTTTGGCCTCCCAAAACTGTCCACATCCTAATC
This sequence comes from Tolypeutes matacus, assembly GCA_026826555.1. Lineage (NCBI taxonomy): Eukaryota > Metazoa > Chordata > Mammalia > Cingulata > Chlamyphoridae > Tolypeutes > Tolypeutes matacus. The sequence continues at coordinate 4,787,632 of JAKSZT010053882.1, read as the reverse complement.
CCTGCAACCTGTGAATATGTTAGGTTACATGGCAAATAGGAATTAAGGTTTTAGATGGATGTAAGATTGCTAATCAGCTGACTTTGATATGGGGAGATTATCCTGTATTATCTGGGTGGGCCAATGTAATTACTAAGGTCTTTATAAATGGAAGAGGGAGGCAGAAGAACATGAGAGCAAGAGAGAGGGAAACATGAGAATGATTCCCCCTGACCTTCCTGACTCTGAAGAAAGAAGGGGGCCATGAGCCCAAGAATGCCAACAACTCCTTGAAACTAGAAAAGGTAAAGAAATAGATTCTCTCCTAGATCTCCCAGAAAGGAAAACAGCTCCGCTAACACTTTGATTGTAGCCCAGTAAAATCCACGTCAGACTTCTAATCTACGGAAGTATAACATAATAAATGTGTGTGTTTTAAGCCACTAAGATTGTGGTAAATTTTCACAGCAGCAACAGAAAGCACACTTTCCCCTTGTGTTTCTTGTGCAACATCATGCCTCCTTCACTCTGGCCTCTGGGAGCTGATCCCCCCACCCCTCACCCTCCCAACGCTCCACTCCCTCTTTAACCACAGACACAATGTATCTGTTCATTGTACCCATTAACAAAGCTTCAACATGGTGGGAACACATAAATAAGACAATCAAAATTTAGTGTGTGACATTAGCATCATCTCAACAAGATACCATAATTCACAAACTGACTTCTACCACAGAAGTTTGTTGTGCCAATTAAATAAAAGAATAGATTTTAAGTGCTACATAGCCTGGGCAGAAAAAGCAATCAGTAAATATTAGCCGTTATCATTGTGGTGATTGTTGTTTTTTGTAATGCCCTAGTCAAGCGAGAAGGCTTTGTCTGTAAGCACCTGGGGAAGCTACAGAAGCTGATTGACCATATTTAGAGAAACAAAAGATATAGGTCCAATTTTGGATGAAGACGTTACAAAGAGTGCAAAGAGAAAGGCCTGTAATGCTAACTACAGCAGTAGTGATACCAGCTTTCATACTCAAAACCATACTCAAATAGGAACTTAGTGTAAAAAACAAAAAACCCAAGTCAACTGTTTTCTCATAGATCTTTACAGTCACATATGTTTGCATAAAATGTGATATCAAAGAATCATGATAAAGACAGAGAAGAAAGATGTAAAAGATTTTTATATTTATTATAAAAATAGCTAACATTTATTGAACATTGATTCTTTGACAGACTGTTTGCTAAGTGCTTAACAAATAATCTGAGTCAATTAGAATCAGAATGATTAAAACTAAGAAAACATTCAAATGGATGACATTCCTCAGTGCTCACAGTTCTTGTTTGTCAAAAAGTTTTAACTCTCTTTTAGGCTTTGGCTGAGGTGTTTGAAATCACAAGCTACTCACATCTACTAAGGGAAAATTTAAGCTAGGATTTATCCCCCTCATTGTTTTCACCATTTGCTAAGTAGAGATGGAAATACAGTGTTGCTTAGAATCTACAAATCAGCAAAGAACAGCACTCTAAAAGGACATGAGAACCACAACAATTTGACAAGCTCTGCAAAAACATTTCCAGCACACTTTGGATAAGTGCATCAGGAATAAAGCCTTCTCAAAAATCTCTCATTAAATGCCCTAATTCTTAGCTTCTTTTAAATGGAAAAGCAGTCCCAAAGTAACCATATCCTAAGATGAAATTCACAGTGTAGAAAAATAACAATGGCATAAATTGTAAGAAAACTAAGAAAGGCCAAGGACACCCAGAAAGACTTTGCTGAGTTGTGTTCATGGTAGGAAAAACAGTGATAGGACCACTAGGGAGCAGAGAATATATCACATCTATTCATTCCACAGATATTAAAATAAATGAATTTAACTGACAGGTATGATATTAGATGAGAAGGAGGCAGTGATAAATTAGATGTCATCTATTCTCTCAAGAAGCTTACATTCTAGTATTGCAAAAGGGAATGAGATGTGACAAAGGTAAAACTGAATTGTTCATCAATTTTGCTTCTATAAAATAAGAATAGGCACCATCCTGCATAGAGCCTGTTACAACTGTGGTAGTTTGGAGCTATGTACCCCAGAAAAACATGTTCTTAAACTAAATCCACTCCTGGGAATGTGAATCCATTGTAAGATCTTTTAATAAGGTTACTTCAGTTAAGGTATAGTCCAACTAGTCAGGATAGATCTTAGTCCTATTAATAAAGGCCTTTTAGGGAAGATAACAAAGAGAAAGCCAGAGCAAGTAGCCAGAGCTGAAAGTCAACAGAATTTGGAAGAGAAGGGAAAGGTCAGAAAAGGCTGCCATATGCATTGCCATGTGACAGAGGAACCAAGGACCAAGGATCACCAGCAGCCAGCCCCAGAGTTCCAGTCTTTGGGAAGGAAGCTTTGCCTTGATGATTCCTTGATTTGGACTTCTCCTAGCCTCAAAACCATAAGCCAATAAATTCTCATTGTTTAAGTCAATGCATTGCATGGTATTTGCTTTAGCAATGAGGGAAGTAAAACAACCTCCAACAGCTCTTCTAAAAGAAACTGTCCAACATCTGGATGAAGATGGGGAAAGCTTAAGTAATCTTTGTTTTGTATGACATGAACCTATTCCACCACACCCAGATAACTCAAATCAGGAAAAGGCATTTAACACAAGAGCAGTTCATCCATAGATTAGCTGCAAGAACTGAAGCTAAAAATAAGCTCACATAAAAGCCAAAGGAGCAATAGAAAGTCAGAGTTTTGAGGAAACTGAAACAATGAGTAAGGGAAAAATACGAGTAGATAAAAATTTATCACAGAAAATGAAGTAGCCAGATTGGTAAGAGGAGAAGATATAAGAAGACAAACCTAGGAACTTTGGCCTTTGGTCAGGATGGAGTAACAAGGACCAGATTTACCCTCTGTGATGGTTAAGTTCATGTGTCAGCTTGGCCAGGTTATGGTCTCCAGTTGTTTGGACAAGCAAGCATTGACCTGATTGTGACTGTGAGGATATTTTGTGGGTTTAAATCATCTGTATGGTGATTACATCTATGGCTCATTATGTCTACAATCAATTGAGGAGATTGCCTTCAACAATGAGAGAAGTCTCATCCAATCACTTGAAGGCCTTAAAAGGAGAAGTAATGATTTCAGCAGTCAGAAGGGAGAATTTCCATCTCCACTTCCCAGCCAGCTTCTCCTGAGAGAGTCATCAGAATCCTTCATTGGAGTTCCTAGTTTGTGGCCTGCCCTATGGAATTTGGACTTGCCCATCCCCCTAATCATGTGAGCCAATTCCTATTTTTTTTTAATTCATAAATATATATATATATATATATATCCTGTTGGTTTTATTTCCCTAGAGAACAAGGAACCCTAATACATCCACCCACATGTAAAACAGCTAAAAAATTGGGAAAATATATTAAATACTTGTTTTTGAGATGTTGGACATCAAGTAATGAAGGACATTGATCCATAAGAGAAGGGAAACAAGGTGAGAAACCAAAGGGAGCCCAGCAGATACCCAAGATGAGGAAGCAGAGCTGGGAAACCAGGCAGGCCAACACAGCAGGAGCTCACAAAGGACAGTACCAGAGGGGAGAGAGCTGCACAGACTGACAATTCCAGAGATCTGAGGAGTACTGATCAGAGCATGAGGATGCTAACTGAAGTCAAGGAAAGAACCACTAGAAAAGATTAGGGATAACATCTGGAACTCAAATAGGTCCAGGAAATGGACCTGTTTCCAGCAGCTAGACCACAAAAAAAACAAAAAAACCAAACAAAAAAAAAAAAAACACCTCTAATCCATAGGGTATAGGGTATCAAGTAGAGTACTCAGAAGGGTCTTGCCTCAGTAGTGGGAAAACTCTGTACTCTACTCTAGGCCTACCTAACAAAGATTAAAAGCAAGACCTAAAAGGATCAAACTGTTTCTAAGTAAATTATTTGCATCCCAGAACAAAGTTGAAGAATATTTATAGGAATACAAAAATATCCATCAGCCAATCTAGGTAAAATCCATAATGTCTGGCATGTAATAAAAAATTACCAGGTATGCAAAAACAGTAGGAAAATATGACCTATAAGAAAGAGAAAAATTAATTAATTAAAACTGATGCAAAATTGACACAAACATAAAATTAACAGACAAATACATTTAAACAGTTCTTACAACTGTATTTAGTATGCTCAAAAAGTTAGAGGAAAGACTGATACTTTAAGTAGAGGCATGAAGTTATAAAAACATTTCCAAGTTGAACTCCAGGGAGGAAAACTATAGTGCCTGAAAAGAAATATAGACCGTGTGGGATTAATGGCAGATTAGAAATTCCAGAAGAAAACATAAGTGAATTTGAAGATTGTAAAAAAAAAATTTTAAAGCAATACTCAATTACATATTGCCAAATAAAAACACACTTCAAATTTAAAGATATAAATAGATTAAAAGTAAAAGGATGGGAGAAAATATATCATGTAAACATTAACCAAAAGAAAGCTGGTGTGGTTACATGTTTATATCAAACAAAGTAGACTTGAGAATAAATTATATTGTCAGGGAAAAGATGATCATTTCATAATGATAGAGGAATAAATTCCTCAAAGAACATAACAATTATAAACATTTATATTCCTAATAAGAGCTTCAAAATTCATGAGACAAAACTCAACAAGGAAAAATAAACAAATCCATAGATCATAGTCAGACATTTCAATATCTCTCTCAACAATTGAACAGAAAAAGTACACAGAAAATAATAATGATATAGGAGACTTCAAAAACACTATTAACCAAGTTGACCTTATTTGCATTCATAGAACACTCCATCCAATAATAGCAGAAAATACTTTCTTTTCAAGCACATACAGAAAATTTATCCAGATAGACCAAATATGGGTCATGAAACAAGCCTTAATAATTTTAAAAGGATTCAAGTTATACAAAATATGTTCTCTGACCTCAAAGGAATTAAATTATAAATCAATAACAGAACGATATCTGGAAAATCCTCAAATCTTTGAAAACTCAATAACACACTTCTAATTAACCCATGGATCAAAGATGACTGAGAGAAGTATTTGCAAATCATATATCTGATAAAGGACTTGCATCTGGAATATATAAGAAACTCATAAAACTCAAAATAAACAACCCAATAAAATATGGGTAAAACGATAAATGGATAAACAAAATGTGGTATATACATACAACAGAATAATATTCAGTTGTAAGAAGAAATTAAATTGGGATGCATATGACAATATGGATGAACCTTGAGGACATGCTATTGAGTGAAATAAGCCAGACACAAAAGGACAAATATTGTATGGCCTCACTAATATGAACTAAATATGGTGAGTAAACCCATGGAGGTAAACTCTAGAGTACAGGTTACTGGGAGATAGAATATGTATGTTGAGAATGGTTAATGTATGTAGAATTTTTAGTGAGGTTTATTATAAAATGTGGAAATGAATAGAGTTGTTGGTAACACATAGTACAACTAAGACTGCTGATTTATAAATGTGATTGTGGCTGAAAGGAGTAGTCTGTGGATGTAAATGTCAGTTGAAAGGAAGCTAGAGAATAATCTAGGGACTGTATAACTGATATTGGTGGTGGATGAAGATTGTGGTTAAAAGTACAAATATAAGAATGTTCATCTTTTAGAAAGTGTTAGAAATATGGTGATGCTTGGGAAAATTGCAACTAATGTAACTTACAGACAATAGTTAACAGTAATATTGTAATATTTTTGCAGCAATGATGTATTTAGTCAGCAAAGGGGTGCTGATGCAAAATACCAGAAATCTGTTGGCTTTTATAAAGGATATTTATTTGGGGTAGAAGCTTGCAGCTACCAGGCCATAAAGCATAAGTTACTTCCCTCACCAAAGTCTGTTGACACGTGTTGGAGCAAGATGGCTATCAACGTTCAGCCTTCCTCTTCCTCTTAAGGCTCCATGGTCAGTCTCTCTAGGCTTTGTCTCTCTCCCTGGGCCTTGATCCTTTCTGGGCTCAGCTACTTGTTCTCTCCACAAGACCAGACGTAGACTAGCAGGCAAATGGTTTGTCTCTTTTCCCAGGGCCTTCTCTCCTTCCTCATGACCAAGCTCCTCTGTGTGCTTACTTCCCAGGGTTCCAGCTCAAAAACTCTGCATCAGAACTCTAACTCTGTCCTTTGCCATGTTTTTTATCTGTGATTCCCCACCCAAAAAGGGGTGGGGACTCAACACCCTACTGATGCGGTCCAATCAAAGCCCTAATCATAATTTAATCATGCCCAGAGGAACTGACCAGTTTACAAACATAATTCAATATCTATTTTTGGAATTCATAAATAATGTCAAATTAGTACAAACGGCAAAGAAGATATTGTATCAATTCTAAGGGACAACAATAGGTCAGCATAAGGGGGTATGGGATATTTCCTTTGGAGTAAAGAAAATGTTCTAAAATTGAGTTGATGACAGCACAACTCTGTGATGAAAATGAAAGCCACTGAATGTACACTTCCAATGGACTGTACAAAGCATGGGACTGTATAACACAGGGAATCCAGTGGTGGAAGTTGAGCTGTGGTTAACAGAACAAATATGAGAATGTTTTATCATGAACTATAACAAATATATAATACTAATACAGAGAGTTAGTAACGGGTGGGTTGGAGGAAAATACACTAAGTGTAAGATATGGGCTATAGTTAGTAGTAATATTTTGATGATGCTCTTTCATAATTTGTAAAAAATGTTTCACAGCAATGCAAGGTGTTGGTGGTGGGATGTTGTGTGGAAGCCCTGTATGATAATATGCATGTTTGTTTTGTAAATTCACAACTTTTATATTACACTTATTTTTTATGTAGTTCATGTATGAATTACTTCAATAAATATTTATATTCAATAAGTCAAATAAAAAAAAAGATAAAGCCA
>JAKSZT010053882.1:4589560-4780714 GCA_026826555.1 Tolypeutes matacus | reverse complement strand
TATTTTAAGCCCACTGTTGACACTTACTGCTCAGAAGTAAATGTCAAATATTTCAAAATATTACCACTCATTGACAATGCACCTGGTCACTCAAGATCTCTGATGGAGATACACAATGAGATTAATGTTGTTTTCATGCCTGCTAACACAACATCCATTCTGCAACCCATGGATCAAGGAGTAATTTTAACTTTCAAGTCTTATTATTTAAGAAACACATTTTATAAGACTATAGCTGCCATAGATAGTGATTCCTCTGATGGATCTGAGCAAAGTCAACTGAAAATCTTCTGGAAAGGATTCTCTATTCCAGATGCAATTAAGAGTATTCATGATTGATGGGACAAGGTCAAAATATCAGCATTAACAGGAGTTTGGTAGAAGTTGATTCCAACCTCATGAATGACTTTGAGGGGTTCAAAACGTCAGTGGAGGAAATAACTGCAGGTGTAGTGGAAATAGCAGAACTAGAATTAGAGGTGGAGCCTGAAGATGTGTCTGAATTGCTGCAATAAAACTTTAATGGACAAGGAGTAGCTTCCTATAGATGAGCAGAAAAAGTGGTTTCTTGATATGGAATCTAGTCCTGCTGAAGATACTGTGAATATTGTTGAAATGACAAAAAAAAAAGGACTTAAAATATTTCATAAACTTAGTTGATAAAGCAGCAGCATAGTCCAAGAGGATTGACACCAATTTGGAAATAAGTTCTATTGGGCGTAAAATTCTATCAAACAGCACAGCATGTTACAGAGAAATCTTTCATGAAAGGAAGATTTAACTGATGTGGCAAACTTCATTGTTTTCTTATTTTAAGAAATTTCCACAACTATCCCAGTCTTCAGCAACCACCACTTTGCTCAGTCAGCAGCCATCAACATCAAGGAAAGACCCTCCACCAGCAAAAAGATTATAACTCACTAAAGACTTAGATGATGGTTAGCATTTTTTAGCAATGAAGTATTTCTTAATTAAGGTATGTATATTGTTTTCAGACACAATGCTATTACACACTTAATAAACTACAGTATAGTGTAAATTTAACTTCTATATGCACTGGAAAACCAATAAATTTGTGTTACTCACTTTATTGTGATAATTGCTTTATTGTGGTGGCCTGGAGCCAGAGCTGCAATATCTCCAAGGTATGGCTATACAATCTGACACTCGGGGAAGATCCACATATTCCTGCTACTTAGGATCTCACAAGCACCAGTCTCCAAAAAGTCTGTTTTTCTATTTCAATGAGATCCCTTTCTTCCTTACTGCTACATGTGGCCTTGCAAAAAAGCTTTCTCCATAGTCTAGGGTCAATCAGATTGACTTTCTATTCCTTAACACCAAGGATCCAAGTTAAAAAGGTCTTCTGTGTGGAACTAAGAAAGTCAATGCAGGTGAATATATCATAAGAGGTATTATTTAAATGATTGATTTAACTGGATTCAAATTTCCAAACCTAAATGACTTCCTATATCAGAAGCCTAAGAACTTGCAAATATGAATGGGTAAAGCACTGTTATGTGGGTGTTCAATAAACATTTGTTGACTATTGAAGAATCAAGGTGAATTGGAGAAGAATCAGAAGATAAAAGACATAGAAATGATGTCTTAACTCCCCAAATTTGAAAAGAATAGATTCTAAAAACTACTTTTTTTATTTTAACCAGTTTTATTGATACATACTAATAGAGCATACAATATATCCAAAGTGTACAATCAATGGTATTTGGTATAATCACATAGTTGTGCATTCATCAATTCAATCATTATTATTTCATTATTCCAATATTAATAGTAATAATAAACCAAAAAAAAAGACAAACAAAAAACCTTAATATTCACCACTCAATCTCTCTAAGCTTCCCCTGCCATACATAGCTGCTATTTCATTTCCATCTCTCTAATTTATTTTGTACATTCATATTTTTCTTTTCTTAAGCATTTTTTCCAATTTTATTGATACATATTAATAAAGCATAAATCCATCCAAAGAGCACAATCAATGGTATTCAGTGTAATCACGTTTTTGCATTCATCACCCTAATCACTCCCAGAGCACTTTCATTATTCCAACAATAATAAACAAAAAAACAAAGAAACAAACAAAACTCATCAGCTCTCAATCTCTCTATGCCTTGCCTGCTGTACATAACTGCTATTCTTTTTCTTTCTCTCTAGTATATTTGTATTTACATTTTGTAAAAACAGTCTTATATATGCAATATTATCCATATTCGTGTTTTACATGAAATTTTACTATATTATACAGTCCCATGTTACAGTTTTTAGCTTTCCTGCTAGTAATATACATGATTTTAGACTTTCCTTTTCAACCTCTTTTATCCCCATAGACTAGCTAGATACAAACACCATGATATGCTTTAACCATTACTATTCATTCCCAAGATTTACAAACAAACTTTTTAACAATTTTGCACAGTTTAACCTTCAGCTTTCCATTCCCTCCTTCTATTTTTTAGTGACCTATATTCTAATTATTAACTCCATAAGTTTACACAGTATATTTAGTTCATAATAGTGCAATCATAGAGTATTTGTCCTTTTGTGTCTGGCTTGCTTCACTCAACATAACATCCTCCAGGTTCATTCATGTTGTCATATGCTTCATGACTTCATTTCTTCTTTCTGCTGAATAATGTTTCATCATGTGTATACACCACAATTTGTTTATCCATTCATCAGTTGATGGCCTTTGGCTCTCTGCTGTCATATTGTTCTATTGTCTGTCTTCTTATCCTTTAGTTCACCCTTCCTAATAATCTTCATTTCTTAAAACTTCTCCAAATCTCTCACCCTTGTTTTTTCCTCTCAGGCTGCAGCACCCCCTTTAGTATCTCTCGTAAATCTGGTTTTTTGGTAACATACTTTCTCAGTTTTTGTTTCTCTGTGAAGACTTCAAACTCACCCTCATTTTTGAACAACAGCTTTGCCAGATACAGAATTCTTGGCTGGCAGTTTTTCTCTTTCAGTACCTTAAATACATCATACCACTTTCTTCTCTCCTCCATGGTGTCTAATGAGAGGTCAGCACTTAAGCTTATCAAGTTTCCCTTGTATGTGATGCTTTGCTTTACTCTTGCTGCTTTCAGAATCCTCTCTTTGTCTCTGATATTTGTCAGTATGAATAGTAGGCATCTCAGGGTAGTTTTATTCAGATTTATTCTGTTTGAGGTGTGTTGTCCTTCCTGGATATTAATATTTATGTCCTTCATAAGGGTAGGGAAGTTTTCAGTCATTATTTCCTCAAATATTCTGTCTGCCCCTTTTTCATTCTCTTCTTCTGGGACACCAATAATGTAAATGTTTGTGTATTTCATGTTGTCATTCAAATCCCTGAGACTCTGTTCCATTTTTTCCATTCTCTTTCTGTTTTTCTGTCTTTTCCAGTTCAGATGTTCTGTCTTCAAAATCATTAATTCTGTCTTCAAGCAATTCAAATCTGCTCTTATGTGTCTCTAAAGTATTTTTAATCTCATCCATCATGTCTTTCATTCCCATAAAGCCTGTTACTTTTCCTTGTAGGCTTTCAAATTGTTCTTTATGCTTTCCCAGTGTCTTCTTGATTTCCTTTATTTCTTTAGTCATATTTTCTTGAAATTATTTGAAGTGATTTAGGAGAGTTGTGCGATTATCACTGATTAGTTGTCTTAAATCCTGTATCTTTTCAGGATATTTGTTTTGTTTTTTTTTTTTTCTTTTGGCTGGGCCATCTCTTTCTGTTTCCTACTATGGCTTGTAATGTTTTGCTGATGTCTAGGCATCTGAATATGCTGGTGAATTTACTCTGATGTCTTATTTCTCTCTCTTGCCTATTTTTTTTTTCCCATAACTCTTCTTTGATATTTGGTTCAACTTATTCTCAGTCTTCAAAATTGCTGAGCTTACGTTTTCAAAATCAGGCCAGGGACTCACTAGTGGGGAGCAGATTTTCTCCCAGGGATTGGATAAAGAGAGCACAGAGAACAGTTTTTGTCCATGCAATTTCCAGACTGGTAAGCAGGTGGGACTCGTCATCACACGTTTCCATGGAGGTATTTCAGTCTGGGCTTTCCTGTGTTCCTGTGTTGAATTTCCAGATTGGAGATTCAAAGCAGGCTCTGCTGGCCAAATTCACTGAAGTAAAGCACCCTGACCTCCCCTCCCTTTTCCCTTGAGATGGCTGACAGGGAGGAAGATGTCTGTTCCCCTTTCAGTCAGCTGCATGAGCCAGGGATTTTACCCCAGGTTAATATCTCAGTCCCTCAAAAATTGAGGATTTAATAGTTACACCGGTGCCTTTTAATAAAGTTTTTAACACTCTAGAGAACTTCCCGGCTGCCACAGCGGTTTAGTAACTCACGTTTTTCATTTGGCTTCTTCATCTCTATGTCTCTTACTCTCCTAGGAGTTGTGTAGCACTGTCCTGGTCTGCTGACTTCCAAAGCAGTTCTGTCAGACAGCTTTTGGCTCTTTCTCTGTTGTTTTTGTAAGAGCATTCAGCTCTGCCTGTTAGTCCATTGCCATCTTCCTACAATCAGATTCTATAACTTTTAAACCATGAGTTTGACATCAATTCCAGGAAGAATTCTAGAAGACATAATATAAAGAAACATTGTGAGTAATTCGAAAGGAAGCAGCTGTCACTAAAAGCTAATATGGAGCCAGGGATAGCATGTCATATTACTCCAAATCATTTCCTTCTTGACAGAATTTACATTCTGGAAGATTAGCAAAATATTTTTCCCTCCTTCACACTAAATGTTGTTTTTCTCTCCAGGATTCTGTCCTTAACAATGAGTAGAGTTGCCACTGAGCAGCTTCTAAGAAGAAATATTGGAGATAGCCTGGCTGAGAATGAAAAGAAACAGAGTTCAGCAACGAAGACAGAAAGAGTTCAGATGAAACCTGAGCCCTTGGCTCTCCAAGTTTGCCTAAAGTGGAACTACCCCTGCTTTTTAGTTGTCAGTCAAAAAATCTTCCTTTTTTTAAATTAATTTATTTATTAATGTATTTTTTTAGTCACATATTCATTTTTTTTTTTTTTTAAGATTTTTATTTATTTATTCATTTATCCCCCCCTTGCTGCTTGTGCTCTCTGGGTCAGCTAACCATGCCGTGCGGGCGGGCTTGCCTTCCCCAGGAGGCCCCGGGAACCGAACCCAGGGCCTCCCATATGGTAAACGGGAGCCCTACTGATTGAGCCACAGCCGCTTCCCAACATGTTCATTTTAGTAATCTTATTTGATTTGGATCTTTTTTGTTTGCAACCAAAAGAGGCCTTACCAATACAAATATTCAGCACACCTAGATCAAAAGTGATCTCTCTGTACTCCAAATATTTTAGATAATCTCACATATAAAAGGGATTAGAAGATGGGAGGCAAGTTGTCATCAGAGTAAGGACCAAGAGTCAGCTTATCCTACAGTGTAGTTAGTAATCACCCAGAGCTATCTAAATCACCTGTTTGGCAGTGGGGGGGGGGTTGTGAGCAGGAGACAAGAAGAGCATCCTGCGACATCCTTGGAAGAGCAGAAAGAGGAGAATACCCATCTGCAGTGAAGATTCATAAGTAGAGCACTCCACACTGTGGAGGACAGTGCCCATTCCCCACTGGCACCCCAAGCTGCCATGGGAGCTATTCTCTGGATGGACTTGAAAGCTCCATTTCCCAAAAATGAAGGAGGAAGAAACAGTTGGGCATTGACTTCAGCTACTGATTAGTAAATTTGGCTGGCTCAAGTCCAATCTTAAGAACAGCTAAGGTTTGAAATAGCCCAATCAGAAAGAGGTCAGTAGCCTCCATTTTAACTCTGTCCCCATCGTGAGGGGAAGTGAGCCTGATTGAAAATCACAGTGATGGTAGGGATGGGCTTCTTTCCACCCAATTCGGATTGCTTCCCTAGCCTAGGCTCCAGCCCTGCCTCTAGCAGAGAGGAAGCTGGGAGATCCTGCACAAGCCTCTCCAGGCAACTATTTTTGCTTTTGACCTGCATAGACTAGATTGTTGGGCACCTGTGGCTCCATCTCTGCCCCTGACAGGGCAAGAGGGACAGTGTTCCTTCAGCCTCTCAGGGTAACTGCAGCCACTTTCAGCCTACATAGACTAGACTATAAGATAAATCTGTGGCTCCATCCCTGCCTAAGACAAGGCAGGAGGAAGGATTATGCTCCCTCAGCCTCTCTATACAACTGTAGTCACTTTTGGCCCACACAGACTAGACTGTTGGACACTGTGGCTCCATCCCCACCCCTGACAGCGGAGGAGGAGGGACAGTGATCCCTCAGCCTTTCCAGCCAGCTGCAGTCACTTTCGGCCTGCACTGACTAGATTGTCGCACACACCTGCGGCTCTATCCCCACCCCAGGCAGGGGAGGAAGGGGTATGGAGCTTCATCAGTCTCTCTGGGCAACTACAGATGGTCTTGGCTTGCATGACTTGGATTACTGCACACAGCTGCAGCTCCATCCTTATCCTTGGCAGGGGAGAAAGGTGGGAGAAGCTTCATCAATTCCTGGGGCTCTCTGGGAAGCTTCAGCCTCCATGGCTTACAGTTCCAACTGCAACCAGCAAGGTTTGCAAAAACAGATGAAAAGGGGCTGAAAATTTCAGATTGACTAAACACAAGCCACTATAAATTCCCGAATTAGGTTGAACCAAGTATAAAAGAGGGGCTGTAGCACAAAGCCAATAAAGTAGATAGCCCTAGACTAAAGAAAAACAGAATCCATAATAAATACATCTAGTAAATCAGATGCCAAGACACCAACAAAAAATTACAATCCATACCAAGAAACAGGAAAATATGGCCCAGTCAAAGGAACAAACTGAGCCTCCAGATCTCCTTAATAAATTCAATGGGATGGCTAAAGAGCTTAAGGATATTAGAAAGACACTGGATGAGAACAAAGAAGAATTTGAAAGCATACATAGAAAATTAGCAGATCTTATGGGAATGAAAGGCATAGTAAGTAAAAATTTTTTTAAAAATAGAAGCATATAACAGGATATTTGAAGAGAGAGAAGAAAGGATCAGTGAGCTTGAAAACAGGGTTTCTGAAAGTGAACATACAAAAGAACAGGTAAAGAAAAGAATGGGGAAAAAATTGAACAGGACCTCAGGGAACTAAATGATGACAAGAGACGTGCAAACATATGTGTCATGAGTGTCACAGAATGAGAAGAGAAAGGCAAAGGGTAGAAAGAATACACAAGGAAATAATGGCAGAAAATTACCCAACACTATTGAAGGGCATAGATATCTGTGTCCAAGAAGCACAACATACTCCCATCCAAATATATATGAATAGACCTACTCTGAGACACATACTAATCAGAATGTCAAATGCCAAAGATAAAGAGAGAATTCTGAGAGTAGCAAAAGAAAAGTGATTCATCACATACAAGGGATGCCCAAAAAGATTAAGTGTAAATTTCTCATCAAAAACCATGGAGACAAGAAGGTAGTGGAATGATATATTTAAGATTCTGCAAGGGAAAAACTGCCAGCAAGAATCTTGTATCTGGCAAGATTGTCTTCCAAAAATGAAGGCAAGTTTAGAATATTAGCAGGTAAACAGAAACTGAGACAGTGTAAAAGAGAATGAATTTGGAGGAAATACTAAAGGGAGTGCTACAGCCTGAAAAGAATAGACAGGAGAGAGAAGCTTGGAAGAGAGTCTAGAAATGAAGATTATATCAGTAAAAATAACTAAAAGTGTAAAAGAAGTGGTGAAAAATAAGATATGAAAGATAAAACCCAAAGGTCAAAATGAGTGAAGTAAGAACTGCCTTCACAGTAATAACAATGAATGTTAATGGATTAAACCCAATCAAAAGACATAGACTGGCAGAATGGACAAGAATATATGAGCCATTAATATGTTGTCTACAAAAGACTCACCTCAGATCCAAAAATACAAATAGATTGAAAGTGAAAGGTTGGAAAAAGATATTGCACACATGCAGTAACAAAAAAAAAAAAAAAAAACTTCAGTAGCTATACTTATACCATGAAATAGACTTTAAAAGCAAAGCTGTTATTAGAGACAAGGTAGGACATTATATATTAATAAAAGGGACAATTCAGCAGGAAGAAAAAACTATCATAAATGTATATACACCTAACCAGGATGTCCCAAATTACATGAGGCAAAACTGGTAAAATAGAAGGGAGAAATACATGTCTCCATAGTAATAGTTGGAGACTTCAACACACCAATCTCATCATTGGATAGAACATCTGTGCAGAGGATCAATAAAGAAACAGAGAGCTTGAATATATTAAAAATGAACTAAACTTAATAGACCAATACAGACAATTTCACCCCAAAAGAGCAGGATATACATTCTCCTCAAGTGCTAATGGGTCTTTCCCGAAGATAGACCATATGTTGGGCCACGAAAGATATCAATAAATTTTAAAAGATCACAATTATGCAAAGCACTTTCTCTGATCATAATGGAATAAGGCTGGAAATCAACAAAAAGCAGAAAAAGGGAAAATTCACAAATATATGGAAATTAAATAACATACTCTTAAATAATCAGTGGACTAAAGAAGAAATTGTAAGAGAAATCAATAAATATCTCCAGACAAATGAAAATGAGAACAAAACATAGCAGAACCTATGGGATGCAACAAAGGCAGTGCTGAGAGAGAAATTTACAGCCCTCAATTCTTAAATTTTTAAAAAAGAAGAAAGGGAGTGGATGTGGCTCAAGCAGTTGAGTGCATGCTTCCTACATGGGAGGTCCTTGGTTCAGTCCCCAGTGCCTCCTGAAAACAAAGAAATGAACAACAAACAAACAAATGAAAAAGCCAACTCAGGGGACCCAATGTGGCTCAGTGGTTGAGTGCAGACTTCCCACATATGAGGCCCCAGTTTCAATCTCTGGCCCCAGGAGAGGAGAGGACAGGAGAGGAGAAGAGAATCAATGACCTAACTAAACAGCTAGAGGAAATAGAAAAAGAATGGCAAACTATTTCTGAAGCAAGCAGAAAGAATGAAATAACAAAGATCAGAGAAGAAATAAATGAAATTGAGAATGAAAACACAGTAGACAGAATTAACAAAACCAAAAGTTGGCTTCAAGAAGATTAACAAAATCGACAAATCTTTAGCTAGACTGACAAAGAAGAAAAGAGAGAAATGCAAATAAATAAAATAAGAAATGAAAATGGGGACATTACTACTGACCCCACAGAAATAAAAGAGATCATAAGAGGATACTATGCCATCAAAATAGACAATGTAGATGAAATGGATAAATTCCTAGGAAGATACGAACAACCTACACTGACCCTAGAAGAAATAGAAGACCTGAACAAACCAATCACAAGTAAAGAGATTGAAACAGTCATCAAATAACTCCCCAAAATGAAAAGCCCAGGACCAGATGGAGTTTGTCAAGATGGTGAAAAGTCTGTATATCTCAATGGGAGCAAATATTTGGAAACCACATATCCAGTAAGAGTTTGATATTTATACCATATAAAGAGATCAGACAACTCAACAATAAAAGAGCATGCAATCCAATTTTAAAATGGGCAAAAAATAAAGATAGATTGACCAATGGAACCAAATCAAGTACTCAAAAATAAATCCTCACATCTATGGTCAACTGATTTTTGACAAGGCTGTCAAGCCCATCCAGCTGGGCCAGAATAGTCTATTGAACAAATGGTGCTGGGAGAACTGATATCCATGTCCAAAAGAAAGAAAGAGGACCTCTATCTCACCCCTTATACAAAAATTAATTCAAAATCAATCAAGGACCTAAATATAAAACTATAAACATAAAACTCCTAGAAGAAAACATAGGAAAACATCTTCAAGATCTTATGATAGACAGTAGTTTCTTAAACCTTACACCCAAATCACAAGCAATGAAAGAAAAAAATAGATAAATGGGACTTCCTCAAAATTAAGCACTTTTATTCTTCAAAAAACTTTGTCACAAAAGATAAAAGGGAAACTACTCAATGGGAGAAAATATTTGGAAACCACATATCTGATAAAAGTTTTATATCCATGTTATATAAAGAGATCAGTATATCAACAATGGGGGTGTATAAGGGAGTATGAGATTTTTCCTTTTGGAGTAATAAAAATGTTCTAAATTTGACTGAGGTGATGACAGCTCAACCCTGTGATAAAAATGAGAGCCACTGAGCACAACCTTCGAATGGGTTGTACAAAGCATAGAAATCTATAACACAGGGAATCCAATGGTAGATGATGTACTGTGGTTAGCAGGACAAATATGAGAATGTTTCCTTCTGAATGATAACAAATATATAATACTCCTATAGATGTTAATAATTAGGTGGTGTATTAGTCAGCCTAAGAGGTGCTGATGCAAAATACCAGAAATCTGTTGGCTTTTATAAAAGATATTTATTTGGGATAGAAGCTTGCAGTTACCAGGCCATAAAGCAGAAGTTACTTGCCCCCAAAGTCTGTTGCTACAAGTTGAAGCAAGATGGCTGCTGACAATCGGTCTTCCCCTTCCTCTTAAGGCTTTGTGGTCCCAGCTTCTTCCAACTTCAGTGGTAGGCTGGGAATATGTCTCATCTCTCTTTTGGGGCTTGTTTCTCTTCGGCTCAGTGGTTCTGCTCTCTCTGTATGTTTACTTCACTTCCCAGGCTCCAGCACAAAAACTCCAACCTCCCTGCTCTGCAATGCAGTTTCTCCATGAGTCCCCACCCACCAAGGGGGCAGGGACATGAAATCCTTCTGACATGGCCCAATCAAAGCCCTAATCATAGTTAAATCACACCCAGAGGAAGAGACTACTTTACAAACCTAATCCAATATCTAATTCTGGAATTCATAAACAATGCCAAACTGCTATATTCGACCCTCTGAATTCCAAAAAGGCATTACAATATTCAAAAAACCTTAAATCAGTAACAATGCTAAATACAAAATCATATCATAATCAGTTTAAAGAAATACAGTTTGTCTTGGAGCAAAGTCCCATCTGCTGTAGGCCTCTGAAACTCACAAAACAATTTACCTGCTTCCAATACACAAATGGACAGACAAAGGATAAACATTTCCATTACAATAAGAAGAAATAGAGAGGGAAACATGAGTCATGGGTCCTCTACAGTTCAGTAAGCTTGCAGGGCATACTTCATTAGATGTCAGTGTCTGAGAGTCATTCTTAAGATGATGTATTCTTCTCCCTGGGGCCTCATGAGGACCCACCCTTTCCACAAGCTTGCCCAATGGTCATTTTCTTGGTTCCACCCTCATCAAGTATCTGGATGGCAACCAAGCTCAAAACCTGGCCCTCCAAGTATGTTGGGGTGATGGCCACACCCTCTCTGACCTCTGGGGAAAAGTCTTAGTCCCCTAGTACAGTGAAGTGAAGGCAACAGTCTTCCTAATCTTTGGCATACAGGCCCAACTCTCTCAGAGCAATGAGTTGCTGACCTGGCCTTCACTAATCTATGAAGGACAGGGCCACCCCACTCAGACCTATAAGGTGGTGACCTCAACTGCCTTAATCCTTGGGGAAGGTGCTCCACTCTGTCTGTATCCTGGGGTGACAAAATTCTCCTGGAACATTGGGCAGAACATCTACCCTCTTCAACTGCCAGAGCAAACTCACCCTCTCTGTACATATCGGAGGGGTTCCTCTCTTGACCCAAGATGATGTCTTAATTCCAGATCTCGGCTTCCATGGTTTTCCTCTTGAAGTCATTTCTCTTTCAAACTCTCCCTTCCATGTCTCTTTCAGTCCAAGCTGACAGTTGTTTTGTTCATACAGCTCTCTCAAAAAGCTTGTTGGTTTAGCATGCAAGAAGCAGGGGTCCAAACCAAAAGACAGTAAGACTTCCACAAGTCTTTCCTAGATAACTGCATCTTCAATCCTGATTTACAAGTTCCAAGTTTAGTTAAGTCCTCACATGGGGCGCTATCATCTGGGAGCTTGATTTCCAGAGGCTTGGAATTTCCGGAATTAGTTTCTGTTTCCTTTATGCCCATCAATTTAGTCCTCAGCTTATTTCTCTTGTCTAGCATTTTGCCATAACCTTCAAGGAGAAGTCAAGACACATTCTCTGAGTTTACCTTGGAAAGTTCTTCAGCTAAATGCCCAAGTTTGCCATTTTCAAATACTCCCTTCCATAAAACACCAGGAGTTAATCTTTATAATTTCTCTGCAACTTTAAAACACGGATTGCCTTTCCTCCAGTTTCCATTAATAGTTTCATCATTTACTTCTAAGTCCTCATAAAAAGTGTCTTTAGCATCCATATTCCTATCAACAGTCTCTTCAAAGTAACCTAAGCTTTTTCCATCAAGCATTTCACAATTCCTCCGAAAAATATCCCTTACCCCTTTATAAAACCATTCCAGCTTTTTGGTAATTGAAAAAGCACTACCCTTTCCTGGTACCAAATTCTGTATTAGTCAGCCAAGGGGGTGCTGATGCAATATCAGAAATTTGTTGGCTTTTATAAAGCGTATTTATTTGGAGTAGAAGCTTACAGTTACCAAGACATAAAGCAGAAGTTACTTCCCTCACCAAAGTCTATTGCCACATGTTGCCACGTGTTGTCACATGTTGGAGCAAGATGGCTGCCAATATTCAGCCTTCCTCTTCCTCTTCCTCTTAAGGCTCCATGGGCCCAGCTTCTTCCAGTATCAGTGGTAGTCTGGGATAAGTCTCATCTCTCTTTTGGGGCTCGTTTCTCTCCAGGCTCAGCAGCTCTGCTCTCTCCCATGTGTTTACTTCCCAGGCTCCAGCTCAAAAACTCCAGCCTCTGTTCTCTGCAATGTGGTTTATCTGTGAGTCCCCACCCACCAAGGTGGCAGGGACTCAATGTCCTACTGACATGGCCCAATCAAAGCCCTAATCATAATTTAATCACACCCAGACGAACAGACCAGTTTACAAACATAATCCAATATCTAATTTTGGAATTCATAAACAATGCCAAACTGCTATAGATGGGTTGGGAGGAATATACACCAAATGTAAGATAAGGGTTATAGTTAGTAGTAATATTTTTATGATGCTCTTTCATGGTTTGTAACAAATGTTTCACAACAATGCAAGGTGCTGGTGGTGGAGAGATATATGGGTGCCTTTTAGGATGATGTGTATGTTTGTTTTGTAAATTCACAAATTTTACCATACACTTATTGTTTATGTATGTTCCTGTATGAATGATATACTTTAATAAAGTTTTATTTTTTAAAAAATGGGCAAAAGACTTTTTTTTTTTTATTTTACCAGGAGGCCCCAGGAATCGAACCCAGGTCCCTCCATATGGCAGATGGACACCCACATCCGCCCCCCGGCAAAAGACTTAAATACACATTTCTTCAAAGAATAAATACAAATGGCCAAAAAACATGTGAAAAATTATTCAATATCACTAGCTATTAGGGAAATGCAAATCAAAACTACAATAAGATTTCATCTCACACCTCAAAGAATGGCCAATATTGAAAAAAAAAAAAAAAAAAACCAGAAAACATATTTTGGAGAGGATTAAAGAAATAGGAACACTCCTTTACTGTTGGTGGGAATGTAGAATGGTGCAGCCTCTGTGGAAGACAGTTTCACGGTTCCTCAGGAAGCTAAATATAGAACTGCTATATGATCTGGCAATCCCTCTACTAGGAATATATGCAGAAGAACTGAAAACAATGATATGAACAGACATTTACACACCAATGTTCATAGTCGCTTTATTCACAATTGCCAAAAGATGGAACAATCCATGTGCCCATCAATCAGTGAATGGATAAATAAAATGTGGTAAATATATAAGATAGAATACTATGCTGCTGTAAGAAGAAATGAAATTGGGATACATATGATAACATGGATGAATCTTGAGGACATTATGCTGAATGAAATAAGCCAGATACAAAAGGACAAATATTGTATGGTCTAATTAATATGAACTAAAAGCGAAGAACAAAAACATGGAGTTAAAACCTGGAGTATAGGTTACTAGGAGATAGCTGAAAAGGTGTATTGATACTTAATGTATGTAGAATTTTTAATTACTTGACTGTAACAGTTTGGAAATGGATAGAGTTGGTGGTAACACGTCATAGTGAGCATAACTAACACAGCTGGTTTATAAATGGGATTGTGGCTAAAAGGGGTAGTTTAGGGGCATAAATGTCAATTGAAAGAAAGCTAAAGAATAATCTAGGGACTAAATAACGTAGTGAACCCAGAGGTGGATGAGGATTGTGGTTAATAGTATAAACACAAGAAAGTTCTTCTATGAATTGAACAAATGTATGTCACTATTACAAGGTGGTAAGAATATGGTCAAAAATACAATTAATGTAACTTATGGACTATAGTTAACAGCAATATTATAATATTCTTGCATTAATGTTAAAGAAGGTACTATATCAACATTAAGGGTCAATAATAGGGGGGTGTGGGATTTTTTCTTTTGGGTTAAGGCAGATATTCAAAAATTTACTGAGGCAATGACTACACAACTCTGTGATGAAAGCCACTCTCTGGATTGTACAAGGCACAGGACTGTATAACACAGTGAACCATGTGGTAGAAGATGAACTGTGGTCTACAGTACAAGTATGAGAGTGTTCCCTCATGAATTATAACAAATGTGCAATACTAATACATGGTGTTAATAATGGGGTGTATGGAAAAAATATACCAAATATAAACTATGGACCATGGTTAGTGGTAATAAGTCTGATGATGTTCTTTCATGAGCTCTAACAAATGTTGCACAACAATGTAAGGTGTTTGTGGAGAGGTAATATATGGTAATTCTGCACACTATGCATGATTGTTTTGCAAGCTCACAACTTCTTTGATAAAAATATATATATTTATGTGGGACTGTATAGCATAATAAAAGCATATGTGAAATATGAATATGGATAAAATGCATATATAAGACCATTTCTCTTTGAAACTGAACAAATGTATGTTAATACTAAAAGATGCTAATGTCAACAAAAAAAACACACTACGCTAAGTGAAAGAAACCAGACACAAAGTACTACATATTTTATGATTCCATTTATATAAAATGTAAATATAAATCAATTTATAAAGATGAAATTAGATTCGTGGTTATGTAGAGCTGGGGAACGAGGACTGCAAAGTGGTGTAGAGTTTTTCTTCTTGGTGTAATGAAGTTGTTCTAAAATTTTTTGTGGTGATGAATGCACAACATTGTGATTATACTAAAAGCCATTGATTATTGATTATACATTTTGGATAGATTGTATAGTATATGAATATATCTCAGTAAAACTGCTAAATAAATAAATAATTGTGCAAGAATAGCCAGAAATAGCAGCTATGTACAACAGGGGAAACAAAGAGATTGTGAGGTGAAGAATTTTCTTGTTTGTTTGTTGTTTGTTTTTTTGTTTATTACTATTACTATTATTGAAATAATGAAAATGCTCTAATAATGATTGAAGTGATAAATGCACAACTATGTGATTATACCAAATACCATTGATTGTACACTTTGGATGAACTGTATGCTTTATTATTATGTACCAATAAAATTGATTTGTTTTAAAATATATATATAATGCTCCAGGATGTGTTTATCAATTGCAATGAATGTGCCACACTAATGAAGGATGTTGTTTATGTGGGAGGGTGTGGGAGGTGTGGAGAGTGGGGCATATTGGAATCCCTATATTTTTTGCATAACATTTATGTAATCTAAGTATCTTTTGAAAAATAAAAAAATATTAAAATAAATAAATTAAAATATATATATATATGTATATATATATATATACATATATATATATATATATATATATTATTTTTTTTAAGGGATTAGAGTGCCAAAGGATAAAATTTAAAGGAAGGCATACTTCAGCTTAATATTTTCCCAATAATCAGAGTTGTCCAACTATAGAATGTGCTTCCTTCTGAGGATATGATCTCCTGATGACTACGAGTACAAGCAGAGGCTGAAGCACTGTTCATCAGTGAAGGACATTGAAGAGGATATATGTCCTTTCAGGTTATTTCCAACCATAAGATTTTACGATACATTCATATCATATATACTTTTACAGATAAGAATAGTCCAGGAAAAAATTCAGCAAATATTTATTGAATGTTCCCTATGTGCCAGGAACCATGTGTTTTTATACCTATTCCCCACACCATCACTCCATCCCTGGTAATATGGGATCTCTACAAGGCTAAAACTATTTCAATGCCTTAACTCTCTCATACAATCCATAAAGATGTGCTATTTCTGCTTTAAAAATTGGTTCATAAAATAAAATGTAATTCCTGTTTAGTTTACATACCAGATTTGAAAAAAGGCTCAAGTGACACCTAAATCAGTCCATAATCCAGATTCTCCTCTCTATGTAACTGAGAAGCTTAGAATCCATGTCAGATATTGTTGCCTACCCAACAGCTATTCTCCCTTCTTTCTTGATAAGAGAACCCTGATTTGGTTAGAGCAGCAATGTGCTCAGCCTCATTGAGTGAGTCATGCATTTATTCCATAAATATGTACTGAGTACCACCTATGTGTCAAGCATTCTTCAAGACTCTTAGGAAAGAAGTGATAAACAGACAATCTCCTGTCCTTTTGGTGTTTGCATTTTAAATAGGGAAGGATAGATCAGAAACAATAAATTTAATATGCTATATTTGAAGGTCATGGATATTATGAGGAAAAATAGAGTAGAGTAAAAGGAAAGGAGTGTCAGGGGTGGAGGTAAGGAGCAGGTTGCAATATTAAATAGAGTGGTCAGACCAGGCCTGACTGAGAAGGTGAGTTTTACACAAAGATCTGAAGAAGGTGTGGGAGTGAGCCACACTGACATACCAGAGTATAGCTAGAGCAAATGCCCTGAGGCCTAGCATGTCAGGGGAATAGCAGGAAAGCCAGTATGGCTTGAAAGCAGTGTGCAAAGGGGAAAGCAATAGGTGATGAAGTCAAGAGGTAACAAAGGTATAGATGATGCAAGGCCTTGTAGATATTGTAAGGTCTTTGGCTTTTACTCTGAGTCAAATGGGGACATTTCAAGAGATTCTGAACAGAGTGATATATATAACCTCAGTTTTGAAAGGATCACTCTGACTGCTGTGTTGAGAGTAGACTGTAGGGTGGCAAGTACAACAAAGAATGTCTAGTTTGGAGGCTATTCCAGTAACCCAGAGGAAAAATAATGATGTCTTATACTAAGCGGTGGCATCAGAGATAGTTACCAGGGTCAGATTCTGGATTTATTTTGGATAGAGCCAACAGGATTTGCTGGTGTGTGTTTTTGTAAAGTATGAAAAAGAGAAGTTAAGGCTGTCTACAAAGTTCTTACCCTGGCCAACTAGAGGAATGAAGTTGCCATCACTGAAAAGAAGGCTGAGGTTAGAACAGATTTATGAATGAACACAAGGAGTTCACTTTTAGACATAAGTTTGAGCCATCCATTAGACATCTAAGTAGAGATTTTGATATACAAGTCTAAAGTTTTGGAAAACAAGAAAAAAAATGAAAATACAAGTGTAAAGTTTGGGAAAGAGATCTAAGCTGGGAATATAAATTTGGAAGTCACTGGCATAAAAAGGATGATATTTAAAACCATGAGGCTGGCAAGATCTCCAAGGATGGTTGTAGATAGAGGTGAGAACTGAGGACTAAGACCTGGACATGACAAAATAAAGAGCTTAAGAAGACACCGTGCCCCATGGAAGTCACATAAACAATGTGTATAAGGAATGCAGGTCTGATCCTGCTTCAGAAAAACACATCACTCAGTGGCCATGCTGCTTTTGGCATTTGAATTGCCAGTACAACATACCTATATCAGCCTGTATTTGTAGTTGTTTAGTTCCCATTTGTTCCAAGTGTGGAGGTATTGACTACTTTACTCAGGGTATGGCTGTGTCTAAGCATTCCCTATTGAAAACTCTTGGTAAATTTCCAAATGAATCAAGTATACTCCTCCTTTAATTTACATCATAATTTTATTCACAGAATATTCCTCCTGTTTTAAATCCATGTTAAAAATGCTCTAATTTTATATGAGAAATATTATTAGATTCTATAACCATAATTATAAGGAAGTTTTTCACTTATCTAAGCGACTGATGAGGCATTCTAAGGTTATGCAAAATATAGAACAATTCTTTGTGTACCAATGTCTTGCAAATTGCTACTCATCTAGCATCCCTAGCCTTTGCCCACTAAATGCCTAAAGTACCCCTCACAGACAAGTAAAAATATACCCTAATTTTCCAAAATGGCCCCAAGGGGCAATATCATTCCTATTAACTTTAATCTGTTTGCTTAAGGAAACAAACATATTTTAAGAGAAATCTCACTTCAAAGTTCAAATTTTTCAGACTTAATTTTGACATTATTATCATCTCCTTCAGTAGAGTGAAAACAAGTAGAGATTCCTCTATGACCTGAGTTTTCTGGGCTCAGCTAGTGATGTGTTAACTGGCAAATAAAGTAATTTAACAAGCCCCCTCTCTCCACAGCACCTGGCTAGAGATATCTGTTTTGTAGGTTGGTTTTGAGAATTTTCAAAATAACATATGTAAGGAATAAATATTAGTTTCCTTCCCTTTCAACAGTTATTATATAGGAAATTTTATTTCTTTAGATGTATTAAACAATTCCTTCCTGGGATTGAGCACTGATTGTGTAGAAGATAAATCTACCTTTCTCTTTTTTTATTAATTCTTGAATACATACAAGATTCAAAGCAATCAGGAAAAGAACCTGCATGTCCTTATTTGGGATGAAATTAACTCCACTCTAAACCTCATACTTGAATCCCTGTTCTGTATCATTGTTTAAACACACACACACACACAATCATTAATAATGAAATATATGCACTTGCTGGACATTGCACAACTTGGGCCTACAGGTAAGGCCATTTCTGACCAGGCAAGGCTCTGCAGAAAAGGGGGCTCAGTTGCCACAGATGACCAGGAGGCCTATTCCTGTGAGAGATGTCCATGTGAAGGAGGAGTCCAGCTGGGAAAAACTGAACCAGTTCTAAGTTGAACCAAAAGTTGAAACAAATCCCACCAACGACCAAGCCCCTGCTTACCCCTGCCAAGGAAACTGCCTGAGAGACAAAAGAAAAAGGCAAATCATGTACCAGCCACCTTAAACATAGCAAACACAGCCTACAGGGAGGCAAAAATGTAATTAACTCGTTTTTACTTTACTTTTTACAGAAATTTTAGAAACTATAAATGTTGAAAGGAGGAAAAAGAGAAAGGAATACAGAGACTATATATGCATTAATGTGCAAAATGCCAGCTTGGAATCTGCCTTTCTTCATTTATCATTACATACCTTGTTTTAGTTTGCTAAACACTGCCAATGCAACATACCAGAAATGAGTTGGCTTGCACAATGGGAATTTTTTTTAACTTATGAGCTTACAATTTTGAGGCCATGATAGTGTCTAAATCAAGACATCATCAGAGATGCTTTCTCACTGAGCTGCAACTGTGGGCGATCAGGCAAATAGCAGGGTACAATAGCAGCATTGGCTCATCTCTCCCCTCTCCTCCAGACCTCATTGCTAGTTCTGATTCAGGCTGCTGTGTCTGTGGCTTTTCTCTCCCCCAGGTTTATTGATTTCAACTTCTCGAGGCTCCTCTCTGCCTCTGCATTTTTTTTCTGTGTATATGTGGCTTTTTATTCTTCCATTTATAAAGGACTCCAGTAAGAGGATTAAGATCCATACTGGGTCACGCCCTACTGAAGTGATCTAATCAAAAGGAAACTCCTTTAACTAAATCTAATCAAAAGGTCCCTTCTACAATAGGTTTATATGCACAGGAAAGGGTCAGCTTTAAGAACAGGAATTTCTGGGATCCACCCAGCTTAAAAACTGTCACATACCCTAAATAGGATCATTTTGAATGGTTGCATCATACTCAAATTTATAGACACACATGTTAATAAATTACACATTTTTGGATATACAGGTTTTGTTTTTGTTTTTGTTTTTTACTGTTTATTGGGGTTTCAGGAAGCCCAAGTTCAAAATCAACTGAGCAATGGAGGGGAGTCAGACATAATAAGATAGCCTTATTTCCAATAAAAACTAGATGGCATACATGGCCCAGGTGTGTAGCCCAATGACCTTCCTAATATGGTAACCTGGAATTATGCAGAGTTTCCCACACAGGCAAGACAGAACTGTCTTCCCCATAAAGCCTACCACTTGGCAGAGAGTCTATGAGAGTACATACTGACTGCAGGCAGCCAGATCCCAAGGTATGTGAGCAGAGGAGGGCAGAGTCCTGTCTCGCCAACTAAACAAGTTATTCCTTTTCCACTGGAGTGGAATATGATGGGAGAAGGAACAGAAGTGTTACAAAAGTAGCTGTCACTTCACAAAGAAACAGGATACCTGGCAAATGTTACCCAGCTGAGGCCATTTTATAAACGATGTTGCAGTGAATATCTCTAAATTTATACCTTTGTGCACTTGTCCTATTATTTTCTTGTAATGAATTTCTAGAAGTGGTGTTCCTAAATGAAAGCTAAAAGCATTTCTAAATCTTTTCACACATACTATCAGAGTGCAGAGAAAGGCTAGGCAGATTTACACTACCAACAGCAATGGATGAGCGTGCCCATTTCTTCATACTCTTTGCTACTGTGATAAGTAAAAATGATATCCCATTATTGTTTTGGTTTGCCTTTCTTTGATTTCTAGTGAAGTTGAAATCTTTCCATGTATTTATTGGTCATTTTATTTCTTCTTTTCTGACTTCTTTGATATGACGTTTGCCCATTTATCTACTGAGATTTTCATTTATTCTTATTCGTTTGTTAGATGGAAAAATATTTAAGCAAGTCACTCTTCTTAATCTCAGTATTATGATGCATTAAGTGGCAGTTAGAATCAGAAGCTTAAAAAGGCATAGTACTGATGTTGAGAGCAGTCATTTCTACATGTACTAAAACTTTCACTTATACCAATACAGGGCCTATTTAAGAAGAGACAGGTTTATGTAAGAGGTCAATATCTATAGACCAACAGAAAGGCTTAGATTTAATATCTTCCATATGTTAAGTCTATGCACTGGCATTTTTATTCCAAATATTAAGAAACTGAATGATTACTGATTCAGAAACTTTTAATATATTTTTAAATATGCTTATAAATGTGATTTATTTCAAGCATACTCAGTACACAAAAATCTGAAGTAGGACAGTGGGTGGGACTTGGAAAGTAGTTATTTGTTCTCTTTATAAAAAGATCATCTTGAAAACTTCAGGTATAAACTACTGAGGCAAGGTGCACTTTTAAAATGATTGAACTCATACGGACAAATAGAGTTAATAGATAGTTCCCCAAATGTTGACAAAGAATTTTTAAATGGTATCTACTTTATTTACTAAAATTTACCAATGACAACAGAATATTATTTAAAGAACTTTTTATGGATTATTCAATAATATTTTTGTAAGAGGACTTAATGCATATTGAACAAATGCCAGTAAACAATGCTTTTGCAGAAAAGTCCTCATTCTTTCTACTAAGTGAATTTCCATTCTTAATGGAAAAATGTATACTCTTAAATCTACCAAATCACAATTTCAGCATTTCAGAATTCCCGCATTTATGCATTGTCCCATCTTCTTCCCATCTTCTTTATATTTCTCCATAAAGTATATCAATGCCTGTTTCATTCAATAAACATTTTTAAGAACTTACAACAAGCATTTTTGTGAACTTAGTATATGCTAGATTGCAAGCTAAGGATACCAAGACACGACTAAGCAGATGCTGTCCAAGGGAAGAAGAAAAGGGTATTTCAGGCAAACGGGGCATCATATGTAAAGGTACAGGAAGATAAGATGGGTCACAGTGAGGAGACCTACTCCAGGGAGCGGAGTTTAGCTGAGGAGTTAGGTTGGGGATAAACAGTGATAAGAGTTTGTACTATAGAGAGAATAATATCATTTATTGAAAATTTTGCATGCACCAGCCACTACTAAATGCTTTCTGTCTCACTGAATCCTGATAAAAATCAATGAGGTACATATTATTATAACACCCCATTTTATGGTTAAAGAGGAGCCCAGTGAGATTAAGTGACTTACCCAAAGTAATATATTTTGCAAGTGACTAATCTAGAATGCCAATTTAGAAACTCTTGTGCCAGAGCCTAGGCTCATCTGCTAATCATGAATGGATTTTAGGCCAAGCTAAGGATTTGAACTTAATCAAATTCTAGGCCATGGGAAAGCCAAGAGGATTTCAGGCAGGAGAATGACATGGTCAGGTTTGCCTTTTTAAAAGATGGTCCAAGTTTTAGGGTGGGTGGAAGAGAAAATTGAAACAGGCTCTGCATGTTGTACATGTACAACTCTAGGGAGGGCCATTTATATCATGGTCCTTGAATAGCACCCCCTGGAGTTGTGCAATACACAACCTACATGGTCATACTTAACAGGCTTAATGAAGAGAAAGAGTCATAATCCAGAATATTAACATGTAGAATCACCAGGATCCAATGGCTGTTTGGATGAAGATGGCAATGCAGAGAGAATAATCTAAGATAAAGTGGTTTTATTCTGTGTTAGCCTGACTAAGCTGGAACTACGTTTTTGAAACCCTTTCCTTCTTTGGTTCTGGATTAAATCTGGCCAAAAGAAGAGCTTGCATGAGATTTGGAAAGTGCAGTGATACAGCAGCCATTAAGATCTGAAGGCCATCGTAGATAGAGGTGATGAGAAAGAGACTCAGAGATGCCAGCAAGTGTCAGTTGTCCTCTCTCTTTTTCTTCTCGTGCTTCATCCTTTTTCTTCTCTACATTCAGCTGTTCTTCACATCTGCCAGCTCTGCCCGATGACCAGATGCCTGACAGCAAAAGCAACAGTAAGGAACAAGCAACAACCTTCCCTAGACTTCTACACTACTCCCTCTTGCAGTCTCTCTCCAGCAAATTTCCCTGCATGCCCTGACTTGTTCACCCATGCCAGTACTTCAGGAAGGTAACTTAGTGACTTTTCCCTGATCCACCAGCTCCTGTTTCTAGACCCCTACTTCCCCAGCTTCTCCCATAATAGTATAAGATCTTATTATTATAATAAATCCCATATTCCATGATAGTTAGTTCTGCTTCCCTGACTAAACTCTGATTGACAGTTCTCTGCAAAGTTTCTGCTGTAACTGAATAGATTGTGATACTATTAACAAACAAAAAAAAAAAAAACTAAAAATACAGAAAGAGGCTCTTTGGCGGGAAGAGGTGGTTTTTGGTTTATTATTGTTATTTTTTTTTAAGATTTATTTTTATTTATTAATTTCTACCCCCCCCCCCCCCACCCCACCCCACCCCACCCCCACCCCCACCCCCACCTTGTTGTTTTGTGCTCACTGTCTGCTCTCTGTGTGTTCTTCTGTGTCTGCTTGTCTTCTCTTTAGGCAGCACCAGGACCCAATCCTGGGACCTTCCGGAATGGGAGAGAGGCACTCAATCTCTTGCACCACCTCAGCTCCCTGGTCTGCTGCGTCTCTTATTGTCTCTCCTCTGTGTCTCTTTTTGTTGTGTCATCTTGCTGTGCCAGCTTTCTGCACAAGCCAGCACTCTATGCAGGACAGCTCTCCTGCGCAGACCAGCTCTCCACGTGGGCCAGCACACCGCGTGGGCCAGCATGCTGCTGGGTCAGCTTGCCATGTGACCAGCTTGCCTTTCACCAGGAGGCCCTGGGAATCGAACCCTGGACCTCCTATATGGTAGACTGGAGCCCAATTGTTTGAGCCACTTCCATTTCCCATATTATTATTATTATTATTATTATTATTATTATTATTAGTTGATATCTGAATGAGAACCAAAAAAGAAAAAGGAAATACCTTGATCCTATATTCAGGGACAAAAAATACAAGACTCTTTGGAGACGAAAGTGGCCTATTTCTAATTTTCTCCTCAACAAATCCCAACTCTTTTCCCAGTTCCTCCTCTTCTTCATACCCTCTCCCCTCTTACATGTAATAGCAAAAAAAAAAAGCAGTGAACCAGGAGCCAGAGGACACACATTCCCAGTAAGGACACTAAGACTTTGTGAATATCAAAGTCTTCATTTTAAAATGAAGATCATGATATAGGAATCAAGGGAAGCTCTCATTTGATCCTCACAAAAATCTTAAAAGTCTGTTACTATTATAACCCCTATTTTACAAATAAGGAAGCTGAAATTTGAAGCGGTTACGTTACTTGAACCACATAGCAGGGTTCAAGCTCGAAGGTCTCTAACTGCAAAAGCACCAAAATTCATTCATACTGGAACAGCATCAGCTCAGTCCTCAGCAATAAACTAACTCTTCAAAAGGTAGTTCTACTCTTCAAAAGATACTTAATAGAATCAAAGAAAAAAAGCAACAGACTGGAAGAAAACATTTGCAAACTATTTATCTGATAGACTTGTATCCAAATATATAAAGAATCTATCTCAAGGTTCTTTTTTTAACTTTATTTTTAGAGAAGTTTTAGATTTATATATACAGAAAAATTACACGTAAAGTAGAGGAAATTCCCATATAAGCACCCTGCCCTACACCCACACCCATAGTTGCCCCTATTATTGAAATCTTATATTAGTTTGATACATTTGTTACAAATGATGAACCAATATTGAAGCATTGCTGCCAACCAAAATCTATAGTTTATATTATGGCTTACACTTTGTGCTGCACAGTTCCATTGACAAATGCATAATGTCATGTGTCCATCATTGCAGTATCATACAGAAGCATTTCACTACCCCAAATATGCCCTGTTCCACCCATTCATCCCATTTCCTTATGAACCCCTGGCAACCCATATCTTTATATCAATGCTACAAGTTCTTCTGCCAACACAACATAACATCCACTATAACAACTAATCTACTTTGGTCCATGGCCACACCACCCTATACACACACACACACACAATTGTTCATTCCCCACACAATTGTTCATTCCCCAATCCAGAGGGACCAGAGACCCATCTCAACAGCCCCATGCTGAGAGGAGACCCAGATACAATGGGGCAGTGGAAAGGGATTATCCTGTCCGCAGGTGCAAACATTCCCTCCTTTTGAGAACAGGACTTGTTCATCATCATCATTTTATGGGTTGTCCAGGGCAAGCCTGAAGAACTGGAAAGATTATTTTTTAAATGGGAAAAGATTTGAACAGACACTTCATCAAAGACACTATATGGATGGCAAATAAGCACCTACAAGGAAGCTCAACACCATTATTCACTAGGGAAATGCAAGTTAAAACTACAATAAGATACCATTAGGTGCATATGATACCACACACCTAGCAGAATGGCTAAAATTGAAAAGACTGACCATACAAAGTGTGGGGTGAAGATATAGAACATTTGGAGCTCTACTGGTGGGGATGTAAATGGTGCAGCCACTTTGGAAAGGATATTGGGAATTTCTTAAAAAGTTACACATATACCTACTCATGACTCAGCCATTCCACATCTAGGATTTACCCAAGAAAAATGAAAGCATGTGCCCACACAAACTTGTGCACAAATGTTCAAAGTAACTTTATTTATAATAGCCAAAATCTGGAAACAACTCAAATGTTCATCATCAGGTAAAGGGATAAACAAATTGTGCTATATCCTCATAATGGAATACAACTCAGTCATATAAAGAACTGATACACACAATAACATGGATAGAATCTCAAAATAACTATGCTGAGTGAAAAAAGTCAGAAAAAATAGTACATTCTGAATGATTTATATAAAATTCTTTAAAGTGCAAACTAATTTACGGTGACAGAAAACAAATCAGTGGTTTTCAAAGGAGTGGAGGAAGAGCAGAAGGGAAGAAATACCAAGGGACATAAAGAAATTTGGGGGTGGTGATAGATATTTTAATTACTCTGATTGTGGTGAGGGCTTCTCAGATGTGTACATATGTCAAAATGTATCAGATTGTACACTTTAAATACATGCAGTTCTTTGACCATCAATTATACCTCAATAAATGTGTTTTATATTTTTATCTCTGCCTAGTTGTTTTTTTTATTTTGTACATTTAATAATTGAAAATATAAACAATTAAAAACTAAAAAGTAAACACAGACAAATAAATACATACATTTCTCAATTAAATGTACTGAATACATATAAATTTTTTTTAATCAAACAATATGTTACACAATATATTTGGTTCATAGTAACACAATCATACAGTATTTGTCCTTTTGTGTCTGGCTTGCGTCACTCAACATAATGTCCTCCAAGTTCATCCATGTTATCATATGATTTACAACTTTATTGCCTTATTAGCTGTAGAGGTTTTGGCAATATAACAGGATAGATTCTTGGAATATTACTGGCTTTACATCGTTCTAAAACTTTGGACTCTTTTGGACATCTGAGAACTTTCAGACAGGTTTTTCGAATATTTTTTATACCACCAAGTCATGGTGTGGCTGCCTGCAATAGATAAGGTCTAGACTAGGATGATATTTGTTCAATACATCAAGCTATTTCAGAACTTTTTATTCTCATCTGTCAGCATATATTTTCCAAAGAATGCATTACCTAATGGTTTAACAAAGAGAAAACACGTTCACTCTGCTGAACTGTGAATTCAGACCACATAAACAAATGAAAGAAGGGAATACTTCATCACACCTTCAATATATTAAGTCCTATAAGCTATTAAGATCACAAGACATTGATTTTATTTGGCTACAGTGGCTATTACTAAAGGTATTGGAATGGATTTTCAGTGCCAAAAATTAACAAAGTTGCTATGAACATTGGAGTACAAGTTTTTTTTAGAATATTACAATAAGATATGTGTACTCAATTTTTCAAAAGATTCAATGTGAAAGAACTCTGTTTTTAAAAACATTTAAGTAATGTGTATGTCAGCAACATTTATTCTATTTTAATTATTTGAAAGATTATTGCACTGTTATATTGTAAATGTGTTTTCGTGTTAATGTTACCAAAACTGCAATTGGATAACTAGAACTAGTGATTTTAGAGGAACTCAAGCATTCTCTCCTGGACAATGTTTTCAGAATAAAGATTATTTTTCATGATATTTTAAAATACATGTTATCTGAAAGTAGAATGCTCCTTTGCATCAAGTTTTATAATTCCCATTCTCAAAAATTCTTAAAATTTTCATTAAAAATGTATACTAAATGAAAGTTCTATATGCTATATTTTACTTATGATAATGAGATTTTCCAAGTGAAGATTAATTTACTGGGATGATACAGTTTAATATCGTATTATTCTCTGTAGTATGATTAGCAGTCAATGAGAACTAATAGTTTAAATTTTTAAAAAACCATCAGCACTACTTCAAAGATTACATTAGGGTATGGTCTAACCTATTGCTTTCTGGGTAGCCAAAATTAAAGAAAGGCATGAGGGTGATGAAGCAAATAAATAAAACAGACTTGAGAATGACATTTAGGAAAAAATTTAGATATACTTACTGATACGTGGAACTGACTGGAAGCTAACAGATCAGAAACCTATCAAGTTTCTGAATGAATTGTGCTGCTAAATAAACATGATCCCAATTTGAAAAAGCCTTTGACAATTCAAGCATTAAAATAATCCTCAGGACCCCGAATTTGTACAAGCAGGAAGCAGACTGTGAAAATTGTATAGCCCACCATACCTGATAAAGGTTTACTATCTAGAATATATAAAGAACCCCTATAACTCAACAACAAAAAGACAAACCAATTCAAAAATGGACAAAGGACTTGAATAGACATTTCTCCAAGATGATACACAAGTGGCCAATAAGCACATGAAAAGATGCTCAACTTCATTATTAAATTAGGGAAATGCAAATCGAAACCACGAGATACTACCTCATACCTACTAAAATGGCTATCATTTTTAAAAATCGGAAAGTAACAAATGCTGATAAGGATACAGAGATCGAGGTACACTATATGTTGTTGGTGGGAATGTAAAATGATGCAGCCACTGTGGAAAACAGCTTGACAGTTCCTCAGAAAGTTGAAAAAAAGATCTACCATATGACCCAACAATCCCACTTTTAGGTTTATACCCAGAAGAATTGAAAACAGGGACTCAGACAGATACTTGTACTTCAGTGCTCATAGCAGCATTGTTCACAATAGCCCAAAGGTTAAAGCAACCCAATGTCCATCAACGTGTGAGTGGATAAGCAAAATGTAGTATATACATATAAGAGAATATTACTCAGCCTTCAAAAGGGATGAAGTTCTGATACTTGACACTACATGGATGAACCTCAAATACATCATATTGAGTGAAATAAGTTAGGCACAAATGGACAAATATTGCATGATTCCATTTATACGAAATAGCTAGAATATATAAACTCATAGAGACAGAAAGCAGAGTACAGGTTACCAGGGGGTGGGAGTGGAAGGAGAAATAAGGAATTAATGCACAATGGGTGTAGGGTTTCTATTTGGGGTGAAGAGAGATTTCTGGTAATGGATGGTGGTGAGAGTAGGGCAATGTGGATACGATTGTTCTCACTGAGTGGTATACTTGGGAATGACTGAGGTGGGAAGGTTCATAATGTAGATACGTTTCCATATGGTGGTAATGGTAGCCCAACATTGTAAGTGTATTCAACAGCACTGAATTATATATGTGAATGTGGCTAATAGGGGAAATTTTAGGTCATAAATATTACTAGAATAAAAATTTTAATGTAAAACAAAGAATTGTACTACACAGTGAACCTTGTTGTAAATGATAGACTATAGTTAATAGTATAATTATTAAAATGTTCTTTCTTGAATTATAACAAATGTACCACACTAATGCAAGGTGTTAATAACAGGGTGGTTTATTGGGGGAAAAAATACACCCTAATGTAAACTATGGAGTATAATTAATAGTACTATGATAATATTCTTTCATCAATTGTAGCAAAAGTACCACATGAATGCAAAGTGCTAATAATGGCAGGGAGGAGGGGACTATATGGGAAAGCTGTATTTTTACATGATTTTTCTGTAAACCTACAACTTCTCTAATTAAAAATTAAATTAAAAAAGGAACAACTAAAGAGACAATGACAGGTAAATGCAATACATGATACTGGACTGGATTTAAAAATGGAGGAGAAAAGACACAAAAGAACATTATTTGTTATCACTGATGTGGAGACAGGGGCCACTGGAGGTTCTGAGGGGAGAGAGAGGGAAAAAATACATTTAATATGGGGGCATTTTCAGGACTTGGGAATTGTCCTGAATGACGTTGCAATGACAGATACAGGCCATTATATATCTTGTCATAGCCTACAAAATTGTGCAGGAGAGAGTGTAAACTACAATGTAAGCTATAATCCATGCTTAGTGGCAATGCTCCAAAATGTATTCAACAATTGTAACAAATGTACCACACTAATGAAAGATGTTGTTAATATGGGAAAATGTGGGAGGGGTAGGGAGTGGGGCACATGAGAATAGCTCATATTTTTTATGTAACATTTATGTAATCTAAGTATCTTTTTTAAAAAATTAAAAAGTACATTATAAAAAAGAAGATTATTGGGAAATATGGAAAAATGGAATATAGACTGTAAACTTGATTTCAATATTAAATTTCTTAAATTTGATAACTTTACTTAAGGTGGTTATAGAAGTGAATATCCTTGTTCTTAGAAAATGTACATAGAAGTATTAAGTGTTCAAGGAGCATGATGAAAACAACCTACTCTCAAATGTTTAGAAAATTGATATATGGATGGATGGATGGACAGATTGATAGATATGGCAAATGTGTCAAAATGTTAAATTTGGTGGATCTGTGTATGGGGGCTGCTGAAGGGAGTGGATATGTTGGGTTTTATATTATTTTTGCAACTGTCCTGTAAGTTTGAAATTATTTTAAAATAAAGTTTAAGAAAAAAAAAGTTGTGTAGCCTTCAAAAAGAACACACTCCCAAATATCCACTTCAGATGTGGCCAGGAGGATAGAATATGGAAAACCCTTTCAGAGGATGGACCAAGGGTCATGGGAGAACAAGGGAGTTCCTCCCAGAGAGAAAAACAGAATCTAATCAAGGAATTTCCCCCATCTACATGGTAAAATATCTTCATAATGCCTGCTCAGAAGAATTTCATAAATACTAGTGACCAGTAATTGCTGTATCTTCCATTCTTTTCTTCTCCAAAAGAGAGTTTTTATTATAGTATCCTATCCTTGCTCCACCATTGTATATTGAGAGGGAGGGGGCACAAACAGCTTGTGTATTTAATTCATAGTTCACTGGACCATATGCTCCATCCAGACACCATGGATAGGACTGTGCAACATCTGGAGATCCTGAATTTTGTGCTGCTGCACTGACTTCATGGGTCTTAGAGTAGATTCTTATGGGGAAATGGTGCACATATTCTATGTGACAAGAAGAAAGTACTGTGAAAGAGCCTGGCCAGCTATTCACCAAAAACTGCTTCCTTTTTCTCTTGGCACACCACTAGACAATACGTCCCTGTCTCCCTTATGGTTAAACATAGCCACGTGCCTCAGTTTTGGTCAATGAAATATGAGCAAGAGTGACATCCACCCACTTCCAGGGCTGGTGCACTTAGCCTCTGACTCATGGCCCTCCATACCCTTTCCCTTCCAGTTGGCTAGACTAGAGATAGTAGGACGATCTTGGGGGTTATGGTTTGAAGACGGTGGAGCCATATGATGGAAGAAATCTTGGTCCTGAAGAGAAAGGACACCTTCTAGGAGTGATTATATCTGACTATTAACTGAGATAAAACAAATAAATTTTAATTGTATCAAGCCCCTGAGATTTGGGCCTTTGTTCCAATCGCTAAGTTATCCTAATATATACACAGGCAGAGGGAACAGCACCGGCAGTGACAGACAGACTGAAATAGATGGCATAGCTTGAGAAGGGTGAGGAGTTCTAGCTGACTGAAGTGTAGACACATGGGAAGTGTCAGAAGATGAGCTAAAAAGGTCCCTTTGGGAAAAGTGTTAAAGGTCATGAATACCATGCAAAAAAAAAAAAAAAAAAAAAAAAATGGACTTCATTCTATAGAAAACGGAGACCCATCAGACATTTTTTTAATTTTTTTCCGTTTAAAACAGCTGTAGTTAATGCTGCCAGCAATTGGCCTTTTCTGAGGCAATTGAAAATCCAAGTCTTTCACACACTGTTGTCCCCAAAAATTGAGAATATGAGATGTAATCACCAAGCTGACAACAG
The DNA here is from genome assembly GCA_026826555.1 of Tolypeutes matacus. Lineage (NCBI taxonomy): Eukaryota > Metazoa > Chordata > Mammalia > Cingulata > Chlamyphoridae > Tolypeutes > Tolypeutes matacus. Next base: position 4,749,478 of record JAKSZT010053882.1, on the reverse strand, counting down.
CTTTCATAGTCTGTTAAAGCTGCAACTCATACAAAATGGATCCTACCAAATTCACTAAGAAAACTGAAAGTAAATAACCTTCAGAGAAAAACTCAACTTGTAAAATCCACTTCGCTATGAAACTAGTATGTGTGTGTGTATGTCTCATGTGTTTTCAGGTAATGAATTATATTCATGCAATGTAATAAAACTTGAAAGGGGGCTTCAATTAAAGCCACATTTGCCAAGCTCTTCCATGTGGCAGGTGTTGTGCTAGGTGCCTATGAGGGAAAGATAAACAAATGACTTACTAGGATCTCAAATCCATCACACACTAATAAACAGATTAATCAACATGCAACAGGACACATGTTATTATAAGAACAGGACCCACCAGATCCACTGAACTTCCTTAGCCTGATACTGAAGATCCTTCTTGATCTGTTCGAACCTACCTTTGCAGGCTGAAATTCCACTACTTTTCTTCACGCAGTTATTTGCTCTTCTTCTGTCTTCATGCCTTGCTCTCTGCCTAGAATTTTCTCCCCATCCTATTGCTCACCGTTGTTCAAGGTGCTGCTAAGATTCCATCCATGCAATCTTCCTTGATTCCAATAGGATGGACCCTTTCACTTCTCTGCAGTCCTATTGTCTCTCATCCACTCTTAGGAAGTTACTCTTCTTTGCTTTGCACTATAGCTATATTCTGACTTACCTGGACTTGTCTGATCTCCACTCTAAACCGAAAGCCTCTTAGGATCAGGAAGCATTTCTATACTTTTTTTTATTTCTGGTGGCAAGTATAGCAACTTGTATGTACACAGTGGGTGTTTAATAAATATTTTCTGAATGTTAGAATTTGAAGCCCCAAATCCACATGCTGGGAATGCTATCTCTGCACACACCGATAGTCATTGAAACCTACTCTGGTCTACAGCATTAATTTCTGTGTGATGTATGACGTTTTCTCAGGAGAGGGAGTCAATTTTCAAAGAGTATTCACAATAATGAGCAAGGAAAGTAAATGTAGTGCTGCACCTCTGGTTCCAAATAGTTCCTCTTGTATCCCAAAAAATAAAGACTGCCAATGAGCCAATATCTTAGTTTACTGAATAGAAGAGACTGAAATCTCCAATTTTTCTTTACTGCAAAACAATCTGTTGCAGAAGAATCTCTATTAACTTTTTAAATATCATGTCAGTATATTCTCTTAAACAATCCAGTGGGAGAAAATGGGCAATTGCCTCCCTTTTAATATCAATACCATTATCAAAAGATATTGGTATAAAGAAAGCTGGGTGAGGGAAAATATTGACTATTGGTGCCATAAGAGAGCTGAAAGCTAAAACATGGACAAATCAGCATTCAGTATGGAGTGGTCAAAGCCAAAAGTAGAAAACATCAATGTCTATAAGACTTTGAAATATAAAGATTTTGTTCACTAAGATCTGGAAAATAAAGAAAGAGATGTACACTTGAAGTTTTAATGGGGACAAATTAAGGTAAATAGAAATATGTACCAAGCTTTTCTAAGTAGGTCAAACTTGAGGTATTATTGAGATAGAACAGACAAGAATGAAAATATAAACAAATCATGGAAAATTATTCCATAAAGTTCATTGACAAGTAGAGATATTTTTATGGGAATGATTCTAGGGCCCCTGGTGTACTAATTGACACAAACACATAGATACTTTATTGCTAGGTAGCAGAATGTCACATGGTTTGGGGAAGGCGGGCAGGCTGATGTAGCAAGGACACACTGGGAGAAGCTGTTAGAGGAAAAAAGAGGACTCTACTCCTCAGGGGGGGCACTGGATCGGTGGGGAGGGCCATGGTGGAAGCACAGGCTCGAAAGGCTGAGTAGGAAAAGGAGAAAGAGATAGAGCCAACAAGATGGTGTAACGCTGTGAGGTGTGGAATCACTAAGGTCTTTAGGAAAACTACTACATCCACGAATTCGGTGTATGGCTCATTTTTTCTGGGAAATGGTGAAGGAGCTAAGCTTCCGAATTTGACACAGGACTCATCCCAAACAGCAAGCAAGTAGGAGAAAAGGGAAGCATAAGGAAAATGAGAGGGTAACTCAAGGAAACAGTGAGCAGCACTTTGCCTGTAACAGGTCCTAGAAATGGAAATTAAGACAAATTCATCCAACTGTCATGGGACATGGGGGCCTTGGAAAATATTTGAGTTTCATATACAAATTCACTTAAAAATACTCCTGATACCTTAGAAGCTTTTTGCCATTATGTGTTTCTTCAGTTAAATCAATAATAGGTCCTCGAAAAATTGTTTTATTTTTTTTTTAAAAATCAGTCCTCACACTAGAAGTCTTAAGAACCACTATTTTCAGAGTATTGGCCTGTTATGATTGACGTCAAGAGGAACATAATGTTTTAACCTCATCAGAAATGGAGCACAGAGCTGGGTCTGTTGGAAATCTATTAAACACCATGGAGATCTTTGTTTTTGTTGAGAGTATCAAGGAACCACATTCTGACCCCTGTGTGCTATTAGAAAAATAGGAATTCTGATCACAGAGAAGGCCCAGCATAGGTGTAAATGGTCAGAGCTTTGATCAAAGCTTCTGCTTTCCTAACATCCATTATTTATAATAATAACAATCTAACATTTATCAAGCACTTGGAGTGTGTCAAGCACTGTGCTATATACTTTTCTTGTACTGTCTGGCTTAATCCTTACAAGGACCCTATATAGAAGTTCCTTTTATTATCTCAATATTAAAGATGAGGAAACTGTGACATAGACTTTCCCAAAAGTCACACAGCTTGTAAGTGGCAGGGCCAGGATTCAAATCCAGGTTTATCTGACTGCAAAGCCCAAGAGAATGATAAATCAAATAATCAACTACTAATTGGGTATCTACCCTGTGCAAAGCACTAAGATAAACATATTATTGTAAAATGTTACATATATTACATTTAAAATGAACCGTTCTTTCAGCCCTCTCTTAAGATTATAATTATTTTTGTATTTATATACATTTACTAGTTTGGAATTTAATAGAGTTTCTTTTTGTCCCAAATACAAAAGAACTCTTAAGTCCACTTATAGCAATTAGGGATAACATTTACATTTGGATCTCTTATTTTTAAATTTTGAATTAGGTTTTAAAAGTAGACTTTCAATTACTATGGCCTCAGGGAACTCCTAAGCCTTCTAAAATAAAAATTTGGCATTCTTTCAAAGTATGTGCCTTTCTGATAAAAAATCTTATTTAGGTAAAGTTTATTTTTCACAAATACCATAGAAAGATGAGAAATAAAAATACCTCAATGGGGAGAGATAAGTTCTGAAGAGAAAGAAAGGACAATTTAAATCAGATAATGATAAACATTAACAAAATTACCAATAGCATCTAATAGAATGTTTAGAAGAAGAAAAAAAAAGAACAAACTTCAGGGCTGTTAGAATTATGTCTAGAACAAACAACGAGGTCCCACCTTCAGGTGCAGAGTTTAGGGTTAGTATTAGAGTTAGTATTAGTTCTCAGGATTAGGATTCCCTGAACACATGAATCACATCTTATTCATCTTTATGTCCTAAGCATGTGCAATAAACCTGGCTTGTATAATAACACTCAATAAATGTTTCTTGAAGTTAAAAAGAATGAGTGTTTGTAGAAAAGTATTCAAGCAGGAGGATAAAAAAAGAGAGTCTAGGCATGATATGGCTTGATTACAGGTTTGTTCATTGTAATGGATGTGGTAGATTGAATTTGTACCAAACTTAGACATGTTCTTAACCTTAATCTGCATTCCTCTGGGTGTGAACCCATTGTAAATAGGACCTCTTTTTTTTTTTTTTTTTTTTTTAAAAATTTTTTTTTTTTTTTCATTTATCCCCCCCCTGCTGCTCATGCTCGCTGGGTCAGCCAACCACGCCGTGCGGGCGGTCCCACCCCCACCAGGAGGCCCCGGGAACCGAACCCGGGGCCTCCCATATGGTAAACGGGAGCCCTACTGATTGAGCCACAGCCGCCTCCCAAATAGGACCTCTTGAAGATGTTATTTTAGTTAAGGTGTAACCCAACTGAATGAGGATGGGTCTTCATCCAGATTACTGGAGGCCTTATAAAGAGGACCCAGAAGTCACAGATGCAAGAAAGGAGAGGACATCACCATGTGATGGGAAGCAGTAATTCAAGCCAAAGAACTCCAAAGACTGCCAGCAGCCAGCACCAAAATGCTACATATTTCAGGAAGAGAACAAGCCTTGCTGATATCTTAATTTTGGACTACTAGCTTCTGAAACTATCAGGCAATAAATTCCCATTATTTAAGCCAACCCATTGTGTGGTATTTTCCATAGCAACTAAGGCAAACTAAGACAGGGGCTGCCTCTAAGACCTTTTTTTTTTTTTTTTCGGATTATACAAAGAATAGAGTTTACAAGAAGGTCAGGTCTCAAGGCTAGACGTGCTTGCTTAGTTCAAGAAATGCTTATACTCTTCCCTGCGGCAATAAAACATATCCAAAAATCAAGAATTTGAGAACCTCTACCTCATCCCTCACCCACCTTGCTTTTTTCCCTAAAAGATAGTTAATATACCAACAAATTAGATAACCTAGATAAAATGGACACATTTCTAGAAACACACAGCCTACACTGTACATTGATTGACACACGAAGAAATAGAAGATCTCAACAGACCAATAACAGGTCAAGAGAGCCAATCAATAATCAAAAATATCCCATTAAAGAAAAGCCCAGGATGGCAAAAATTGGGGAAAATTTTACCAAACTTTCCAAGAGGAATAAACACCAGTCCTGCTCAAACCTTTCCAAAAAATTGAAAAGGAAGGAACATTTCCTAACTCATTTTATGAGGCCAACATCATGCTAATATCAAAGGCAGACTAAAATACCACAAGAAAACTACAGACCAATATCCCTCATGAATATTATGCAAAAATCCTCAACAAGATACTAGCAAACTGAACCCAGCAATACAATAAAGAATTATACACCATGATCAAGTGGGATTTATCCCGGGTATGCAAGAGTGGTTAAACACAAGAAAACCAATTAATGTAAGACTCAATATTAATAGAATAAAGGAAAACTAAAACACATGGTCATCTCAATTGACACTGAAAAGGAATTTGGAAAAATCCAGCACCTCTTCTTGATGAAAAACACTCAGAAAACTAGGAATAGAAGAAGACTTTCTCAATATGATAAGGGGCATTTTTTTTAAAAACCCACAGCCAACATCCAACTTAATGGTGAAAGACTGAAAGCTCTCTCTCTAAGATCAGGAGCAAGACAAGCATACCCATTGTCACCACTGTTATTTAACCTTGTACTAGAAGTTCTAGCCAGAAAAATTAAGCAAGAAAGGACAGCCAAATTGGAAAGAAAGAAATAAAACTTTCCTTATTTGCAGATGACATGATTCTATATACCAAAATCCTGAAAAATTCACAACAAAGCTACTAGAGCTAATTAATGAATTCAGTAAAGTGGAGGAATACAAAGCCAATACTCAAACATCTTTAGTGTTTTTATACACTAGTAATGAACAATTGGAAGAAAAAATCAAGGGAAAAAATCTATTTAAAACAGCAACTGAAAGAATCAAGTATCTAGGAAAAATATTAACCAAGGATGTAAATGACTTGCACATATAAAACTACAAAATTTTACTGAAAGAAATCAAAGAAGACCTAAATAAATGGAAGGATATTCCATATTCATGGACTGGAAAACTAAATATCATTAAGAGGTCAATTTTATGCAATCCCAATCAAAATTCCAACAGCTTTATTTGCAGAAATGGAAAAGCCAATCATCAAAGTTATATAGAAGATAAAGGGTCCCAAATAGCCAAAATCAGCTTGAAAAGATAAACAAAGTTGAAGAACTCACACTTTATGATTTTAAAACTTATTATGAAAAACAGCATGGTACTGGCACAAGGATAGACATATAGAACAGAGGAATCAAATTGAGAGTTCAGAAATAAACCTTCATATTTATGGCCATTTGATTTTTTTCCCTTGCCAACACTTTTTATTTTCCTTTTTAAAAGCACATATATATACTAGAGAAGTTTTAAGATTACAAAACAATCATGCATAATGTGCAGAATTACCATACATCACCCCTCCACCAACACCTTGTGTTGTTATGGAATATTTGTTACAGATTATGAAAGAGCATCATTAGACTATTACCACTAACTATGGTCCGTAGCTTACATTTGGTTTATTTTTTCCATACACCCCCTATTATTAACACCATGTATTAGTATTGTACATTTGTTATAGCCCATGAGAGAGCAATCTCATAGTTGTACTATTAACCACAGTACATCTTCTACAACATAGATCACTGTATTATACAGTCTCATGCCTTGTACTATTTATCCAAAGTGTACACTCAGAGGCTCTCACTTTTATCACAGAGCTGTGCAGTCATTGTCTCAGTAAATTTTTGAACATTTTCCTTAGTCCAAAAGAAAAAATTCCCATACACCCCTATTATTGACACTAAGTGTTGATATAGTACCTTCTTTGACATTGATGCAAGAATATTACAATATTGCTTTTGACTATAGTCCAGAAGTTACATAAGTTGTATTTTTCCCCTGCATCACCCTATTCTTACCACCTTGTAATAGTGACATACATTTGTTCTAGCTCATAGAAGAACATTCTTTGGACAACTACCATACCAAGGAATCGAGAGAGTCTACAACTGCAAGAGAGCCCCCCCATCCATCAACCATATGGGATCAAAGTCCCCTCTCAATTGGAGGTGGACTGGGCATCACCATCCCAGAATCCTCAGGATTGGTGAATAAAATATGGACTAGAGTAGACTTACCGGTGTTTTACTATAGACTTATTGTGATTCTAGCAGTAGAAGAAATTATATCATTGATGTGAAGACAGTGGCCACTGGAGGTGCTGAAGTCAGGGAGATAGAAAAAGAGGTGTAATATGGGGGCATTTTCAGGACTTGGAATTGACCTGGATGATATTGCGGTGACAGATACAAGCCATTATATATCCTGCCATAGCCTACAGAATTGAGTGGGAGAGGGTGGGTAAACTACAATGTATACTATAGTCCATGCTTAGTGGCAATGCTCCAAAATGTGTTCATCAATTGCAATGAATGTACCACACTAATGAAAGAAGTTGTTCATGTGGGTAGGGGGCATATGGGTATCCTTACATTTTTTTATGTAACAATTTATGTAATCTAAGTATCTTTTGAAAATAAATAAAAAAAATTTTAAAAAGAAGTACATTCTTGTATTTGTACTATTAACCACAATCCTCAAGTCTAATGCTTCTTAGACTTTAACCACTATGTTATTCAGTCCCTAGATTATTCTGTCTTTCTTTCAATTGACATTTGCATCCCTCAACTACCCCTTTCAACCACAATTCCATTTACAAACCAGCCATGTTAGTTATATTCATTATAAATTGTTACTATCAATTCTATCCATTTCTACTTTTTTAAAATCAAGCTAATTTAAAATTCTACATACATTAAGCATCAATACTCCTTCTCAGCCCTCATCCTATCTCCTAATAGCCTATAGTCTAGATTTTAACTCCATGTATTTATTGTTCATATTCAGTTAATATTAGTGAGACCATATATATTTGTCCTTTTGTGTCTGGCTTATTTCATTCAGCATAATGTCCTCAAGATTCATTACAGCCAATTGATTTTTTTTTCTGGTTTTTTAAATAAATTCATTTTTAGTTATGGTAAATATGCATAACATAAATACCATTTTAACACTTTCACCACTATTTCCAGACTATTTTCATCCCAAACCAAAATTCACACTCATTTAGCAATAACTCCCCATTCCCCACTCTTACCACTCTGATAACTACTATTCTGCTTTCCTCACTGTTTCTGCTGTCTCCATGACTTTGCTTATTCTAAATATTTCATATAAGAGAGATCATACAATATTTGTCTTTTTGTGTTTGGCTTATTTCACTCAACATAATGTTGTCAAGGTTCATCCATGTTGTAGCATGTACCAGTACTTCACTTCTTTCTATTGTGTGGATATAGCATATTTTGTCTATCCATTCAACTGTTGATGGACATTTCAGTTGCTTCCATTTTTAGCTATTTTGAATAATGCTGCGATGAACATTGGTGTACAAAATATGTCCGAGTCCCTGTTCTCAGTTCTTTGGGTATATACCAAGGAATAGAATTGCTGTGTCATATGATAATTCTATAGTTAACTTTTGCAGGAACTACAAACTGTTTTCCACAGTGGCTGCACCATTTTGCATCCCCTCCAACAATGTAAAAGGGTTCCTATTTCTCTACATCTTCAGCAACACCTGTGATTTTCAGTTTTTAAAAAAATAATAGCCATTCTAATGGTTATGAAGTGGTATCTCATTGTAATTTTGACTTGCATTTCTCTAATGACAGCCAATTGATTTTTGACAGGGTGCATGTCCACTCAAGGGAAAAGAACAGTCTCTTCAACAAATGGTGCTAGGAAAACTGGATCTTCATATGCAAAAAATGAAGGTGGACCCCTACCTCACACCATATACAAAAATCAACTCAAAATGGATCAAAGACCTAAATATAAGAACCAAATCTATCAAACTCTTAGATGAAACATCTTGGCGACCTTGTGTTAGGCGATGTTTTCAGACTTTAACCATAAAACATGAGCAAAAAAAAAGAAAAAAATAGATCAATGGAACTTCATCAAAATTAAAATGTGTGATTCAAAGGACCTCCTTGTGAAAATAAACAAGATAACCTACAAAATAAGAAAAAATATTTAGAAACCACATATACAATAAGGGTTTAATATTCAGAATATATCAAGAAATCCTACAATTCAACAACAAAAAGACAACTCGATTTTTTTTTAAATGGGCAAAAGTCTTGAATGGACATTTCTCCAAAATGGCCAAAAAGCACATGAAAAGATGCTCACCATCATTAGCCATTAGGGAAATGCAAATAAAAACCACAGTGAGATACCATTTCAAACCCACTAGAATGGCTACTGTTAAAAAAAAGCAAACAGAAGATAAAAATTGTTGCAGAGGATGTTGAGAAATGGGAACACTCCTTCACTGTTAGTGGGAATGTACAATTGTGCAGCCTCTGTGGAAGACAGTTTGGTTCCTCAGGAAGCTAAATATAGCTCTGCAGTATAATCTGGCAAATCTAGGAATATATTCCTGCTACTAAGAATATATTCAGAAGACTGAAAGCAAGGACGTGAACAGATATTTGCACACCAATGTTCATAGCAGCTTTATTCACAATTTCTAAAAGATGGAAACAACCCAGGTGTCCATCAATGGATGAATGGATAAGCAAAATGTGGCATATACATACAATGGAATAATATTAAGTAGTAAGAATAAATGAAATCAGGATGTATATGACAACATGGAGGAAGCTTGAGGACATTATGTTGAGTTAAAGAAGCCAAACACAAAAGGACAAATATTGTATGGTCTCACTAATATGAACTAAATGTGATGAGTAAACTTATGAAGTTAAACTATAGAGTATAAGTAGAGTATAAGTTACTAGAGATAGACTGTGGGTTGATAAGAGGAAGCTGATGCTGAATGTATGTAGAATGTTTAATAAGTTTGATTGTAAATGTGTGGAAATGGAGAGTTGATGGCAGCACATTATGGTGAATATAACTAACACTACTAGTTTATAAATGTGATTGTGGTTGAAAGTTGTAGTCTAGGGAGATTAATGCCAATTGAAAGAAAGCTAAAGGATAACCTAGGGACCGTATAACATAGTGATTCTGGTGGTGGCTGACGATGTGGTTAATAGTACAAATACAAGAATGTTCCTCTATATAAAGATATTAAGAATATGGTGATTCATGGGAAAATACAACTAATGTAACTTATAAACTATAGTTAACAATAATAATGTCATATTTTTGCAGCAATTTCAAAGAAGGTACTATATAAATGCTAAGGGTCAACAATGGTGGGGAGTATTAGTCAGCCAAGGGGGTGTTGATGCAAAATACCAGAAATCATTGACTTTTATAAAGGGTATTTATTTGGAGTAGAAGCATACAGTTACCAGGCCATAAAGCATAAAACTCATCAAAGTCTGTTGCCATGTGTTAGAGCAAGATGGCTGCCACGAGTTCAGGCTTCCCAGGGCTTGTTTCTCTCCAGGCTCAGCTGCCCTGCTCTCTCCACAAGGTCAGCTGTAAACTGTCAGGTGACTGGCTCTATCTCTCTCCCCAGGGCTTGATTCACTCCCGACTCAGCCACTGTGCTTCTCTGTGTGCTTACTTCCCGGGCTCCAGTTCAAAACTCCAACCTCCCTTTCTTGTGGAGTGGTTTCTCTGTGAGTCTCCACCCACCAAAGGGGCAGGGATGCAATGCCCTACTGATGTGACTGAAACAAAGCCTTAATCATTATTTAATCAAGTAAAAGTGAAACCTCTGAATCAAATATAATTGAATATGCCCGGAGGGACAGAGCAGTTTACAAACATAATCCAATATCTATTTTTGGAATTCATAAACAATATCAAATTGCCAAACTCCACCTCTTAATTCCAAAAAGACATTACAATGTTCAAAAAACCTTATTTCAGTAACAATACTAAGTACAAAATCATATCATAATCAATTTAAAGAAATATAGTTTGTCTTGGGGCAAAATCCCACCATCTGCTGTAGACCTCTGAAACTTACAAAACAATTTACCTGCTTCCAATACACAAATGGACAAAGGATAAACATTTTCATTACAATAAGGAGAAATTGGGAGGGAAACATGAGTCATGGGTCCTCTACAGTTCAGTAAACCTACAGGACATACTTCATTAGATGTTAACATCTGAAAGCCATTCTTAAGATGATGGTTTCTTCTCTTTGGGGACTCATGAGGACTCACCCTTTCCACAGACTTTCCCAATGGCTGTTTTCTTGGTTCCACCCTCTTCAAGCATCTGGGTGTCAACCAAGCTCTAGATCTCATCTGTCAAGAGTATTGGGGTGATTGCCACACTTTACCCAATCTTGGGATTAGAGTCTTAACCCGCCTAGGAAAGTGAAGTGAAGACAGCATCCTCCCTAACCTTTGGCATACAGGCTCAACCCTCTCAGAGCAACAAATTGACTACCTGGCCTTCCCGAATCCATGAGGGACAGGTCCACCCCTCTCAGAACTGTGGAATGGTGACATTAACCTCCCTAATCCTTAGGGAATGTGCTCCACCCTCTCTGTACCCTGGAGCAGCAAAATTCTCCCCATATATCAGATGGGAACATCCACCCTCTTCAACCAGGGCAAACTCACCCTCTCTGTATACATGGGTGGTGTTCCACTCTTGGCGCAAGGCGATGTCTTAAATTCCAGATCTCAGCTTCCATGATTTTTCTCTTAAAGCTGTTTCCCCTTTAAAGTCTCCTTTCCATGTCCCTTTTATTCAAAGCTGACAGCAATTTTGTTCATACTGCTCTCTCAATAAACTTGTTGGTTTAGCATGCAGAAAGCAGGAGTCCAAGCCATCAGACAGTAAGACTTTCCACAAGTGTTTCCTACATAACTGCATCTTCAATCCTGATTTACAAGTTCCAAGTTTAGTTAAGTCCTCAAATGGGGCACTATCATCTGGGAGCTTATTTTTCAGAGGCTTGAAATTTTCAGAATCAGTTTTTGTTTTCTTTGTGCCCAACAGTTCAGTTCTCGGCTTATCTCCCTCATCTAGCATTTTGCAATAAACCGCAAGGAGAAGCCAAGGTGCATTCTCTGAGTTTACTTTGGAAAGTTCTTCAGCTAAATGCCCCAGTTTGCCATTTTCAAATTCTGCCTTCCATAAAACACCAGGAGTTAATCTTGCTAAGTTCTCTATGACTTTAAGACATGGATCGCCTTTCCTCCAGTTTCCGATAATAGTTTCATCATTTACTTCTAAGACATCATAAAAAGTGTCTTTTTTGAAACACCCAAACACTAGGATTTATGTCAATCTCAGTTCTGATTAGAAATGCAAGGTCAACTTTACTTTGCATGTAAAATTACAGGAATTCTTCTGCAATCAGAGGTCAGACACTCCTTCAAAACCACAAGAATTCTCATATAGATATATATAGCAATCTAAAATCTTTTCCCTTCACAATCTTTCCCTTTCTGGGAAGAAATCCAAAAATTTCACAATCAATACACATAAAGCACCAATTAAATAAAGTCATCACCTCAAAGCTTTTTTGAAGTGAGAGCAGAACTTCTGGCCCAGGACAAAGAGTTTAGACCTATGCATGAGGGAAAAGTGCCTTAAGGTCCTTCAAACTCCAATATGTCATCTGAAAGTAGCAGCATTGCCAATTAAGTGGGCACAGAGTCAGCTCACTCAGAAGCAGATATAGCAGAGGAGCCATCATTATAATTGAGGTGTGGTTAGAGAGCAATGAAAACAATTAACCCAGGGGGCTAGATGTCACCCAGTAATTTTTCCAACCACTCTTACTAATGAAATCAAAATCATAGAATCTTAGGGTGGAAGAAGGTGTTAACACATCATGTCAATTCTAGAGCAGAACACTGCACCATTTCCATAACAATCCATATTTTCCTAAATCACTTCCTATGTTTAATGAAACGTGTTTGGAGATGAGCGATGAAAGCCTGAATTTAGCATTTTTTAAGTTGCTGGCAATTTTACTTCTAGCTTAAATTTTAAAACAACTTGCTGAAAACCCGTGAAGTACGGTATGAAACATTTAGAAAGATTATATTTTGAGAAACTCTAGTGTTTTTTAAATGTTTAAACACTTGTGTGTTTTGTTTGTTTTTGTTCTTTCTTGATTTTTTAATTGTCAAATCACTATTACAGTAACGCTGAATCAAAAGTAGAGAAGGAAATTGTATGTAATCCCATAAACCAATTGTGGATGTCCTTATGTACTGTTGTCATCAACTACAGGCACACATTTGAAAAGCTTTTAGTTATCCAAGTAAAACGTGTACTGCCATAATACCAATCAAAATCCCAACAGCTTACTTTACAGAATTAGAGAAGGCAATTACCAAATTCATCTGGAAGGGTAAGTGCACCCAAATAGCCAAAAGTATTCTAAAAAAGAAGAGCAATGTGGGAGAAATTTCACTTCCTGACCTTGAAACATATTACAAAGCTACAGTGGTCAAAACAGCATAGTACTGGCATAAAGATAGACATATCGATCAGTGGAATAGAATTGAGAATCCAGAAATAAACCCTCACCTATACAGTCAACTGGTTTTTGACAAACCTACCAAGCCCACGCTGATGGGAAAAAACAGTCTCTTCCACAAATGGTGTTGGGAGAACTGGATATCTATAACCAAAAGAATGAAAGAGGACCCCTATCTCACCCCCTATACAAGAATCAACTCAAAATGGATCAAAGATCTAAATATAAAAGCCAGGACCATAAAACTACTAGAAGAAAATGTAGGGAAACATCTTCAAGACCTTGTAGTAGGTGGTGGTTTCTTGGACTTCACACCCAAACCACGTGCAACAAAAGAAAAAGTAGATAAATGGGACCTCCTCAAAATTAAACACTTTTGCACCTCACAGGACTTTGTCAGAAGGGTGAAAAGGCAGCCGACTCAATGGGAAAAAATATTTGGAAATCACATATCTGATAAGGGTTTAATATCCAGGATATATAAAGAGATGTTACAGCTCAACAATAAAAAGACAAATGACCCAATTAAAAAATGGGCCAAAGACTTGAAAAGACATTTCTCCGAAGAAATACAAATGGCAAAAAAACACATGAAGAAATACTCAACATCACTCATGATTAGGGAAATGCAAATCAAAACTACAATGAGACATCATGTCACACCTATCAGAATGGCCACTATTAAAAAGACAGAGAACTACAAGTGTTGGAGAGGATGCGGAGAGATAGGAACACTTCTTCACTGTTGGTGGGAATGCAGGATGGTACAACCACTATGGAAGACTGTTTGGCAGTTCCTAAAGAAGTTGAATATAGACTTGCCATGTGACCCTGCAATACCACTACTGGGTATATACCCAGAAGAACTGAGAGCAGTGACACGAACAGACATCTGCACACCGATGTTCATAGCCACATTATTCACCATTGCCAAAAGTTGGAAACAACCCAGGTGTCCATCAACAGATGAATGGATAAACAAACTGTGGTCTATTCACACGATGGAATATTATGCAGCTGTAAGAAGAAATGAAGTCATAAAGCATATGGCAACATGGATGAATCTGTAGGACGTTATGTTGAGTGAAGCAAGCCGACACAAAAGGACAAATACTGTATGAATGCATTACTAGGAACCAAATATATTGTGTAATATATTGTTTGATTCACACACACAAAAAAACAAACAAAAAACAAAACAACAAAAAAGTTTTACATGTATCCATTACATTTGAGAAATGTATATATTTGTTCATCTGTGTTTACTTTTTAGTTTTTTATTGCTTATGTTTTCAATTATTAAATGTACAAAATAAAGTTAAAAAAAAAAAGTGTACTGCCAGGTAAACCATGGTAGAGGTTTAAAACGGAAAGTAGTCATCTCTTGCCACACCTTACCCAATTGTCTCATATCCCTGGTCAACCACTTTTAATAATTTCTCTTTCATTTCCTCAAGATTACCTCTGTATCTCTGATCTTTGATCACATTTAGACCTTACTGGATTTCTGCTCCTATAGACAAGAACTTCCGCTTGTCAGTCACTCTCTCCTTTCTGTTCAATTATCTAAGGCCTTTCAGTGAACACGGGACAGAAATGGCCCTGGAGGGACTTGATGGAGAGTAGTGTGCAATATGCCTAGGAGAACAGACTTTAAACATTTTCTCCTTTAACTCTGAAAATGTATCCCTTGTGTCTCTCAGATAAAACAAAGCATGAAACAAAACATAACTTGAATATTATAGGATAGTATTTTTTCATGTCTTTAAATATAGTATTAAGTACTTGATAATAGGGGCTTACTTAAATAAATTATAATATATATAATGGACAACTGGGCATTCATTTAAAAGATGTAGAAGAAAATGAAATGGAAAATGTTTCCAATATATAGTTAAATTAGAAGCCAGGTTATATAACACTATCAGAATATAATCCTGACTTTATAGGAAAAAAGAGACAGGGAGAAGACTGAAAAAGTTCTCTAAAATAATCATTGTAGTTGGTGAAATTGTGTGATTTTGAACTTTTCTATATTTGCTAACTTTTTAACCAAAAAAGTATTATTTTAAATAATTGTAAAAAGAAAATACAATGATTTTCATCCATTCAACAAAAGATACCTAAAAATCTAACAGTTGCAAGGTTTCCTATGTCTTCAGTGTAAGCATCTTTTGCACAGTCTTTGAATTTGTTCTAGTCAAATCAGTATTATTTTCTATTGCTGCACAACAATTCATCTGAAAACTTAGCAGAAGTAAGAGGAATCTGAGACTGTAAAATACAAAAGGCTTAATATAAAAAAAATAATAAAAATAAAAAAAATAAAAAAGGCTTTACCACCCATAGGCTTAGAAAATCCCATACTTTTCCAAAAACTGCAAATGTTATACATTCTACAATATTTTTTGCCAAAATAAAATTTTAAGTGCAGGAATTGTCCAATAGTATGTTAAACAATATAGCGATGATATTTGCACTTGCATTGCTGCTTTTATATTTGAGATCCAAGAGATTTACAGCAGCATGTCTTTCTCAGTATACAGGACATTTAAAAGAAATGTCATTAAATTACCTACAATTTTGAAAACAAAAGTGAAAATATCTACTATGATAATGGCTAAACTAGTGCCTCGCCAATCAAACAATTAGAGATGAAATTATATGAAAAGTCAGAGGTTGTGATGGTTAATTTTATGTGTCAACCTTTCTAGGCTATGGTGTCTTTTGTTTGGTCAAACACTGGCCTAGTCATGTGGAGGTATTTTGTACATGGGATTAGCATTTACAATCAGTTGACTTTAAGTCATATAATGACCCATAGCAATGTTGGTGACCCTCATTCAATCATTTGGAGGTCTCAAAAGGGAGAACTGAGGGTTCCAGGGATCAGAAGGAATTATGCCTCAATCCTATACCTTCTACTCCTTTCTGAATTTCCAGCCTAAGGAATTCAGACCCAAGACTTCTACATCACACTTACCCAACTTTCCACCCTCCACCTGCCCTATGGAATTCCAACTTGCCAGTCCCCATAACTGAGTTATCCAATTCCTTATAATAAATTTACACACACACACACACACACACACACATATCCTGTTTGTTCAGTTTTTCTGGGGAACTGATTGATACAGTGACTAAAAGAATTAAAGGAGAATAAAGGCTAGTTCTTAGAGCAAATAAAGGGAAGTAACGCTATCATTTAGAATTGCTTGTAAAATCCAATTTAGAAAGTGTGGTGGTTTGAAGCTGTATGTACCCCAGAAAACATGTTCTTAAATCTAATCCATTCCTGTAGGTGTAAACCTGTTGTAAGTAGTACCTTTTGATGGGACTACTTCAGTGAAGGTGTGACCCACCTCATTCAGGATGGATTTTAATCCTGTACTGGAATTCTTTATAAACAGAATGATACAAAGAGAGCAAGAGAAAGCCACAGAAGAAACTGAAGTCAATGAAATCTGGAAGAGAAAGGAGGGAGCAACAGACACCACCATATGTCTTGCCATGTGGCAGAGAAGCCAAGGATCACCAGCAGCCAGTCTTTGAGAAGAAAACATTGTCTTGATGACATCTTGATTTGGACATTTTCCTGGCCTCAAACTGTAAGCTAATAAATACCCATTGTTTAAGCCAACCCACTTCATAGTATCTGATTTGAGAAGCCTAGGAAACTAAAACAGAAAGCAAATATTTAATTTATTGGTAAAATATTTTCACATGGAAGAGTGGGAGGCAAAAAAAGCCATTTGCCTATTTAGATCAATTAACAGACTTCATTTGTTAGTATGATTTTCTATATCCTTTGCATTGAAATTCTCTATAATTGTTAGCCTAATAAAATTCTTTCAAGTTAACTGCCATCTTGCATAACAATAGATTTTTTAAAAAAGGAAAAGTAAGAAAATTGAAACATTTCAATCACCCAATAAGGGAAGTAAAATAGAATTGAAACCAAAACATAGTGAGTGGATGGTTGCCTACTCACTGAGTCCCTAACTAAAAACTGTCCTGATATATGCTGTCTTACCAAAGTTCCAGAAAAATGCAGAGAAAAGAGCATACCAACAAGTTGCCTCATGCCACACAACTCAACAATTAGTGTTTGAAGTTCACTTTTACTTGATCTCTCCAAGAATAAAATGCTCTAATGTAGACGATTTTGTCTTAAGGCAATGATATCTGCTTGAGTGGTACTATTTTTCCCTATGTCCAATAATTATTTTCACCAACTTTCATAAACCTCAACAAAATAAGATTTTAGTATTTCTCATTCATTATACTACTACTTTGATTTAAAAGGAAGACTGTATGGATAAAGGAAAAATAATTTAGTAATCTATATAAATACTTTCTCTCTGCTTGCTGTGCATCATGCCAAAAAAAGACTGGATGGCTTTTCACCAATTTGAAAAATGTTTTTAGATTAATGTGACTTAAATATGGACTGTTTTGTAGTGGCATATATTGTGGACTGGCATGCTCAATATCAATTCCAATCTCTTTGTGTTATGACTTCTTATATGATAGGGGTTGAAAAGCTTAAAAAAAGAGACCTTTCTTGGGTTCCTTTGCTGTTCCTTTGCTGTTTTAGATATGATTTGTTCCAACAATCACATACACTTGAGACTTGAAATCAGAACAAAATTAATGGTGAAAGAAGCTGGGCTTGTACATCATTTTTGCTGGTGCAGATCCAATCGAAGTGGCATGGACACAGAGTTGGCAATGATTTAGCAGAAGCAGCTTCCCAACCATGGCAGCTGAAACTTTATCAGCCTAGTTGGGTGGCAAGTCTTTGGAAACCATTTCTCTTCAGCTTATTGTCTTCTCTTAAGGTCTTCCAACAATTCTTGGGCCCATTTAATAACCTATAGTATAGCTAGAGAAGATTCTGACCTCTTTAAGCAAATCCTGAATAATAGGATGATTTATTTAAAATTCAGGTAAAAGGGTCGCAGGGGGAATGAGAAGACCAAGACCATCAATAAGTAGAGGCACAGTCTCTCAAAGGAAATTGAGACTGATGCTAAATGTGGGGATTGTTTGTGCCTTTGAAGACATGAGCCATGATCCTCCAGCCGTGTAGAAACTGAGGAACAAAGATAGACCCCTATGATTGTTAATAATGAGAATGTGGCCTCTCTACTGAAATTCAAGTCCAACATTTGGTTGGGATATTTGGTTCTAATTGGAAGAAATATGCCATACCTAATAAAACACTATGGACATAGAAAATGGTGTCATAAATATGAGCCACAAATCAGCTATGTAAGAAATATAACAGTAGTTGAATATCTGACATTCACCACCTAATTGTCTATGTGATTACAGGAAACAATTACCAAGCTCGAGGGATGGTGAAACTGTTATTTTTAAAGCAAAGTGAAGAGTTCAGATATTTAAAATAAAATCAGACTTCCAGGAAGATGGAGGATTAGAGAGCAAGAGGGTTCACTTCTCTGCAAGAAAAATGGCTAGAGGACAGGAAGAAACTGTCTGGAAAACTGTTCTAGGGCTTAGGACAGCAGGGGAAGGCTAGACATCACTCAGAAGAGAAAGCAGAGAAGGAAAGGAGTCTTGACTGGCTGGAAAAATCCCATGAGTAAAGTTGCAGCAGCAGCTTCTGGCACACATCCCTTCACCCTCAGAGCAAGCAGCACTGGAGCCTCTGACCCCTGGCAGGTGACTAAAGACTGAGGGGGTTTCAGGGCTCCTCTTCCCCCAAGAAAGGGGAGAGGGAGGGACACAGCCCATGGCAAATTCATATTTTGGCCAGGGAACCTGGTCTGCTGCATTGGAGGGATCCCACACTTCCAGGCTGGATGGGGCCATGACATTGTCTTCCCTGAGAGCCTGCAGGGAGCTAAAGATAATTTACTCTCTCAAACACCCTCCCTACTGCCAAAGGTTGGTTGTTGAGGACACAGAGGGAGGGACGATACAGCCAGTCAAGGGAGGAGAGCAGCTTCTGAGAAAGTTCATTTGGGAGGCTTGGCCCACCCTGAGGATGTGGCTTCTGCACCACCCACCTGGGTGAGTATAGTGAATGTGTTCCCCCTAGCATCTGGGGCGTGAGCTGAGAAGTCTGTCAGAGCACACCATCTGCTTGTGAACCAGGAAAGAGCATGCAAAGAAGGGAAAAATAATAAGAAATAAATAAAAGAGGCAATCTGATGCCTTTACTGACACTTCTCCAAAATCCTTGGAAACTGACCTGCACCCCATTACTGGGTCCTTAGCTGTTTGACCAGTTAAACAGTGGAAATCCTAAACATCTAGAACAAGTTGAGCCAAAAATAAAAGAACAGAAGTAGCACACAGCTACTTAACAGTAAATCCCTAGGAAAGAGAGAGAAACTGAACATCAGAGCAAACTTAACATCAAAATCAGATACATAACCATCAGCAAAAAATTACAAGCCATACAAAGAAAAAGGAAGGTATGACTCAGGCAAAGAAACAAATCAAAGCTCCAGGTGAGACACAGGACTTGAAACAACTAATCAATGAGGTTCATACAAATCTCCTAAATCAAATCATGGAGTTGAAGGACAACATGGCCTAAGAAATAAAAGACAGAAAGCAGGTGTAGCTCGGTGGTTGAGTGCCTGTCTCCCATGTACAAGGTCTCAGGTTCAATCCCTGGTACCTCCTAAAAAAAAAAAAGTCTGATTTTTAAGAGGAGCAGATGTAGCTCACGTGATTGAGCCCCTACTTCCCATATACAAGGTCCTGGATTCAATCCCCAGTACCTCCTAACAACAAAATGAACAAACAAACAAACAAAAATATCAAGTCATGGGAGCTAGTGTAGCTCAGGGTTGAATGCCGGCTTCTCATATACAAGGCCCCAAGTTCAATGCCTGGCCCTGGTACCTAAAAAAAAAAACAAAAAACAAGAAGACACTAGATGAGCACAAAGAAAAAACTGAAATCTTGAATAGAAAAATAACAGTGCTTAAGGGAATGAAAGACACAGTAAGTGAAATTAAAATACAATAGAGGCATACAACAGCATATTTGAAATCATGGAAGAAAGAATCAGTGACATAGAGGATGGGACAGCTGAAATTGAAAAGAGAGAACAGAGAGAGAAAAGAATGGAAAAAATTGAACAGGGGCTCAGGGAGTTGAATGATAGCACAAAGAGAACCAACGTATATGTTATGAGAGTTCCAGAAGGAAACAAGAAAGGAAAAGGAGCAAAAAGAGTATTTGAGGAAATAATAGCCAAAACTTTCCCAACTCTGATGAAAGGCATGGATATATATGTCCAGGAAGCACAGCGTACTCCAATTAGGATAAATTCAAATATATCTACCCCAAGACACATAATATGCAGAATGCCAAATGCCAAAGATAAAGAGAAAATTCTGAAAACAGCAAGGAAGAAGCGAAATATCACATACAAGGGACGTCCAGTAAGACTTAGTGCCTATTTCTCTTCAGAAACCATGGGGGCAAGAAGGCAGTTGTGTGATATAATTATAGTATTGAAAGAGAAAAACTGCCAGCCAAGAATTCTTTATCTAGCAAAACTGTCCTTCAAATATGATGGTGAGTTTAAAATATTTGCAGATAAACAGAAACTTAGAGAGTATGTAAACAAGAATTCAGCTCTGCAAAAAGCACTAAAGGGAGTTCTGCAGCCAGAAAAAGGTTGGAAAAAGATATTTCATGCAAACAGTCAACAAAAAAAGAGTATGGTATAGTAGCTATACTGTTGTTGGCAAAACACACTTTAAATATAAAAAAAAAAAATGATAAGAGACGAAGAAGGCCGTTATATATTAATAAAAATGACAATCCACCAGGAAGGAATAATTGTCATAAATATCTATGCATCTAACCAGGGTGCTCCAAAGTACATGAGGCAAACTCTGGAAAAACTGGAAGGAGAAATAGACACCTATACGATAATTGGAGGCTTCAGCATGCCACTCACATCAGCACATAGAACAACTAGACAGAAGATCAACAAGGAAACAGAGAACTTGAACAATATGATAAACGAGCTGGACCTTACAAAATATACAGAACACTTCACCCCGAATCAGCAGATTATACATTCTTGTCAAGTGCTCGTGGATCTTTCTCCAGGATTGACCACATGTTGGGCCACAAAACAGCTCTCAATAAATTTAGGCAGATTGAAATTATATGAAGCACTTTCTCTGTTCATAATGGAATGAAACTGGAAATCAATAACAGCAGGAAAGTGGGGAATTCACAAATATGTGGAGGCTAAACAACACACGCTTAAACAAATCAGTGGGTCAAAGAAGAAACTGCAAGAGAAATTAACAGATATCTCTAGACAAATGAAAACAGGAACACAACTTATCAAAACTTATGGGATATAGCAAAGGCAGTGGTGAGAGGGAAATTTACAGCCCTAAATGTCTATATTAAAAAAGAAGAAAGAGCTAAAATCAAAGACCTAAAATGAACACTTAGAGAAACTAAGGATAAGAACAGCAAACCAACCCCAAAGCAACAGAAATAAATACCAAAGATTAGAGTAGATATAAATTTGTTTTGGTGAGAAATTGGTGCGGGATAGACAGTCCTTGTACCTTTATAGTGCCACTCCTCCAAATCATCTTTCTTTCATCTATGAAAGAGGCAAAGAACCATGATTGAGAAGAACCAGGCTGTGCACAAAATGGCCAGGCCTGGAGGCCTGCAGTGGGAGGAATCTAAATCTCAGCTTCATAGGAACTCTCTTTAATACTGCTTTTCAGGTTAAAATTGATGTTTGGGAGCAGATGTGACTCAGGCAGTTGGGTGCCCACCTCCCACATGGGAAATCCTGGGTTCAGTTCCCAGTGCCTCCTAAAGAAAAAACAAACAAACAACAAGCAAAAACAACAAGCAAACAGAAAAGGGAGCCAACTCGGGGGAGTGGGGGCACAGGAAATTTATGTTTACCTGGTCTTTGAATGTTAGTGCCTGGATGATTAGTTCACTAATCAACAGTACATCAACAGTACATTCTCTTGCATATACTGGCTATACTTACAAAGGAAAAATATTGGAGATATTCTATATTTTATATATAGGTATATGCATTGTTGGAAGATGTTTTTGTTGTGCTGTTTTGGACAAAATAAAGAATTCTCTGTTAGGGGCTCCCGTTTACCATATGGGAGGCCCCGGGTTTGGTTCCCGGGGCCTCCTGGTGAGGGCAGGCCCACCTGCACGGCGTGGTTAGCTGACCCAGCGAGCACAAGCAGCAAGGGGGGGATAAATGAATAAATAAAAATAAAATCTTTAAAAAAAAAAAAAAAGAATTCTCTGTTAAAGCTCTGTTCTTAACTCAGCTAAGATTGTTTACAAAATCCCATATGACAGTGATGCATTGTCCTTATTCCAAAATATTTTTAGGTATTTCCAAGTTTATTGAAGGCAGTTACTATAGTTACACACAGTGTAAGCAATAATGTAAAATATGAGAAATGGCTATAAAATGATCTATGATTCACAATTTCATAAAAAGAATTGTTAAGACTAAAGGAAAGCTAAAAACGTTAAATTAGTGAATATCATCTTTTTTGCTGCTAAAAAGTACAAGATCTTAGTTTATAGTTGAAGTTATGATGCTCTTGACTGGAGTATACTTTTCATCTGATGCCATGAAAGCATCACACTCTTTGACCCTGAGTATTCATGAGTCCATGAATAATCACCTTTGAGTAAGTTTTTCTCTATTTATATACCCAAAGTTTAGTAATTATAACAGCACCTGTTTGGAATAGAAAAGAGAAACAAACTACAGTTCCTTAGTTAAAACAAGATCTGAATTTTGTTTGGGTACTAGACCTTAATAATAAAATGTATCTTTAAATTAAAAAAATATTAGAGTAGAAATAAATGAAATTGAGAACCAAAAAAAATAGAGAAAATCAAAATAAAATCAGTGCTAAAAATGAAGCTTTTCAGTAGATGCAGTAAGGGGAGTCTGTAGAAGTAACTGATTCCTTTCAACTTCCCCTTTGCTTTTAAGTCTCTGCTATTCTCTTTGAGCCTCCATTACACCATCACTATATAACTGTATAAATCCCAGAGACAAACAGTATAAAATGAGGGTGTTGAATTGTGGTTTAACTGCTTTTCTCATGAACAACTCTACCTCATAAAGCAGCAGGATATCATTCATTTAGGACCTGGGCCATGGAATGACAGTGTGGTCTATAAGGAAGCAGTTCTGTATTATATTTTAACTACAGGAAACTTACAATTCCAACCAAAAAAAAATTGGTTCTAACAAATGTCATTTAACTATTGCTAATGAGTCTCCCAAGTAACATCAGGTGACAATAGAGCTAATCGGGGAGAAAGATCCTATGACAAATACAAAGTATTATATCTCAAAAGAGTTGATAAATGTGAAAAACAACAGAAAGAGGAAAAAGTTAGTTCAAGTGACAGTTGTTGAAACCATAAAATAGGAACCAATGTGTGGCCAGCATTCTCTCTCAATAGAGACAAGGCTTTTTCATTATGTGAATTATCCACATATATTGATTACTAAATGCAAAGAATAGATTCCTAAGAGAAGCTCAACTTATTTTATTTATTCAGGCAAAGACTGATCAAATCCACAACTGTTTGCCTGAACTGTAATTAAAAGTTTGAAATCATAAAATGAGGTTTGAAAGTTTTTAATGCACCTATTTAATTTTATGCTTGGTATGAATTCATCTATAACTTTCACAGGATATTAACCATAATCACCTCTGTAGCACTTCAGTGCTCAGTTGTTTCCTTACCTCTCAGGTCTAGAGGAACCTCGGCTGGTTTTGTAGAATTATACATTCACTCTAAATACCTTCTGGGGCCACGTGATATAATCCCCAAATTCTCAAGGGTTAAGTATCTGTGTACCAGAGATACTTTAGCTGTCAAGGAGCTATTCTTAGTGGGAACCTAGATGTAAATATGAGATGTAAATATGAGCTCAAAAATCCAGACTAGGGAAGCAGATGTGGCTCAAGGATTGGGCTCCTACCACATGGGAGGTCCTGGTTCGGTTCCTGGTGCCTCCTGGAGAAGACGAGCAAGACAGCAAGCTGGCGCAATGGGCAGACATGGTGAGCTGATGCAACAAGATGATGCAACAAAGAGACAAAAGAGGAAAGACAATAAGAGACACAACAAACCAGGGAGCTGAGTGGCTCAAGCGATTAAGCACCTCTCTCCTACATGGGAGGTCCCAGGTTCAGTTCCTGGTGCCTCCTAAAGAGAAGATGTGCAGATACAGAGAGCACACAGCAAATGGACACAGAGAGCAAACAGCGAACACAAACAAGGTGGGGGATTAAATAAATTAAAAATAAATCTTTAAAAAAAAAGAAAAACAGACCAGACAAGTCAGAACAAATATGACAAGAATATAACACATACCTGACTTGCTAATCAAATTCACAGCAGAGGATAATAGGTTTGAAGTAGCAGCCAGCAAAAGCAATGCCACCTACTGGTCAGCCAGGTTAGGTTAAAAAAAAGGCCCAGTGAATTCACTTCTGCATGTTGGGTAACTCGAGTTTGTGGTGAGTTGGGAGATCTGGAAAAAAGCACTAGATCACCTGAGGGAATCATCCTGTAAGCTAATTAATTCATTTTAAAGATTAAAAATGGTGATTAATAATATTTATCAAGAAGATAGAAAAGGAGTGTCACATATATACTCTAGATTTTTAGAAGGATCTCTCTTAAAAATGTCACATGCCTCTATTCCAATCAATCTAACTTCCTAAACTAGAATTTCCCTGGACCTCACTTAAAACAGGAATTCATTCAATAAATATGTTCCATTTACAAGTGAATATTTGACCCTCTGGAAAGGAACTTGATTTCATTTTTAACTCACTACAATTATAGTCTTATTACAGATTTAATATTAAGGGAGCCCTCACAAATATTTCCTGTTCATCAACTCACATGTTATTATTTTGAAATTGATCACTTTTATGGACAGGAAAAAATTGAGTAGGGAACATATAAAGGGAATTTATAATCATCTCTATAAACTCACCCTCCTTCAGCATACAAATTAGAGTTTTAGTCCAGAAATGGGTCTTCAGAAGCAATATAGCTTCACAATTCATTTCTAAGAACTCAAGTATCTTGGGATTTTTCAAATGGTTTATGACATTCCATGGTCCATGAAACCTCAAATACTATTGCCATTTTCAAACAGTAATGATGCACAGGCATTTGATAAACTGCTAATTTTTTAAGATTTATTTCATAGTATTAAAAAAAGGTCTAAAGAACAGAAATAGTATCTTAATAGTTTTATTAACTAAAGAGTTATAACCCAAGAAAACAAAATACCCACAACCCAAGTCAAAGCAATTAAACCATGAAATTACTTTTGATTAGAAGAAGCTTTGAAAGATTTCCAAGGCCAGTCTTCATTTCACACAAAATGGGTAGAACCTTTCTTTGCTTTTTTTTTTTTTTTTTCAGTCAAACTAGCAAGAACTTATTATACCAGTTACTATGATGCTTATAAAAACTCCTAGATTTAGTTACCAGTGATTACAAAATTTTAATCTAAAAAAAGAATTCTATAACCCATACCACTAAAATCCTTCCTCATATGGTTTCTAATCTAAAATCGATCTCTTAACCATTTAAATCTACTTTTCCCTGGCCTGACCTCTGTGGAGTTGTTCTCTTAGGCTGAGGGGAGCAATTAACTGAATCTATAACTACTTTCTCCTGCTTTAATCCCCTCCATTACTGTCTTGGGTTGAGTGACTCAGAACATTGTTCTGGTAAGGTATTAACTGTATCCGCTTTGGAGAGTGCTCAGGACTGAAGTTCAAAACTGGAATCAAATCCTGCCTTTGCCACTAAGCAAACAGGTGTCCTTGTGAAAGTTACTTACTTTCTCTGGACCTGTTTCTTCAACTTTAAAATGGGCATAATCACTACCAACCTCAAGTGGGCTCTGAGGATGAGGTAAGGCAATCCATTTTCTACACTGGACTTACTATATACCAGGCTCTGTGCTAAATGCTGGGGATACAAAGGTGAGACAGACAGAAACAATTCCACCCCCTGAAGCTGATACTCTAGTGGAGAATAACACAGAAGAAAAACAAACTAATACAATAATTACAAATAGTGATGTGTTATGATGAAAACAAACAAGCCAGCAATGGAGAATACAGAGAAGAACAGGAGAGGTATGATCCAGAAAGTCTTCTCCAGGGAAGTGGCATTTAAGCTAATAACTGAATTATTACCATCTGGCCATGAAAGAGCAAGAGGAAAGGTGTCCAGGAAGGAGAGAAGAGCATGTGAAAACATTCTGACAAATGTCTGAGACTGGGGAGCGGACATGGCTCCCCACACGGGAGGTCCCAAGTTCAGCCCTGATGCCTCCTAAAAAAAACAAAAACAAACAACAAGCAAACAAATGAAAAAACCAATTCATGGGAGTCAATGTGACTCAGTGGTTGAGCACTGGGTTCCCACATACAAGGTCCCCAGTTCAATCCCCAGCCCCAGTACCTAAAAAATATTTATTAAAAAAAAAAAGTCGGAGCTTGGAATGAAAGTTCAACCTAATCAGAGCACAGAAGCTGGAGGGAGCATGGCATAAGGTGGACAGGGCTTTGGAGGCCATGGGATGGGGCCTGAAGGAGAGTTTGGTGAGCTGCCATTAACATGGAGCAGGAAGAGTCATTAGCTCAGGTCCTCGGAGTCTTGTGCTAGTTGGATCCAGCCTCTCCAACTAGAGAAGCAAAGGTTCCTCCACACCATTCTACCAGGTGTGCAAGGGAACCCTCTCTTTTCTTGGGCTTATGTGTGTGTCATGTCATTGCAAATAGAAACTGGGAGTGGGGCATCCAAAGGGATAAGCCAGAGAAATTTGGCAAAATGGGGTGTCACTCCTGCTGGGTAAATACTAGGCAAGGCTGCTGACAAAGCAAAATTCTCACCAAACACTGAGGATAGGAATAGATAGAGAATGGGAATGCTGGTTCTCAGAAGGCTGGCAGTCTCTGGTCAGCAACTAAACAACCCCCCTCACTGTGGGCCTTACTGCCTCTGTGCCCAGCTGGAGATCAGGACTCTTTCAAAGACTTTTGTTCCTGTCTGTGAAAACACTATGTCAAGCCACAATGTGCCAGTGGGAAAGCAACACACAACATAACACGCATTACTTACAGCCCTTAGTTTAAATCTGTGAAAGTTCTTCCTTTGCCTCCCCCTTCCTTTTTCACAGTAGATTCTGCAGGCCCTATGAAAGCAGAAGCTGAAACATAAAATCTAGCACCCTTCCCTCAAAGGCAGAAAGGGCTTGACATCAAACCCTTCCAGAGAAGGGAAAAAAGCAAGACATTTACGTTTTCATTCTAAATAAAACTAGAATCCATGTGCTGCCATAAACATTTTTAGAGCACGCTCATTATTGCGTAAAATATAAATTGGAGGCAGGCAGGTGTGGAAGGAGAGAGAGCAGCTGAGAGATGAGATGAGAAACAAGGGTGTGGATTAAAGCAGTGATGGTGAAAGTGGAAAGAAGAGGATAACTGGGAGATATTTTTGGAGATATGATCAAAAGAACTTGCTGATGGGTTGGATGCGGTGGGTGAAGGAGCAGTGAACTGTGGTGCCATTTACTGTCAAAGAAAACTGAAGAAAACAAGAATTTAAAGAAAACTCTAAGGTTTCATCCTGAACATGTTAAAGTTTTGAGACAGCAATCGGAATTGTCAAGGAAGCAGTTAAATATCTGACTCTGGAGCTCAGAAGAGATGTCTGGACCGGAGATATAAATTTGAGAGTCATAAATTTAAAGATGTTTAAAGCCACGGGAATGGATGAGTCACCTAGAAAAGAAGTTAGAGTGAGGGAAACAGAAATCCAAGTCAGAGACCTCAGAATTCCCTAAAGATGGAGGTTGGATAGAGAAGAAAACACCAGTAAAATGTGGAGTAGAGAATAGGGAAAAACATTCCAGGAAGAGAGATACATTGTTCTCATTATCCTTCTCTCAAGGCTAAAATATCTCTGGCTTCTTTCACTATTCTTAGGTTTGCAGGTTTTTATCTCCTCATTTTCCTCCAAGGCCATTCCAGAAGAAGTTGTATTTCTTTCGTTTTATGGGAAAGAAAAATCTTTATTTTACTTTTATATTTCTGTTTACTTTTCACTGAAAAGCCGTTAAAATTTATCAATCAAATTAGTTATATAATAGCCTATCTGAAACACAAGGGGACAGAAATTCTAACTTTTGGGGTAAGTGCTTTTTCAAAGCTAAGTTAATTTATTGGATCTATCATTTTTAAAAATCATAACCATTATTTCCCATGTATTTTTAGAAGACACATAAGATAAGAAAACATTAAGTGTGTTCTACACTTTGCTCCCTATTTGAAGGGACCTTAGCTAAGAAAAAATATATACAAGAAGAATTTGAGAAGCATTTTACAAACTTAGCTTTTCCATAATCAAAACCACAGCACCCACTGAATTTACTCACATAGAGAGAGGTCAGTCTTCTTACCATGCATGTCAATTCCATTCTACTGAAACAAAAAATGTTCTTTGGAAACCACTGTTTCAGAGGACTCTCATGTGCAAAACTAGAAGGGATAAAATATTTAACAAGGGTAAGAAAAACACCTGACATTTACTTGTATTAACAGTAGCATCAAAATACATATAAACTGAGGCAAAACCATAACATGGATCTAATCCATAGTGTGCCAATCAGGAAGATAAACTGTCAAGAAGATAAAGTAACAAAATTCTTCTAGTCTACTAAGTTACATTTAGAAAATCACCTATTTGGTAAAATTAAAAGAAATCCTACTGTTATATACAAAATTTTTCCATAGTACTTTATGTCCATTTTCAAACTTACTAATTGTATCCTAAATCTCTTTTAGGCTTCTGCTTACCCTAACAGATTGTGGGTTCTTGAGATCACATACATCCTTCCACCCTAGTGCTGGGACAGTGCCTGACATATAATAGGAACTACAGAACCTCAAAATGAGATCCATGATTCACCTCCATTGGACTCACCTAGAAGATGTGTTAAAATGCAGATTTCTGGACCCCACCCCAAACATTCAGAATCTGCATATTTGAAAGGACTTCTGAGAGCTCTGTTAGGGCCTTCAAAGTGTGTCAAGAAAGTAATGAATCCAAAAAGCATAAATACCTATGGGCTGATTTTTCTTACTATTATTTATGTACTATTGTTTGGAAACTACTGCCATAATTATTTGTTGAATGATGAAATAAAGGAGAAAGTGTCATTCTGGATAAGGCTCTGTTTTATAACAAGAACCTCTTAGGACTATTTTATCTTAGGGGTAACTAAAGAGTATTGTGGCAGTGTATATAGCATGTACTATTACTGAATCAAAACAAATAGTTTGGGGATTTTAAAGCTTAAGGGACCTTAGAGGTCATACCTTGTATAAAATATGTTGAGGAAAATATATCAAAAATATGTTAAAAGCATAAAGGTCTGAACACTCCATCTGTGTTATTTTCATCATTTATTTAATCAAAATTTAAAAGTCTAGAACTCAAAACCCCAAACTTATTTTTTTCAAGGACAAAAACATTCATCACTTTATTCATGAAAATGTTTTTATTTTAAAGAGTCATTTTAAATACAAGAAATATTACAAAATTATTATAACCTCACAAATAATTCACTTTTTGATAAGCACATTACTAAATTTATACATCTATAAGTAGGAATATAGTAAATAATACATTTTAGAACAATACCAAAATATAATTTATAGTTTCATAGATTGTTAATAGATCTCCAAAATTTAATATCAAAAAAAATTTTTAATATAGAATTTTTTAAAAAAGAAAAAACTATTTTTTTTCAAAACAAGAATATTATTTTATCTGTATAGTCAATACTATTGCATGGGACAAATAGTTCAAAGTATTAAATGTTTACTTAAAACTATCTTTAGGAAATTTTTTTAAATTTTTTTTCCTTTTTGTTACTGCTTGAAAAATATCTATACAACTTAATGTCTCCAATTGTAATAAAAATGTCACATTCAACTTTACCCCTCCAAGCAGATAATAACTATGAGTCATTTCTTAGAATTGGGTTTTGAGTTAATAGGGTAGGGACAGGCTGTGCCATTTTGTACACTTCACAATTTTAGAAACCTTTTATAACCATGACATGTGTAAGGACTTGTAATTACTCTGATATCTCCTTCAGTCTGTGTCAAGAATATAATAAGTTGCATTTTCCACAGGGCACTAATAATTGGGCCTGTGAGTTGAATAGCATCTCCTATCTCTTTTTCCACTAATAACTTAGGTAATGCACTTAACTGTCCTTCTAACCTCGAACCTCCATCAGAATAACAGCAATGCCACTGGTATCCATATGTTTTAGATGTATCAGAGAAGGAAAGGGACATTATATTAACAATCTTTTACATCTTTGGTGGATAACTATGATCTATTTAGAAGAACCATTATTCTTTTTGAAAACTCCATTTGCAGATAAAATTCATTTTGCTACCATGTTAGGCAATGATAACTGAAGAAATCCAGAAGTCTTTTTCTAGAAGGTCTAACAATAACATGGGCCTAAATGAAGTGTGCTTTACTTGGGAAAAGTGTCTATCTGCTAAAGTAACAGGGGAAATATTGCAAATTAGACACCATTTGGAAAAATTAAGTTCATTCACTTAATTACCAATCACATTATAATATTGGATATAGCAGCTACAAACATAAGTAAACTAATTACTGCCTTTATAATTGAATTCTTTAGTTTCACATCATGTCATTATATTTTTAAAGATCACAGGAATCCAAAATGTGCCAATTTGTAATCATCAGAATGTGTATATTTGATCAAGACAGAATTATGTTCAAGGCCCCACTGAGCCCAATATTCCATCATCATCTGCAGTTTCTGCCACAATCAAAGAAAACACATCATGTGCTCTTAGTGGTTACAGAAAGAAGATACTGTTCTGTGTGAAAGGAAATCAAGAACAAATGAAATATGCATCCTAGTTTGGAAAAAACTAACACAGAACAGGACAAAAGTACAGGGTCCCTCTGAAAATGTTCAGTATTGTCAATGATATGGAATGTTAAAAAAAAAAAAGATTTGGCTCAGGAGAGCATCAGAAGGGGAGCCCACATTTGTAGATTATGTGACTGCACAAAAAACAGACTCTGCTCCTTTTTGTGCAATGTTATAAAAAGGTGCAAAATCCACAAATAGATATATTTTCAGTGTGGCAACAAAATGACATAAAGAAATTGACCTTGTTATCAGTTTGGCAAGAGAGGTGAGAAATAAGGATATTTCAAAGCAAAATCTAACAGTATATAAAGCACCTGAGCTCAGCTGAAGCCCTTAGGAATAACTGCCCATTTAATTGTAATAGACACGTATAGTTACAGCTGTACATGGCTATAGGCAGACACCAAATATTCTAGAAAGATCATTATGAGCACACCCAGTTTGTAAATATGACAATCAATGAATCACAAGGAATTAGCACCAAGTGTCAGTCTTCTATGCATGCCCAAAAAGGAAGGAGAAACTGACATCCACCAATAATAAACAATGACTCATCATTTCAAATCTTTCATGTAGTACCAAGAAATTTATTTTTTTTTTGTTTTCTGTTGGCCTCCTTAGTCATCCCATAACTTCACTGTCCCTGAAACTATCAGCTCTTTTTTTGTCCAAGACAGATGGTATTAAGAATGAATAGGTATTTGGGGGCCTCCAAAAGAAAACCACTAACCAAGTACCAGCAACTTACAGCCTGAACTAAATCCAATTTTCAAAAATGGGTAAGAGCAATAAAACAAGCCATGTTCTATAATCTACTTTTGTTACACATTTATGAGCAAAACAGTTTCTGTGCAGGTTTCAGATTTAACAGACAAAAAAAATATCAGTTTTGTAACATGAAACTTATATGAAAGAGGAATGATTGGCACTAAAACTAAAGTCTCACCAGAAAACAGAGTTATCTAAGCAGTAACACAGCATGAAAAGGGAACTGCTTCTGATTCCTTAGAATGCACCTCTCACAAGTTATCATTTCTGATTACCATGGCAGCACATAGCATTTTTCATCTAACGCTTTAGAAGACTACTTGGCCACACCATGCTTTGCCTTATTAAATCATCTATTTTGAAACAATTTATTTCCATTTTCTCTTACATCTGTAAAACATCAAATTAGTGATCATTTACCCTCAATTTTCTCAATAAGGTAAGGTTTTTAGAGAGTGTGTTAGAGCTCTAAAATAATAGGCTAATATATTTTCTCAATTCTCTCTTTCTCCTTTATTTCCACTGGGAGGGGGATCTATATCTGATAATATCTCCTTTAAAGTTTAGGGAGCTTAAAAGAGTTGCTCTTTAACCACCAAAAATATTCTCAAGCATATGAATTTTCTGAATAAATATCTTTCAAATAAAAAATTCTGTGAAGAATATAAAACCTTCCCTGTAGTGTTTAGAAAGGGTAATATAAAAGTAGCTATAAGTGAAAAAACAATGTTTTAAGACATGGTTTTAAAAAAAATCAAATAGTGGTTCTACCCTACCTGCCTCTTTGCCTCCACACCTACAAACAAATACACACACACAAAGCACAATAGATTTTAACTACAAGCTTTGTGAATAATTACAAAGAAGCAAAAAAAGAAAACCAATCTATCCTTGTTTCACAAATAGAAAAAGGAGGCCATAGAAATCAGCAGATCATAGGAAACTTTCTCCTCTTCTGCAGAGGATTAAAAGCAATGCCTCTCATATGACAACATGGATGAACGTGGAGGACATTATGTTTAGTGAAGCAAGCCAGACACAAAGGGACAAATATTTTATGATTGCACTATTATGAACTAAATATGCTGTGTAAACTCATGGAGTTAATAATTAGAATATAGGTCACCAGAAAATAGAAGGAAAGTAGAGAATGGTTAATCTATGCAGAATTGGTAAAAATGTTGTTTGTAAATCTTTGGTAATGAATAGATATGGTTAAAGCATATCATGTTGTTTGTATCTAGCAGTGCTATTGTGTGGGTCTGACAGTGGTTGAAAGGGAAAGTCTAAGATCATGTATATTACCAGAAGGAGAGCTAAAAACTGAAACATGGGACTATATAAGATAGTAAAACCTCAAGTAAAACATGAATAGGAGTGATATTGCATATATAAGACTGTTTTTACAAAATATAAATACAAATATCCTAGACAAAAGGAAAAAGGATAGCAGCTATGTACAGCAGAGGAAACACAGAGAAATTGAGAGGTGATGAGTTTTGGTTGTTTGTTTTTTGTTTATAATTATTATTATTGGAATAATGAAAGTGCTCTAAGAATGACTGAAGTGATGAATGCACAAATATGTGATTACACCGAGAACATTGATGATACACTTTGGATGGATTAATGCTTTATTAATATGTATCAAGAAAATTGAGGGGAAGCGGCTGTGGCTCAATCAGTAGGGCTCCCGTTTACCATATGGGAGGCCCCGGGTTCGGTTCCCGGAGCCTCCTGGTGAAGGCAAGCC
This sequence comes from Tolypeutes matacus, assembly GCA_026826555.1. NCBI lineage: Eukaryota > Metazoa > Chordata > Mammalia > Cingulata > Chlamyphoridae > Tolypeutes > Tolypeutes matacus. The sequence goes on along the minus strand of JAKSZT010053882.1, from coordinate 4,715,694 downwards.
CGCCCGCACGGCGTGGTTAGCTGACCCAGAGAGCACAAGCAGCAAGGGGGGGATAAATGAATAAATAAATAAAATCTTAAAAAAAAAAAAAAAAGAAAGAAAATTGATAAGACAAAAAAAAAAAAGGCAATGCTTCCAGAGAAGCACCTGCTTCCCATGTATGAGGGGCCCCAGGTTCAATCCCTGGTACCTTCTAAAAAAAACAAACAACAACAACAACAAAAAACACACAATGCTTCTAGAGCTACATTAGGCATAAGATCACATTTTATTTCCTGAACATATCCTGGTCAAGCAAGTATAACAATATTATGATACAAGGTAATCCTAATGTTCATTGCATGAAGAACTGGCAAAAGAATCACAAAGGTATTGCAATCAACGATTTACACATAGAAAACAAAGCATAGGCATTAATGAGGAACAAAATCTTCTATCTAAAAACATTCCTTAAAATTTACTTCAAAAAAAGTTTGAATAAATATTCAAATTGACCAAAATTTTTGGTAGTTTGTCTTAAGCCTATGACATAAGCAACTGCAAAAAAAAAGTACCCAGAAATCAAAGTTACCAAAATTATATTTCATATCTTACATACACATATTAAACTATATCAGAGTTTGTAATGGTGTCTAAAATCAGACTCTGTGGTTTAAAAAAAAAAGAAACAATGGTTTATTTCTTCAGAGATGGATCATCCATATCATAATCGTCCTTGTTTGGCATCACCAATGGCTCCCCAAACATCAAAGACAAATTCATCTGGGAAGGCAAAGTCTCCAAGAGTTTCATCAAGTGCCACAGCAAATTCATCTGGATTAACCTTGTCCTTTCCAGCTTCAAACATTGTGGTAGCTATCAAAAAAAAATAATTTTTAAAAGTTAACAATAAATGAAATAAGGATCAGAGGACTGAGAAAAATGGTACCAGGAAAAATACTTTTGAAAAGTTAACATGTATACATATCACACAATTCTAGTGCAAATTAAAACAATAAGATACACTCTATAGCATATCAAATAACAAAGGTATGTTTTAACAATCTTCCACGGAACCCAGGTTTGCAGCTGCCACCCCTGCCTTTTCTCCAACCTTGGAGCCCATCAGTTGAGTATGGCCCTCCCCTAACCTCCCCACATTCACTAGCTCTCTCTGACCCCCCTACAGTACTCACCATCAACTCTGATGCAGTCTAGTACCCCTTTGCCAAAGAAAAAAAAGATGAAGTATTATACTTGCAGTGGGACAATCAAGCTCGAAGCAAGAGAAGAAAGACACTTGTCTATCCATGGACTCAAAGCACCTCTCTCTAGTTTAGGATAAAAAATAAAGGTGGTGCCCTTATCCTCTTTTTTCCCTAGTAAACTGCTTGGGCCCCATTTTATATGCTTGTGGAACCAACATCAGGAGTACAGATTCCCATGGGACCTGCTCCAGCTGTCTGAGAACCCATGAGGCTCAGCCAATTCTTGCTCAGCCCCAATAATCACCAGCAACCAGGAAGAAAACTGAGACTGTGATTTGGGTCTTAGGTAAGTTCACTCCGCTAATCTCCAGCGAAAAGGAAAACACTAAAGCCCAAGAGAAAAGCACCAGGGCCTCCTTTCCTCCCAGGTTAAGGTAGAACAAATCAAAGGTGATATGAATTCTCTGAATGAGCTCCTATGGTCCGTTCTTTCAGCTGAAATCTTTTAGGGCTCTTAAGAGCAGTTAAGAGCTCTTCTTAAACGGTTCAATACTAAGGCAAGGCAGGCTGAGGGCAGTGGGGAGAGGTGGCCCATAGCAGGGCACAACAGGGCAGAAATTCAGGGTGGGGGTGGAGAGATCAGGTTGCACACAAAGCAACCAGATCTTGATTCTTAAATAGCATTCTCCATGAAAAGGTATCAGAATTCCTTGGAGAAATGGCTAATTTCAGGGATGAGCAGTCAAAGTACAATATGCACCAAGAATATCTTGTGCCAGAAAGTAAGAAAGTATCAAAAAATGTTGGGAGAACATAAGACATCACCTGAAAAAATCTCCCCAGAGATTCAGTGAATATAAGGACAAATCCCACTTGTTTAGAACTCTGGAGGACAGCAGAGGAGGACTCCAGAAATGCTGAACTGAAGAAAGAGAAAAATATCAAGTAGGAAACTTCCAACCTGACACACCAGTCCTCTTCTGTCCCCCTCACTCAGTCCCACACAGCTTGGGAGTTGCTCAGAAGCAGTGGCCAGGATCCCTCCCACTTCCCACTGGGGACACTAACAGCAGTAAGTTAGAATGCCACACATACCCAAGCACAGACCTAAGTCCACAGAGACCCAGAGAAGAACAAAAGCCACTGAGGAGTACTGCATACAAAAGGGCCTCCAAGGGATGAGAGGGAAGACCATGTCAGAGGGGTAGGGACCAAACTGTCAGCTGGGCCAGCTAAACACAAAACTGACTTTTCTGTTGTGACCCACCTTTCTGGATGATCCCTTCTGGCCCCCCGGGTAAAATACCCTAATGCAGAAGAACCACAGACAGAAAAGCCTTACAGAGAAAAAAGGGGGGTGGGGTTAAAATGAATTGCTGTAAGACAGGAGGGTCCCAGAACTGGAAAATGTAAGGAAAATGGAGCACAGAGTGACAGAGAGAATTTAAACAAATCATAGAAGCTGAGGGGAAAATTCTGCACAAAAATGAACACAACAAACCAAGATTCCTGAAGAAAGAATAGGGGAAATGAAGCTTTCTTCTGGAGGTGAAATGATTACACAAAAAGTACAATAATAAAAGTTGTATTACATACCCAGAGCAAGAATTAGGTGAAGAAGAGCTAAAAAAAAAAAAAAAGTCTGATCAGTTAAAATAAGGCTATTCTGAAGGTCAAGAATGAGTTGGACCTAATGCCAAAGAAGAGTCTTAACACAAAGCCAATCAACAATAAAACCCTAGACAAGAGGGCAAAACTGACCTCCAGAGTTAACTCATTAAGATAATCAGATGCTTAGATATCAGTAAAAAATTACAAGTCATACTAATAAACAGAAAAGTATGGCTCAGTCAAGGGAACAAATTAAAACTTCAGAGGAGACACAAAATTTGGAACAACTGATCAAAGAAGACCAAACAAATCTAAATGAATTCAAGAAGATAAAGAAAAATATGCATAAGGAGATCAAGGATATTAAGAAGACAATGTGTGAGCATAAAAAAGAGTTTAAAAGTAAAAAAAGAAACAGCAGAAATTATGGGGATAAAAGGCACAACAGTAGAGATTAAAAATACACTAGATGGGGGCGGATGTGGCTCAAATGGTTGGGCGTCCGTCTGCCATATGGAGGGACCTGGGTTCGATTTCCGGGACCTCCCGGTAAAATAAAAAATATATATATATATATAGAAGGCGCATGGGCTGCCAGGCTCTGTGTGCTGGTGAGCCGCCAGGCCCCAGGAGCCATGTAGCAAGATGATGACGTAACAAGAGAGAGACGCAGGGGAGAGACAAGATGAGATGCTCCGAAAGCTCCGGCAGCCAGGAGCTGAGGTGGCGCAGGTGGCAGAACACCTCTCTCCTACATCGGAGGTCTCCAGGATTGAATCCTGGTGAAGACTGGAGGAGGAGGATGAGAAGAGATGGCAGGAAACAGACACAGAGAATTGCCCAGCGAATGGACACAAAACAGCAAATGGGGAAGGGGGGCATTAAAATGGATAAAGTAAATAAATAAATCTTAAAAAAAAAAAAAATACACTAGAGGCATGCAACAGAAGATTTGAAGAGGCAGAAGAAAGAATCAGCGGATTAGAAGAGAGGACAATCAAAATCATACTGTTAGAAGAACAGATATAGAAAAGAACAGAAAAAAATTGAGCAGGGTCCCAGGGAATTGAATGACAGCAGGAAGCACACAAACATACATGTCACAGGTGTTCCAGAAGGAGAACAGAAAAGAAAAGGGGCAGAAAGAATATTTGAGGAAATAATGACTGAAAAATTATACTAGTAATAAACAATCTGAAGAAGAAATTAAGAAAAAAAATTCCATTTGCAATAGCAACTCAAAGAATATATCTATCAAGTATCTAGAATATATCTAGAATATATCTATATCAAATATCTAGGAATAAATTTAACCAAGGATGTAAAGGACTTCTACACAGAAAACTACAAAACATTGCTAAAATAAATCAAAGAAGACCTAAATAAATGGAAGGATATTCCACATTCATGAACTGGAAGACTAAATAGCGTTATTATTTCAATTCTACCCAAAATGATTTACAGATTTAATGCAATCTCAATCAAAATTCCAACAGGTTTTTTTGCAGAAATGTAAAAGAAATTATCAAATTTATTTTGAAGAGTAAGGTTCCCCAAATAGCCAAAAACATCTTGAAAAAGAAAAACAAAGTTGGAGGGCTCACACTTCCTGACTTTAAAGCATACTATAAAGCTACAGTGGACAAAACAACACAGTATTGGCATACAGACAGACAGATTGACCAAGAAACCAAATTGAGAATTCAGAAATAAGGCCCTTACATCTACAGTCAAGTGATTTTTGACAAAGCTGCCAAGCCCTGCCAGTTGAGACAGAACAGGCTACTCAACAAATTGTCCTGGGAGAACTGGATAGCCATATCCAAAAGAAAGAAAGAGGGCCTCTATTTCATGCCTTATACAAAAACTAACACAAAATGGATCAAGGACCTAAACATAAAATGAACAACCATAAAACTCCTAGAAGAAAATATAGGAAAACATCTTAAAGATCTTGGGGTAGGCAGTAGTTTCTTAAACCTTGTAGCGAAAGCATGAGCAACAAAAGAAAAAATAGATAAATGGGACTGCCTCAATATTAAACACTTTTGCACCTCAAAGGCCTTTGTCAGAAAGGTGAAAAGGCTGCCAACTCAATGGGAGAAAATATTTGGAAATTACATATCTGATAAGGGTTTAATATCCATGATATATAAAGAGATACTACAACTCAACAACAAAAAAAGACAAACTACCCAATTAAAAAGTGACCAAAGGACTTGAATAGACAATTACCCAAAGAAGAAAAACAAATGGTGAAAAAACACATGAAAAAAAAAAAGTTCAACGTCACTAGGGATTAGGGAATGCAAATCAAAACTACAATGAGATATCACTTCACACCTATTAGAACGGCCACTATTAAAAAGTCAGAAAACTACAAGTGTTGGAGAGAATGTGGAGAGATAGGAACACTGATTCACTGTTAGTGGAAATATAGAAGGGTACAGCCACTGTAAAGGACGTTTGACAGTTACTAAGGAAGTTGAATATAGACTTGCCAGTGACATAAACAGACATCTGCACACCAATGTTCACAGTGGCATTATGCACAATTGCCAAAAGATGGAAACAACCCAGGTGTCCATCAAATAATGAATGGATAAACAAATTGTGGTGTATACACATGATGGAATACTATGCAGCTGTAAGAAGAAATGAAGTCGTGAAGCATATGATAACATGACTTAACCTGGAGGACATTATGTTGAGTGAAGCAAGCCAGACACAAAAGGACAAATACTGTATAACTGCATTATTATGAACTAAATATACTGTGTAAACTCATGGAGTTAATAATTAGAATAGAGGTCACCAGAAAATAGACTGAGGATAGAGAATGGAAAGCTGAGGGTTAATCTGTGCAGAATTGGTTAAAAGGTTGTTTGTAAATCTTTGGAAATGAATAGAAATGGTGAAAGCACATCACAGTGTTTGTAATTGGCAGAGCTATTATATGGGTATGACAGTAGTTGAAAGGGAAAGTCTAAGGACATGTATATTACTAGAAGAAAAGCTAAAAAAATATAACATGGGGCTGTATAGCATAGTAAAATCTCATGTGAAATATGAATATGGGTAATATTACATATATAAGACTGTTTTTACAAAATATAAATACAAATAAACTACAGAGAATGAAACAGAACAGTAGCTATATATGGCAGGGGAAGTGTAAAGAGATTGAGCGGTGATGAGTTTTTTGTCTGCTTATTGTTTATTATTATTGGAATAATGAAAATGCTCTAATAATGATTGAAGTGATGAATGCACAACTATGTGATTATACCAAATATCACTGTTTGTACACTTTGGATGGATTTATGCTTTATTAATATTTATCATTAAAATTGATTTGTTGGGGAGCAGATGTAGCTCAGTAGCTGAGCACCTGCTTCCCATTTACTAGGTCCCAGGTTCAATCTCTGGTACCTTGTGGGGAAAAAAAAAAAAAAAAAAAGGTAAAAATTGATTTGTTAAAAAAGAACAATGAAGTTGAAGGACCTACATTTCCTGACTTTAAAACATATTACAGAGCAACAGTGGTCAAACAGTATGGTACTGGCACAAGGATAGATATATTAGCCAATGGAATTGAATTGAGAGTTCAAAAGTAGATCCTCACATCTATGGCCAGTTGGTGGTGGTTGTTTTTTTAGGTACTGGGGCCAGAGACTGAATCTTGAACATTGTATGCGGGTAGTCAGCACTCAACCACTGAACCAAACCAGCTCCCTGAGTTGGTTTTTTCATTTGTTTTTGTTTTTAGGAGGTACCAGAGTCAAACCCTGGACCTTGTACATAGGAATCAGGTGCTCAACCACTTGAGCTACATCTACTCCCAGGCCAGTTGATTTTCTACAAGACTGCCAAGCCCACTCAATTGGGAAAGAATACTCTCTTCAACAATTGGTGCTGAGAAAATCAGATACTCATATGCAATAGAATGAAAGAGGACCACTATCTCACATCATGTACAAAAATTAATTCAAAATGGATCAAAGACCTAAATTTAAGAAGCAGGGTCATGTTTAGGCGATGGTTTCTTAGACTTTATACCCAAAGCACAAGCAAAAAAATAGAAAAAAATAGATAAATGGGACCTCCTCAAACTTAAAAACTTTTGTGCCTCAAAGAAGTCTTTTACTTTTATCTTGAAAGTAAAAAGACAACTTGTATAATGGGAGAAAATATTTGGAAACCACATATCCAATAAGAGTTTAATATCCAGAATATATAAAGAAATCATACAACTCAACAATAAAAAGACAAACAACCCAATTTTAAAAATGGCCAAAAGACTTGAATAGAAATTTCTCCACAAAGAGAATATACAAATGGCTAAAAAGCACATGAAAAGATGCTCAACATCACTATTTATTAGGAAAATGCAAATCAAAACCACAAATTATCATTTCACACTGGAATGGCTACTATTAAAAAAAAATCAGAAAACTACAAGTGTCAGAGAGGATGTGGAGAAATAGGAACTCATTCATTGCAGATGGGAATGTAAAATAGTGCAGCCACTGTGTACACAGTTTAGCAGTTCCTCAGGAAACTAATTATAGAATTGCCATATGACCTGGAAATCCCACTACTAGTTCTATACCCAGAAGAACTGAAAGCAGGGATTCAAATAGATATTTGCACACCCATGTTCAAAGCAGCATTATTCACAATTGCCAAAAGCTGGAAGCAACGCAAGTGTCCCTTAAGCAATAAATGGATAAACAAAATGTGGTATATACATAAAATGGAATATTATTCAGCCGCAAAAAGGAATGAAGTTCTGATGAATGCAAAAACATGGATGAACCTTGAGGATATTATGCTGAGTGAAATAAGCCAGATATAAAAGGACAAATATTGTATATTCCCACTGATAAGAACTAATTAGAATAAGAAAACACACAGAGTTAGAATCTAGAATATAGGTTAGCAGGGGATAGATTGGGGTTAGAGAATGGGGAGTTGATGCTTAATTTGTACAGAAGTTCTATTTAGGTTGATTGCTAAGGTTTAGAAATGGATGGTGGTGATGGTAGCACATTATCGTGGGTGTAATTAACAGCAATGAATTATATAGGTGAATGTGGTTAAAAGGGGAAACATTTTTTGACAATTTTTACTAGAACAAAAATTAAATGATAAAACATAGGACTGTATAATGCAGTGAACCCTAGTATAGATAATGGACTATAGTTAATAGTATGAGAATGTTCTTTAATGAATTATAACAAATGTATGACACTAATACAAGGTATTTATAGTAGGGTGGTATATGGGAAAATATATATATACCTAATGTAAATTACAGATAGTTAATATCTTTAATACTACTTTCATAATCTTTCATCAATTGTAACAAAGGTAACAACTGTTTAAAAAAAAAAAAAACAGTAAAATTGTAAATACACATACACATGTGCCTTTAAAAAATGATGGGAACATGTGAAAAGAACAGAGGCCAGAATGAAAGAGCTCCTACTAATGAAATCAGGGACAATTTAAGCATCAAAATAATATGTAATAGTAAAAGATTATAACCCCATTGAATAAAAGAAGAAACCATGAATCCATATGGAAATAGGTGATAGTTGAGGGAGAGAGGAGAGAGGTGTGGGGAGAAGAAGGGAGGGAGGGAGGAAGGGAAGAAGGAATTTTGATGAGGAAAGGATATTTACACAGCTTCAAAAGTTCTCCCCAGCAAATACTTAATTACAAAGATAATACTTTCACAGTAGAGAAGCCTAGCATACAACATTTTTTTTTTTTTTTTACCAGGAGGTACCGGGGATCGAACCCCGGTCTCTCCATATGGTAGACAGATGCCGAACCTCTTGAGCCACATCCGTTTCCCTAGCATACAACATTTTGAACCCATCATCAAAGTGACCAACAAATAGAAATTCTGTGCCTCCTGAATGGATGCAATGATAAGAATATGGTGAAATAGACTGTCTGAAAAAAAATAAAAAATAAAAAAAGAATATGGCATCACTTTTGTGATATTCCTGTCAAAGATGTAACCCAAACATAAATATGGGGGGGAGAGGAGTGGAATTAGACAAACCCAAATTGAGGAACATTCTAGAAAATAACTATCGTGTACTCTCCAAAAAATCAAGGATGTAAGAATCAAATATCAAATGGGGAACTGTTCTAAACTGGCATGACGATTGTGACCATTTGGTTCATGTGTCAACTTGACCTGCTGATGGTGGGCAATTGTTTGGTTAAGCAAGCCCTGGCCTGATGGTTACTGTGAGGACATTTTGTGGACTTAAATCAACAGTAAGTTAAATGTATCTATGACTGATTACATCTACAACCAACTGAGGAGATTCAACAATGAGATGTCTCATCCAATCAACTGAAGGCTTTAAAAGGAGAAGTGATGATTTCAGCAGTTAGAAAAGAGAATTTCCATCTCTAGTTCAGTTAGCCAGCTTCTCCTGGGGAATTTATCAAAAACCTTCATTGTAGTACCTGGCTTATAGCCTGACCTATGTAATTTGGACTTGTGCATTCCCACAGTCACATGAGACAACTTTTATTTTTTTTAAATCTCATAGTATTTACAGATATCTCTTGCCAGTTCTGTTTCCCTAGAGAACTCTGACTAATACAGCTTTGGGACTGGGAGTGGTTCTTGGGAAACAGAATCTTAAGGATGAGGTTTCTAAATTGGTTCTTGGGTTTTTTGAATGGGTTCTTTAACCTGATTAGATTCAAAGGCACTACTGACTCTATTTCCAATAATCAAGACAGCATCGATGGTTTTTGTCATGAGTTGGCTATAGAGATATGCAAAATATTATCACTGAATATGGCTACTTCCATGCTTATAAGAGGCAAGACTCTGGGTGAGAGTGTTTTTGACACCTTAACCAAGTTTTGTAGAGTTAAAAGGTATAATAATGTTGGCTAGTTGTTCCTAAATTTGCTGGATATGGTTATAAAAGAAAGGGATGAGCTCAAGGCTTCAAATTTGCTACTAAGTGCCCCATGAAGAATGTGAAAGTTTCTATGTGTGCCATGAAAGAAAATCTTGTTTAGTGTATCCACACACTGGCAATTTCTGAAAACTAGACCCAGAGTCTCATTGTGTGAGTGGCTGAATTACAAAGTAAACTAAATTCCCCAACCTTGCAGGGTGTCTGCTGTTAATGAAAGGGCATTGTTTGGGAAGGAATGGGATACTGAAAATTGGAATGGGGACAGATGGGTTGACATTGATGACTGTGACAACTTGAAACCCTAGATTCTGCTGAGTCTTTGCCAGGTAAACTTGTAATGGCCTGCCCTGAGGAAGCAGCCACCTGACCTCCAGTCTGCCCTTAAGAACCAACCTCCCAACCTCCAGTCCATTCTGATGAATCCGCCATCCAACTCTGCCTGTGTAGCTGATAAACCTGTAACCACCTCCCCTAAGCAAACAGCCCTCACTCTTATTTCTGAAGAGATTAAATCCTGTTTTACCAGATGAAACTGCAGTGCAATGCCCTAAGGTAAATGGCTTGCACTTCTAATCCTTCTTGTGAGCCACCTCCACTACCCCTCTCTTCTTCCAGACCTATAACTAGACCATAGTACCAATAGGCCCCAAAAGGTGAGGTATAAAGTGTGACCTATGAGGAGGTGCACGATACTACAAAAGAACTGCATGTTTTTTTCCAATTTATATAGACAGAAATCAGAGGAATATGTGTAAGAATGGATATTAGGGAAGTGGGATAATTGTGGAAGGAATATTAAGTTGGATCAGGCTAAATATATTGATATGAGCCTACTAAAAAGAGATTCTAGATTCATTGTTGTACCTTGAGGGGTTAGAAAGGACTCTAACAGATTGTTGGGGTGTATGGCTGGAACAAATACCAAAAGATGGCCTAAATTGCCTGAGGTTATAATGCCAAAACTGCCCTAGTATAATGTATATGAGAGACTGGAATGTTAAAGTAGATTTATCATGCAAGACTCCTGCTCACCCACCCTAGGAATATCCAGAGGACATACCTTTCAGCAATTCTGTGAGACTAACTCCATCTGTGGACACTCTTCTTTGTAAGCCAGATATTACTATAAGAACTGCTGTAACCAAACTTGGATCCTTAAACACAATGGGGATGATTGGATTCCAGGCTGGCAGAAGCCAAGTGACAGCACTTAATATTCAAAAACAAGGTGCATGTGGCTACCATAATGAAAAGCAGACTCAAAGTAGCAATCAAAATATTCTGACTTGCAGAGACCTTTGGCATTGGCTCGTAGATCTTGGGTATCTTGAAGTAAAATACATAGGTCTACTAAATTGTACCTGATCTGTATAAGCAGAAAAGTTCTAGGTCAAGTGAACAAAATTCAGAATCTAACTTGAATTACAAAAACTGAGTCACAGCCCCTTAAATCAATTCCCAAACTTGAGAGAGTTTACCAACCCAGAGCCCATCAAATGAAGGGAAAGCCCGGTCCCCTTGGGGAAGACCCCTGTTACACTGCCAAGCATTTATATGGTTATTCTTCCTCTCAGCACTCCCCAAAGAGACCTATGGCCTTTTGCCTTGGTAACTGTACATTGAAAAAAACAAATGATCAGATATATTGGGGAATTTTAGACACTGTCCCAGAAGTGACATTAATTCCTGGAGACCCAAAACATCACTGTGGTCCCCCAGTCAGAGTAGGGGCTTATGGCAGTCAGGTGATAAATGGGGTTTTAGCTCAGGTCCATCTCACAGTGGGTCCAGTGGGTCCCCAGATCCATTTCTGGGATTATTTCTGCAGTTCCAGAATGCATAATTAAAATAAACATATGCAGCAACTGGTGGAATTCACACACTGGTTCCCTGACTTGTGTAGTGTGTGAATTCTGGTAGGAAAGGCCAAGTGGAAGACTCTAGAACTGCTCCTACCTAGTAAAATAGTAAATCAAAAGCAATATTCCTGGAGGAATTGCAGAGATTAGCGCCATCATCAAGGACTTGAACGATGGAGGGGTGGTGATTCCCACATTTCCATTCCATTCTATTTGACCTGTGCAGAAAACAGATGGATCTTGGAGGATGACAGTGGATTATTGTAAACTGAACCTTGTGGCAGCTCCAATTGCAGCTGCTGTTAGAGATGTGGTATCATTGCTTGAGCAAATCATCACATCCCCTGGTACCTGGTATTAATTATTGATCTGGCAATTTTTTTTTCTCAATTACTATTAGTAAAGACCTCCACAAGAAGTTTGCTTTCAGCTGGCAAGGCCAGCAATACCTTCATTGCCCTGCCTCAGGGGTATATCAACTCTCAGCCCTATATCATAATATAGTCTGCAGGGCCCTTGAAGGTCTCTCCCTCCCACAAGATACCACATTGGTCCATTATGTTGATGATATATTGATTGGACCTGTGTGCAAGAAGTAGCAATTACTCTAGACTTATTGGTAAGGCATTTGCATGACAGAGGATGGGAGAAAATCCAACAAAAATACAGTAGCCTTCCACCTCAGTGAAATTTCTAGGTGTCCAGTGGTATGGGGCATGTCAAGATATCCATTCTACAGTGAAGGACTGGCTGTTGCATCTGGTCCCTCCTACAACCAAAAAAGAGGCACGATGCCTAATTGGTCTCTTTGGATTTTAGAGACATATTCCTCATTTGGGTGTGCTGCTCCAGCCCATTTACCAAGTCACCTCAAAAAGCTGCTAATTTTGAGTGGGGACTGGAACAAAAGGAGGCTCTGCAACTCTGGGCCATATACTCCAACAGATCCATTGGTGCTGGAAGTTTCAGTGGCAAATAGAGATGCTGTCTGGAGCCTTTGGCAGGCCCCTATAGAGAGCCACAGAGCAGACAATTAGGATTTTGGAGCAAAGCCCTTCCATCCTCTGTAGATACCTACTCTCCCTTTGAGAAACAGGGTTTTGGCCTATTACTGGGCCTTAGTAGAGACCCAAAGTTTAACCATGGGCCACCAACTTACCATGAGACTTGAGTTACCTATCATGAGCTGGGTGTTGTCTGACCCATCAAGCCATAAAATTGAGTGTGCACAGCAGCACTCCATCATGAAAAAGACATGGTATATCTGAGATAGAGCCCAAACAGGTTCAGAAGGCACAAGTAGGGAAGCAGCTGTGGCTCAATCAGTGGGGCTCCCGTTTACCATATGGGAGGCCCCGGGTTCGGTTCCCGGGGCTTCCTGGTGAGGGCAGGCCCGCCCGCACGGCGTGGTTGGCTGACCCAGCGAGCACAAGCAGCAAGGGGGGGATAAATGAATAAATAAATAAAATCTTTAAAAAAAAAAAAAAAAAGAAGGCACAAGTAAGTTACAAGAAGAAGAGGCCCAAATGCCCATAGTCCCACTCCTGCCACATTGCCTTCACTTTCCTAGCCCACAGCTATGGCCTCTTGGGGAGTTTCTTACAATCAGTTGAGTGAGGAAGAGAAAACTCAGACCTGGTTTACAGATGGTTCTGCACAATATGCAGGTACATCCAAAAGTAGACAGCTGCAGCTACTGCCCCTTTCTGGCACATCCCTGAAAGACAGTGGTGAGGGGAAATCCCCCACACCAGTGGGTGGAACTTCAAGCAGAGCATCTCGTTTTCATTATGCTTGGAAGGAGAAATGGCTGGAGATGTGTTTGTACACTGATTCATGATTTGTTGCCAATGGTTTGGCTGGATGGTCAGGAATTTGAAAGGAACATGATTGGAAAATTGGTGACAAAGAGGTCTGGGCATGAGATATGTAGATAGACCTTTGAGAGTGGGCAAAAAACGTTATATTTTTGTCCCACATGAATGTTCACAAGAGTGGCTTCAGCAGAGGAGGATTTTAATAAGCAAGTGGATAAGATGACCCATTCTGTAGATACCTGTCCCTCTTTCCCCAGCCACTCGTCATTGTCCAATGGGCCCGTGAACAAAGTGGCTATGGTGGTAGCGTTGGAGGTTATGCATGGCTTAGCACCATGGACTTTCACTCACCACAGCTGACCCGGCTACAGCCACTGCTGAGTTCCCAATCTGGCAGCAGCCAAGACCCACACTCAGGCCCCAATATGGCACCATTCTCCAAGGTGATGAGCCTGCTACTTAGTGTCAGGTTGATTACTTTGGACTACTTCCATCATGGATGAGGCAATGATTTGTTCTATCTGGAATAGACACATACTCCAGATATGGGTTTGCCTTCCCTGCACATAATACTTCTGGCAAAACTATCATCCATGGAATTAAAGAATGCCTTTCCACCATTGTGGCATTCTACACAGCATTGCTTCTGATCAAGGAACCCACTTCATAGCAAATGAAGAGTAGGAATGAGCACATACTCATAGAATTTGCTGGTCTTACCATGTTCCCCATCATTCTGAAGCAGCTGGATTGATAGAATGGTGGAATGGCCTTTTGAAGACTGAATTATGGTGCCAACTAGGTGGCAATACCTTGCAGGGCTGAAGCAATGTTCTCCAGGAGGCTGTATATGCTCTAAATCAGCATCCACTCTATGGTGCTGTTTCTCCCACAGCCAGGATTCACGGGCCCAGGAATTAAGGGGTGGAAATGGAGTAGCACCACTTACTATTACTTCTAGTGATCCACTAGAAAATTTTTTGCTTCCTGTCCCTGCAACCACAAGCTTTTCTGTCTACAGGTCTTAGTTTCAAACAGAGTGCTTCAACCAGGGAACATAACAATGATTCCATTGAATCATGCCTCAGAATCAACAGGCAAGGAAGGGAATTACTGTACTGGCTGGGGTGATTGATCCTGACTATCAAAGGGAAATAGGGTTGCAATTACACATGAGGTAAAGAAGAGTTTTCTGGAATACAAGAGATCTCTTAAGGCATCTCTTGGTATTACCATGCCCCGTGATTAAAGTCAATGGAAAACTGCAACAAACCAATCAGGGCAGAGCTGCCAACAGCCCAGAAACTTCAAGAATGAAAGTTTGGGTCACCCCACCAGGCAAAGAACCACAGCCTGCTGAGGTGCTTTCTAAGGGTAAAGGGAACATGGAATGGGTAGTAGAAGAAGGTAGTGATAAGAACTACAACCACATGACCAGTTATAGAAACAAGGACTGTAATGGTTATGTGTATTTCTTCCTTGTTTTGTTATGAATATATTTGTATATGTATATAAAGCAAATATCTTTGTTTTCTTCCCTATCTTATCCTCTTATCATAAGCTATAAGTTTTATTAGTTTCATGTCATAGTATTGAAGTTATAGGATATCAAGTTTAAGAGTGAATATTACCCAAGGATTTGTACCCTATTTTGGAGAGAGTTAGTACATTTCCAGTTATATGCAGGACAACTGAGTATTGTTAGGTGAAAAATAGAACTGTTATTGTTTTTTTCATTTAGAGATTAAGTATGGTTTAAGGTGATAAGTATGCTACCAAGTTGACAAGGGGTGGATTGTAATGGTTAGGTTCATGTGTCAACTTAGCCAGGTAATGATGTCCAATTGTTTGATTAAGCAAGCACTGGCCTGATGGTTACTGTGAGGACATTCTGTGGACTTAAATCATCAGCAAGTTGACTACATCAATGGCTGATTACATCTACAATCAACTGAGGAGATTCAATAATGAGAAGTCTCATCTGATCAGCTGAAGACTTTAAAAGGAGAAGTAACGGGAAGCAGATGTGGCTCAAGTGGTTGGGCATCCATCTACCATATGGAAGGACCCGGGTTCGATCCCTGGGACCTCCTGGTAAAAATTAATTAATTAATTAATTAATTAATTAATTAATTTTTAAAAATAAAAAAAATAAAAGGAGAAGTAACAATTTCAGCAGACAGAAAAGAGAATTTCCATCACTACTTCAGCCAGCCAGCTAGCTTCTCCTGGGGAACTCATTGAAAACCTTTATCAAAGTTCCCAGCTTGCAGCCTGATCTATGGAATTTGGACTTGTGCATCCCCATAATCATGTGAGGCAATTTTTATAAAAATCTCATAGTATTTACAGGTATCTTCTGTCAGTTGTTTCCCTAGAGAACCCTGACTAATCAATAACTAAGGATAACAATTTGATTTTAAACAGGATTCTTTTGCTATAATGGATATTAGACATTTGATAAAATATGACTAGGATCTGAGGGATAAGGTATCAATGTTAATTTCCTGATTTGAATGATTGTATTGTGGTTAGATAGGAGAATGCCTTTGATTAAAGAAAATACACACTAAAGTATATAGGGACAATGCCACATCATTAATAAAACTTACTCTCATATATTCAGGGGGTGGGGGGAGTGTTTGTACTATATTTATAACTTTCCTGTGAGTTTGAGATTGTTTCCCAAAAAAAAAAATTTTTGAGGTACCAGGGCCAGGAATTGAAACTGGGACCTCTTATATGGGAAGCAAGTGTTTAACCAGTAAGCCACATCAGCTCCCCTGAGTTGGTTTTTGTTTGTTTGTTTGTTTGCTTGTTGTTTGTTTTTTTGTTATTGTTATTAAAAGACACCAGGAACCAAATCTGGGAACTCCCATGTGTAAAGCAGGCACTCAATCGCTTGAGCCACATCTGCTCCCCCAATTTTTTTCAAAAAATCAGGAAAGAGCAAGAAGGCATTGAGTCTCTTCTCTACAGCAATCTCCCTTTCTTCTCTGCTTTACTCCAGGCCTCAGCCATGACCCAACCTAGAAAAGCAAACACTTTTAAAACTTTTAAAGGAGGCATATCCTTGTCTGCAGCTAGAATTTCTGGCCCAGTCCAGAGGCTCCGGCAAGTTAGCCAGATTCTCCCAAACCTCCCAAGTTTAGTAAAGCTTTATATACATATTTTTGTTTGTTTGTTTAATGATATGCCAAAATATAGAGAAACAAACATTCAGATATACTGTTTTGACTTTGTAAATTTGGTTTTTGAAAATCAATTTGGCAACAAGTATCAAAATCCTTACAGATGTTCATTTCCTTTAATCAACATCGTATTTCCACTTCTAGGAATCTATTCTTTAAAAATAAAAAACTTAAAAATAGAAAAGATCTATTTTCCTAATGGCTCAAAAAAAACTAACATTACAGGATCATTAAGTTACTTCTAGTATGATGAAATATATTAGATGAAATATCTGATGAAATATTTTTAAATCATTTTAAACAATCTTTATAATTTGTAATAAGTTGGGGAAATCTGTTAATATTTAGCAAAAAAAAGCAGTACATAATTTCTATATTATAATCTTACCATGTTTTGCAAAAATCTCTATATAGGATGGGTAAATGGAGAAGAATGTGATAAAGCAATTACACTGAAATATTAATGGTAGAATATAGGTGAAAAGTATAGAGGTATTCACTAAAAAGTCTTTCAACTGTGCTGTATATTCAAAAATTACCATAATAAAATATTGGGGGTACAGACAATGGAAGAACACTTAATAAAACTTAATAGATACATTCAAATTAGGGAGAGAATTTTTTTTTTTAAGTTAAGGATATTTGATGCAGTAAAATGGTGCCTAATTTGTAATATCTACTCTGCATGCTCACAGACATAAGCTGTATTTTAGAAATTAAGCATAAAATAAATAAAATGAATAAACTTAGATTCTCTATTTCATACAGAAAAATAAAATTCTAGAATATAAGTCAAGAAAAACCAGTTCTAGAAAATTAAAATTCTAGGAACAATTATAGGAATTATAGGGAAAAGTTATTTTTAAAGTGGTTGAACTGTTAAATGATGTCTATCTTAAAAAGCCTAAACTTAAATGTAGGTGTTGCTAAAATAGTATTTTGTTTAATCTGCCATTTTAAATGATTCTCATAAACCCTACATATATTTATTGAGACAATGACCTAAAGATTATGCTGACATATGGGTGAAATACAATCTAGTTGAGGAAGAAATAAGGTACACACAGGTAAAAGAGAACATGTACATACCATCCAGCAGCAGAAATTAACAGTGCAGATGAAGCTTTTTATTTTTATTTTTTTTTTTTTTTAAAGATTTTATTTATTTATTCATTTATCCCCCCCTTGCTGCTTGCGCTCGCTGGGTCAGCCAACCACGCCGTGCGGGCGGGCCTGCCCTCACCAGGAGGCCCCGGGAACCGAACCCGGGGCCTCCCATATGGTAAACGGGAGCCCCACTGATTGAGCCACAGCCGCTTCCCAGATGAAGCTTTTTA
Source organism: Tolypeutes matacus (assembly GCA_026826555.1). Lineage (NCBI taxonomy): Eukaryota > Metazoa > Chordata > Mammalia > Cingulata > Chlamyphoridae > Tolypeutes > Tolypeutes matacus. The sequence goes on along the minus strand of JAKSZT010053882.1, from coordinate 4,697,730 downwards.
AGTGCTGGAGGAGACAATGACATGGATTCAGATGTCCACTGATGGTTCAATCAATCAATAAATCAGTCAATCAATCAATCCCTCCCTCCTCCCTCTCCTTCCCACCTTCTCTGATTTTGCTCTAAGAAAAAAACCAATTTGGCACATGTTTTTCTTTGTACCTCAGAAAGCTCAGCAGTACTGCCTAGAGCACTGAGTCTGGGAACACTGAATCCTGGACCTAGCCCACTCTGACTTGCGATCTCTGCTTTGGGTTCCTTAGCCACAAAATGAGGAAAATGTTGGCTATAGGTGCCCATGTTATAACTTCACAATTGAAAATGTATAATATCACAAATGTACTAATTCTGGACACCAGAAAAGCTGAAGAAAAACCACAAAACATTAAATATTGGTCAAGGGCTCCAATTATAAAGTCTTACATATTCTACCTCTACTACCTCTACAATTATTAGTAGTAATAATAATGAGTAATCTTTGCTAAGAGTGATATAGCTACACCATAATTTATTAATCATGGAACAGAAACTTCATACATAGTACTAATTTGATCTCTTGGTAACTCTATAAGGATGTTTTTAGTGTACCCCTTTTATAGGTGTGAAAATTTAGGCTCAACAGTAAATTATTTGCCCAAAGGCCAGAGCTTCAAACTGCTGGAATTAGACCTCAAATTCCACGTGAATGACAGTATGTTTTGTGCCTCTCAACAAACATTAGGTCAAAACATTTACCAAGTACTTACTCTGAGAGAAGTATAGTTGAGGAGCTGGGATTAAAAACTGAGTAAGATCTGCTTACTGCTTTCAAGTAATTCCTGGTGTTATAAAAGGGACAAAAATACCAAGCTGCATAATCATGTTAGAAATGTTGTATACAATACCGTATTCCATAAGTCTTTTAATAACAGTAATTTGCTATAAGAACTCAAAAAGAAATTAAGAGGGAAGTGGCTGTGGCTCAATCAGTAGGGCTCCCGTTTACCATATGGGAGGCCCCGGGTTTGGTTCCCGGGGCCTCCTGGTGAAGGCAAGCCCGCCAGGCACGGCGTGGTTAGCTGACCCAGCGAGCACAAGCAGCAAGGGGGGGATAAATGAATAAAATAAATAAAATCTTTAAAAAAAAAAAAAAATTAAGAGTGGAACATGCATTTAAACATGTTATGAGTTTTTGCTGATGCATAAAGTATAAAGATAGCTTTTAAAAATCCTTAAAGGAGAAATAAACTGGTATAATTTTATCCTTTTTGATAAAAGATAATAATTTCTAATTTAAGAGAAAAGCAAAAGAAATTTAGCAAAATGAAATATTTTTTGAAAGTTACATCACATTAACATAATGATAGCTACTAAAATGCTTTTCATCTGTTAACTATAATAAAATTGCACACTGCAATAATATTTAACACCTGAGTACAATCTGGCAAAAAATTCTCTTGAGTAGAATTTTTATAGCGGCTAAGTTCTGACCTCTAGTGGCCATTTTGAGCATATTTTTATGTCATTACCACTACTGAACTATTCTATTACTGAACTATTTTTTCATTCTTATTAATGATAAACTCATTTTGGTGACATAGGTCAATCTACATTTTCTGTTAATTTTTAAAATAGTAAACAAATGTTTTAAACAATGTATTACTGCATAATAAAAAATTGTGGTATCAAATTCTCTGGATTTAATCTCAGCTCTACTTGTTAACTTGATTTGGACAAGTTATCAAACGTCTCTGAACCTCAGTTTTCAAATCTATAAAATGGCACATAGAAAATTTTAGATAAAGATTAGTCATTACCGTTGTTAATTTAACAATCTGTAACTTTATTTCCTTCTATGGAGGGTCTTAAGCACTTTCCCTAAGACTTTTCATAAATATCACTCCTTTCAACCAACCAGCACATGTGTCAAACATCAAAAATATGGCCAAGGTAGAATATGGTTTTTTAATGAAAATCTTCATTGGATTTATCTGAGAAGGATGACTTTATATAGGGCCCCTTGTTTGGGATTCACTGAGGAAAGAAAAGTCATTCTTGGAAAAAATGTAATTATCTCTACTAAAATACCATTATTGTATGCTTTCATGAGCTATAAAAGACCTTAAAGGAAAAAGACTTACAAACTATTATTCAAATTTCCTTCCCACACATTTCTGGATCTCTTAATAAATTAGAAATCCTAAATTTCTGAAGGTGCTAAGGTGATCTATAAAGTCCTAAATCAATATCATCAGAAAAAACTGTAGTTCTCTATATAGAACTACACAATTTCCTTATATATTCAAGAAGAAACTTCTTGAATGGAAGAAACTCTCATTAAGATAGGTTGATTCCATACAAGGCCTTACAGAACTCAACATCTTCCAGAATATGTTTTTTTCTCATGGATAACATCCCAAGGCAAACCATATTGGCACTAAGTCAGTTGAAAAATCATAATTCACTACTTATCTTTATAACCAAACAAAGCACTTCCATCTGCAGGATTACTTGTTACATAAACCCATTTGACTTATTTTCCAGTTTCAAATGGTACATGTATCCCAATCCTTCTATTGAGGATAGTGCTTTTTTATCATTTTATTGTCATGTAACTTTTTAAAAATTTTAATACAAATGTACATTAACAACTCCAGAATAATATGATGTCAATGTAATTTACATTAATAATTAACATTTCTGAAAGCTAAGAAATACTGGGAATACAAACAAGTATATTCATTTGTCTGTTAAATCAATGCCACATTTGTAATTTATATTCCATGCTAATCAGATCTGAATGAGAGAAATTCCTAATTTAACAATGGATGGCATAGTTCAAAAAATTATTTTCCTTACACTTTATCTCCCTGGGTGACTGATCACTGCTAATCAAGGTGCAATAATAATGATTTTTCATGTCAGATGGAGGGGTTTGCTACAGATGATTAATTAACTATACAAAGTATTACTAGTTAATTCACAAGAAATTTGTGAGGAATGTTTAGTGCCCTGAATTTGAGTAAAAGAAAACTGATTCTTAAAGAACAGTTTCTTAATTCATTTATAATTATTAACACCATTGTCCAATGCCCTGCCCTATATACTTGTATATTTTTAATAACAGAAGAGCAAAAGCAACTTATATAATTATCCCCAACTATAAGCCCTCTACCCAAAATTAAGTTTTAAAGTTGGGGACTAAGACCATCTTTGAAAACTATAGTTCTAAATTGGAACTCATCAAGGCCCAGAAATTGATATATTAGTTCCTGAATTTTATAATATTCATATTTATATATTTGAAAACTTCTCAACTGAATAGAGATGTATATATTATTTTTCCAACAAATAATACCTAATTAAGCAGTGTTTAAGAGCACTGCCTGTAAACTACAATGTAAACTATAATCCATGCTTAGTGGCAATGCTCCAAAATGTTTTCATCAATTGTAACAAATGTACCACACTAATGAAGGATGTTGTTAATGTTGGAAAATGTGGGAGGTATAGGGAGTAGGGCATATGGGAATCTCCTATATTTTTATGTAACATTTAAATAATCTAAATATATTTTTAATATATTTTTTATTTTTTAAAAAAGAGCACTGCCATTTTTAAATCCCCTTTACTCATATCTGCATGTTCATTTGCATAAGTGCCACAAACCCACTTCATTTTTGCAAATTCCTATATTTGGGGAGAGAAGTTTTTTGTTTTTGTTTTTGTTTTTTTACCGGGAGGTCCTGGGCATCGAACCCGGGTCCCTCCATATGGGAGACGGACGCCCAATCAGTCGAGCCACATCCAACCCCCGAGAGAAGTTTTAAGAAATTGACTTTCTATAAGATCATCTCAACTTTAATTTCTTGTCCGCATAGAGCAAAAATCTATTATATGCAAATTTTATATTTCTCTTCAAGGAGCTAGAAAAAGAGTCTCAATTATTTTCCAATTACAGACATCATCTGTGCATCCAACATAGAAATTTTATTTTAAAAGTTCAGACAAGCCACAAAAAAAATAAGAATAAATTCCATATGGAAAAAAGGAAGATGAGTGAAAATAGAAAAGGGAAAGAAAAATGAGCTTCAAATGCTCTACCCAATGTCAAGGAGACAAAATAGTCCACATTCTTAACTTTTAAAATTTACTAAGTTCCTGATACAAACATACACAACCATGCACACACACATGGATGAAAGCAGGCACAAATCCTACCACTATAGTGCACATTTATTCTTTTTCCCATCCAGAATCCACCTATCCTCATGTGGCATTTTGAGGCTTGTATGAACCCCAGAAAATTATGTTCTTAAAGCTAATCCATTCCTCTGGGTGCAAACCTATTTTAGGTGGGACCTTTTGATTAGGTTACTTGGGTTAAGGGCATTTTGATTAGGTTACTAATCAAAAGACTCAGGATGGGTCTTAATTCTTTTACTGGAGTCCTTTATAAATGGGATGAATACAAAAAGGAAAAAGCCATAGGAGCTGAGAGAGCCAGAGGAAGCCAGAAGCTTAAGGCAACGAAACCCAGAGGAGAAGGGAGAGACCAACAGACATCACCATGGTGCCTTGCCATGTAAGAGAGGAGTCCAGAATCACCAGCAGTCAGTCTTCAAGGAGAAAGCATTCCCTGATGATGTCTTGATTTGGACTTTTTTCTGAAAGTCTCATAAGCTTGCAACCTAATAAATCCCCATTAGAAAAGCCAACCCATTTCAGGTATATTGCATTTTGGCAGCCTAACAAACTAAAACACTTCGTTTATCTTGATTCTATGTGGGAGGCACCATGGCTTTCCAATTCTCTGCCCTTTATTTTGGAGTCACTCTCAACTCCAAAAGTAGAGCATGTGACCCAGACCAAACCATCCCCCGCCTCAGTGACTGGCTCCACTGAGCCAATCTAACCAACCAGAGTCAGTCACACGCATTTGTTTGAATGACTTGGAAGAAGTCAAAGGGATGTAGACACTGGAGCCACGGTTGTCATTTTGCCTCCATGAGGGAGGATCCTGAAGCTGCCAGGGATACTCTGAGAGCAAGAAATGAAGTCAGAATTGAGAGGAGAGAAAACCACATCCTGAAGAGAATTCTGGATCAGCCATTCTTATAGCCAGGATCTACCTCTGGACCTCAGGTATATGAACTAATACATTTTCCCCCTTTTTTCCTTAAGCTAGTTGGAATTTGGTTTTTCGGTCATTTGTGACTGATAGTCTTATTTGGTAAATCAAGAGACTGACATCCTAAAGATGACATAAGAAATACACAAATGTGTTCCTTTTCTTCATATTTCTGATTCATTTTTCATAAAGTTTAAGTAATTCTATTAAATAGTACATGTTTTTAATACCCTAATAAATATGCAATTTAATCTATATAAATCTGATGTTATCAAGTAAAAACAATATCTTTCATTATGTATCACTTTCAAAATTATTACATATACATATATTTTTTAGCCCATTTAAGAATCCTGTGAAAGAAATGTTATTATTTACATTTTATGGGATGAGAACTAAAGTTTAGAAAAGTTAAGTTGGCTCTAAGACCCCATAGCTAGTTAAATGGTGGAACCAGGTCTTCTTTTCATTATTCTTTATTATTGTTTTTTTTTTGTTTTGTTTTGTTTTGTTTTGTTTTTCACTATTCTTTTCATCACTCCACAAATACTTTTATCTTGAAAAGCAGAACTGGCTATGAATGCATATAAGATTTAAGCATTAAATTCCATCAAAATAAGAAATAAGACTTATTACACAAAAGGACAAATACTGTACGAATGCATTACTATGAACCAAATATATTGTGTAACATATTGTTTGATTCAAAAAAATTTTATATGTATCCAGTACATTTAATTGAGAAATTTATATATTTATTCATCTGTGTTTACTTTTTAGCTTTTAACTGTTTATATTTTCAATTATTAAATGTACAAAATAAAGTTTTTAAAAAGTGACAAAAAGAAATAAGACTTTTTAAAAATTCTTACCTAAATCAATATCTCGAATTCCCATGTACAATTCAAGAAGATCATCGATCTTTTTAATTGCCTTTGCTTCGGTTTCAGAGGGCTTTATCAAAGAAAAGAGAAGTAAGATTTTATATTTTTATGATGAAATCTCTTAAATGCTGAGGCATACATAGGGGAAAATTTGATGTGGAGCCAGTCCATGGTTGTGTACTTTAGCATTTAATAGAAACATTTCATGGAAATATATCTAGAATGTGTTCTGTAACTCAATACAGTAAATACGTATTTAGTGTCAGCATTAAGTGTTACAGATTCAAACATGAAAAGTCAGGGGACACAGCACCAAGTATATCTAACAATCCAAAGGGGAGACAGAGGTGGAAATAAATAATTATCTAACAACAATAAGGGGATTTTTAAAGGATGTAAAAGGTACAGTGGCATCATAGGAAGAGGAAGCAAATGCAAATCTGCAAAAGTTGGGGAAAACGTCCAAGAAAAGGTGACAAAATAAATGTGATTTCAAAGATGAACATGTAAGCAGGTAAGGGCACTTCAGGTACAAAGCAATAGATACATAAAGTCTATGTGATGTTGCAGAGTCTGAGAAAAGGAACTGCAAGAACATAGTGCCAGACATGACTAGATGTGACTGGAGAACATATGCCAGATAAGACCAGATGATAAGGGACCCTGTATGCCATGAGAAGAGCTTTGGTCTTTATTGTATGGGCCAGGGTCCCCAAACATTTATTTTTATTTTTATTTTTTTTTTTTAGATTTATTTTTACTTATTTACTTATCCCCCCCTTGCTGCTTGTGCTTGCTGTGTCCATTTGCTTTTTTGTGTTTTTCTGTCTTGTCTCCCTTTGTGTTTTTCTGTCTTGTCTCCCTTTGTTGAGTCATCATGCTGCGTTGGCTCACCGCATCGCGGGGGCCAGCTTGCCTTCACCAGGAGGCCCCAGGAAACGAACCCGGGACCTCCCATATGGTAAACAGGAGCCCAATCAATTGAGCCACAGCCACTCCCTCCAAACATTTAATGGCTCACCTCAATAGTAAAACATTTCTGAATACATACCCATATTGTTTATTTTTTATTTCACTGTATATTTTTTAAATTACACACATGTATTACCATATTAATATTTTATGTACATTATAAAAGTAAACAAAAATAGAAATTTTACAGGGATGCGATCATAATTAAATAATATTTTTTAAGTAAGTTTTCTTTTTATGTATTAGTGGTACCAAAACATTTTTGTTCTTCCTAAAACAATTATTTTTAAAATTATAATGCTATTAATATTCATTTTTTAATGCTTAATTATGTAAAATTTTATTTCAAACTCAATAATTTAGCCTGAAAAGTTTCTAGTTGATGAAAATGTCAAAATCAAAAAAGAGGAATGTTTAATTAGTTAAGTACCTTTAGTTTTTGACAAACATTAAGTGGACTTGTTAAACGTTTGCTGCCAAAGCTCAGAGTTTTATTAAAAAGAGAAATGGAAATAATAATAATAATAATGCTAGTGAAAACACAATTGAATAAGTTTTGTTATTCTTTTAAAATCTTGGTTTAATATTTGGTAAAGTTTGTTTCTATAGTCAGTTCATTTTTTTTTTTTTTTAAGAAGGTACCATGGTTTGAACCCAGGACCTCATACACAGGAAGCAGGCACTCAACCCTTGAGCTACACCCACTCCCCTTAGTTCATTTTCATACTGAGTTTTAAATGGCTTCACAACTGAAAAAGAAATTGCCCAGAGATGCTAAATGTGTAACTATAGGTACAAATGTAGAATTCATGATTAGACCGAAAGAAATTTGTACCTATAGTACAATACTTTTAATACTATTATAGATGTCTGTTGCTTTGTGTTCTCAAAATTTATTAAAATCATGCATTTTATTGCAAATAAACATTTACTTATTGCCTTGAGGATATTAGCTCAACTTTCTCACATTTTTATTTGCATGAACTAAGCCTTAAAAACATAGCTCTTGCTTTCATTACAGTGTATTTTGAATTGCCAGTGTAAAGCAACAGGCTATACAAAGTAATCTAGATGTTTACCTTTTGTATCTATCCAACTAGATTGTAAATTCATCCTTATGAACAAGTATCGATATTCAGTAATCCTCATACACAACTGGCCACCTTTTTTTTTTTTATCATTCTAACTCCTAAATAGCTCTTGATCTTATCACCTCTTCTCCATCCATATTCTGATTGCCTTGGTTCAGCCCTCATCTTTTCTTATTGCAGAAGTTTCCAATGCACCTTGTTCAATAACCTACCACCCAGAACCAAGGTATTTTTCTAAAACACAAAACTAAGCACAAGGCTCCCCTCATAATTCTTAGGTGACTTCACATTATCCAAAAGCCCCCTCACTTCCTGACTCAGGCCTATATCTCCAGTCTCCTCACCCCTACCCATTACCTCCAGCACCCAACACTACAATCTCATGGATGGTTTACAAGGTCTCCAAGCCCACCACTTTCATGCCTACAACACTCATCCCATCTTTAACCAATTCAAGCCTTCCTTTTTGAGGGAAATTTCCCTTACCTCCTCCTTCCCTGACCCCTGCCAGCAACTAATCAGCCCCTCCTTTTGTGTGTGTGACATGAATGTATCTTGTACATACTTCAATTAACCCTTATCTCACTAGTTTGTAAGAGCTTCTTCTCATTCTTCTCTTTCTTTAGAAGAGAAAGTGTCATTTTCATCTTTGTATCACCAGCACCTAGACTGTGTCTGCATCAAAAAACTCAGATTGAATAAATGATGAGGAATGAATGTGGAGTATCTTTCAGAGTTCTCAGAATTTGTGCTAGGTTATAAAGGGATGATTTGCTTCAAATCTTATAAATCCTTTAAATCCTTTGGCATTTGAAATTAGATTGTAAGTAATTTGTATTAAATTTAATATTAGCACAAAACTAGCTTTTTCTTTTCATTCTGAGCTATTTTTCAATTACAATGTTTAATGATACATGGTATGCAAATAAAAATGGATTTTAGATGTTTATCTTTGAATGAATCTTTCCAACTCCCCAGATAACCTGAAGCTACTCTTTTGTGCCTCAGCACCTTATACATAGCAAATGTATGTAACAAATAAGTGTTGGTTGTGTTAAGTATAAGAAGATAACACTCCTCAGCTTTCTTTGTAAGTTGTTTCAAGGTCTGCCCATTGTTCCTCACAGCCTGAAGGGGAAGACAGAGCTGGCATTCTCCTGGTTCCCCACTACCAGTTCCATCTCTCAGTTTTTCCATTCTCTTACAAATTTTGCTCTGCTACTGAAGTTTGTTCATTCATTCAATAAACATTTACTAGCCTTCAGTAATATGCCAGGCAGTATGCAGGGTGCTGGAAAAATAAAAACCTTAAACAACCAGAAGTTTTTGCCCTACATTTGTTAACAAACCTCATCATATTTCATTTTCAATATGCTTTTGGCTATACTGGGTACCTCAGTTGCCATACATCCCCAGATCAATCCTTTTACTCACCCAGGACCAATGCACCTGACTCAGAATTGTCCTCCAGATTCCCCAAAACTGACATCATCCTGGGTGACCCAAACATTCATAAAGACAAGCTTTGCCTCACGGTTCCTGGAATCCTAGAGTCTCTGCTCCAATCAACCACTCCCATGACTGACCCTGGACTTTGTCACCCAATAAGCTCTGTGACACTCCTTTCACCTGTTTCACTCCTTTGCTCTTCGAACACACAGGGAATCCTGGTAGAGTATTCATACACAGAGACTAGAGTGCCTGTACCTGAGCCTCTGCCTTCAGCAGCTTCTGAGCCTCAGACGCCTGTCTGACATGCCCACTGCCTACAGAACACCTTACACCACTGTTGTCTTCACTGTGATGGGCAGACTTGCCACTTCTAATCCTTACCACTGCTGCCTCTTTCCTTCCATTTGTCTCTTCTCCTTCTGGATTTTCCCAATAAAATATTGACCTTTATATAGATACCACAATCAATCAGCGCAATCCTTGCTTTGCTCAAGCTAAAATGAATCACTTATTAGTTCGTTCATTCAGCAGAGATTTGCATTCCTTCAATGTGCCAGGTATTCTAGGTGCTGGGGTTACAGCAGTAAACAAAACATAAGATCAAAGGAGCTGGACAATAGACAAAAAGTAAACAAGATATAAGTCATGTGGTGGTTAGTGCTTTGAAGAAAATAAAGGGTAATGAAGATTGAGCGGTGCAGGGGGTAAGGCGGGAATTGCTATTTATACAAGATATTCAGAGAAGGCCTTTTAGTAAGGTGAAATCTGAGCAGAAACCTGGAGGAAGAGGGGGAGCAAGCTATGCATATAAAGGGGATGAAGCATACAGACATAATAACAGAAATACAAAGACCTTGAGGCAGAGATACAGATGGTGTGTTTGGGGACAGAGAGCAGGCCACTGTGGCTGAAGCAAAGGGGAAAAAGAGAGAGAGAGTGGTAGGAAATGAGAGAAGAAATGGGAAGTCAGATCATGCTGGTAACTCTCAGGACTTTAGCTTTTATTCTGAGTGACAAAGGAAGCCAACGGAAGGCTGAAGAGAGAAGGAACCACTTTTGTTTTTAAAGCATCATTCTGGCTGCTGTGCTGAGCACAGACCAAAAGAGGAAGGCTAAGTGGGAGGAGAGGATGGCAATATCCAGTGTAGAGATGACGGTGCTTTGGACCAGAAGGTAGGGAGAGAGGCAGGGAGAAGTTGTTGGATATATATGTTCAAGATAGAGCCACCAAGACTTGCTGATAAAAGGGAGTGGGACATGAAAGAAAAGGATCAAATATGACTACAAAATATTTTAGCTGAGAAGAGTGGAGTTCATGTATATAATATTTTATTAACAGGGGGGCGGATGTGGCTCAAATGGTTGGGCGTCCGTCTGCCATATGGAGAGACCTGGGTTTGATCCCCGGGACCTCCCAGTAAAATAAAATATATATATATATGTGGCGCATGGGTTGCCAGGCTCTGTATGCCGGTGAGCCGCCAGGCCCCGAGAGCCATGCAGCAAGATGATGTAACAGGAGAGAGACGCAGGGGAGGGACAAGATGAGATGCTCCAAAAGCTCCAGGAACCGAGGTAGCGCAGGTGGCAGGACACCTCTCCTACATCGGAGGTCTCCAGGATCGAATCCTGATGAAGACTGAAGGAGGAGGATGAGAAGAGATGGCAGGAAACAGACACAGAGAATTGCCCAGCGAATGGACACAAAAAAAAACAGCAAATGGGGAAGGGGGGGTGGTTAAAATGGATAAAGTAAATAAATAAATCTTTAAAAATAAAAAATATATATATATATTTTATTAACAAAATCTTTATTAATGTATTTACTCCTACCTGGTGGCTCTGAGAGTTTTTACTGGCTCCCAGGGAGTGTTTGTTGATTTTTATTTTTAAGTTTCTGACCTAGTCCAGATATCTTTTGATTCTAGTCAAAATTTTCTGCAGGGAGCTAAGGATTGCTATAGATCACAATCTCTTCTCATGCACTTAGTTTCTGTATTTTCTTTTTTTTTTTTTTTTTTTTTTAAAAATATTTTTTTTTTATTTATTCATTTATCCCCCCCTTGCTGCTTGTGCTCGCTGGGTCAGCTAGCCACGCCGTGCGGGCGGGCTTGCCTTCACCAGGAGGCCCCGGGAACCGAACCCGGAGCCTCCCATATGGTAAACGGGAGCCCTACTGATTGAGCCACAGCCGCTTCCCTGTATTTTCTTCTTAAATGATTTTTTCATATTGGTTAGGAAGGCAATGAATTAATATCCAGGTTTTAATTAAAATGTAGGTATGGTATTTTATTTACCTTCATGATTTTACTCTTATTTCCAGATTTAATAAACATGAATATCCATACATTTCCAAGAAAAATGGGAATTAAATGAATATAACATACCACTTCTTCCACGGTAGCAGGACCTTTTGATCTCAGTCGAAGTGTCCCTCTTCCAGTACCAATTTTTGCTGCTGATGACTTTCCAGCTTTTGACCTTGGCTCTATTTCTATAAATATACAATGAATGGGGAAAGGTACATATATTCTAAAGAATTACAACAGATTGTTGTAAAATCTAATGTAGTTTGCATTCAAAAATTACACTCAGTTATTATAGAGATTTGATAAAAGGTATGCCTTCTTACAGAATTTCCCAAAACAAAATAAATTCACCTGCCATCCATTCTTCTCATACGGGAGTCTCTATGAGAAAGTCCTGGTTATATAAAGAAAAAGGAAATATGTGACATGTACAGATGAGAAAGACTAGAATTTATGAAGAAGAAGACATAAGAAAAATTAAAACAGTTGGATTTATTACCAAGGTAAAAAGGTTTAGATGGCAAGACAGCAGAGGTAGATCAGCTGGACTTTATCAAGGTCATGAAGAAGGCAAAGAGCCATGTCTTGATAGAAAGAAGGGACAGAGGCACTAGTATTTGAGCACCTATGCTCTGATTAATGCTTGATGTCAAAATCCCATTTCATACACATATCCACCGATGAAGCAAGTTATCCCTCTCATTTTACAGATAAGAAAATTGAACTCAGTAGGAAGCAGAGCTGGGATTGAAATCCAGATCCAAATGCTTCACTCAGCAATACCTACCTCACAGAAGCACAAGGAATAAATTTAGAGGGTCCTGAAGATAAAGAGTATAGGAGCAGGTTCCAAGGAAGGACTATCCCCAAAGAACAAAGGGGAAAGAACAGGGAGCAAGAGTCCACAAAAAGCCACACCTTTCCTTATGTTTGCTTTTTTGGTTTGTTTTTGTTTTTCCAATGCTGTTGGAAAAAGTCCCCTCTCCATAACCAAATAACAAATGAGTGAAAGGGTAGGGTGGGGATTGAGGATAATTGAAAGGGGTGTGCACTATCTAAGCCACTCCAATTTGGTCTAACCCCATGGGAATGGAGACCCTGCAAAACCAGATAGTATGTTTTTTGCAAAGAAACTGAACATTCAGAGTTTCATGTGAATCTTTTGATTTTTAAATCTTGGCAATTATGTCAATCATTTAACAGCACCAAGCAAAATAAAATATCTGTGAGACAAAAGCCAGCCATAGGCTATCAATTTATAACCTCTGCTCTAAGCAGCAAGTGACTATTCACAGACCAGAGACTTATCTACCCCTGAAAGTTAAACAACCTAACTCCTCCCTCCCCCACTTCACTGAGATTTCACCAGGCAATCGACTTAGTATAATTTGTCTTTCCATATCTATTTCCTTAAGGGTAGAAAATGAACTGCTCAGCATTTTAGCTTGCCATTACACAAATATTTCTAATATTAAAGTAATCCATTGGCATTCTGACTTATCAACACATCTCTTGTGACTTTGATGTGCATGACAGAGCCCCGGAAAATCGAACAACTCTGGAAGCACTGAAAAAAATAAAAAGGTTTTTGAGATTTACAAAACTAAGGACCCAGACTCTGGAATGTAGCGACTCCATGAAGGTATTATCCTGCTTGAGAAGTCAGCTGGGAAGTCAGCTGGGGGAGCAGATATAGCTCAGTGGCTGAGCACCTGCTTCCCATGTACGAGGTCCTGGGTTGAATTCCCAGTACCTCCAAAAAAAAAAGAGAGAGAAGTCAACTGGCTTCCATACATGATGTCTCTATCTCATCTTGCTCTGATCTGCAACACCAGTAGCTAGAAGGGAAAATGTATATAGAACGGAAGTTTTTTTTTTTTAATCTATGTATTTGTCCGCCATCTTCTCTTTCTGTGTGGCATCTCAAAATTAACCACTTGGTGGCACCAAAGCAAAAGTTAAATTTAAGTTCTGACCTGGAAATGACTTCAGAAAGGCAGCTTTCACTGCTAAGGGAATGTTAGCCATGTTTCTCTATGATCTGGTACATAAATCAACCTGTCTCCACATGCACACAGGCAGGCTGGTCCTGTTCACCCACAGGGGAAAAAACAGACTCATTGTGTTTTAAATGTTTTAAAGATTGTGAATGTTTTCAGTCTGGCCTACTCCTGGGGTGCCAGCCTGTCTAAGCATAAGCATGTCTGGCCAAGGCCGAGCTCTAAATCAGTCACTTCCCACAAGGGAATTTGCACAAGACCTTTCCTGGGGCCAAATTATGAGAGGGAAGAGGTATATAGAGCAGACACTGGTTCACTAGATTCATCTCCACTCCAGGGAAGCACACTGCCTGCCTGCCCTAAAGCGAAGGACACTCAGCCCCAGCTGCTTCCAGCAAGACTCAGTCATGGTTGTGCCCTAACCCTTCTAGGAGAATTGTATCTATTACTGTAATTATGCAATTTAATTTAAAAATACATGAACTGATGAAATGACTGTGATAAAAGAACTTATTATTGCTATAAACACTAGGTTGATGACTTTAGAAAGACTCACTAAGGGTGAGGACAACATGATTCCAGGAAATTAGGAAAAATATCTTTCAAAAGCCAGGATTTCACTCAGATCGGTTATCAAGTATATTTAAATTCTTTTTTTTTTTTTAAGATTTATTTATTTATTTATTCCCACACACACACACTCCTGCCCCACTCCTCATTATCTGCTCTCTGTGTCCATTCGCTGTGTTCTTCTGTGTCTACTTGTCTTCTCTTTAAGTGGCTCTGGGAACCAATCCTGGGACCTTCCAGAGTGGGAGAGAGGCACTCAATCTCTTGTGCCACCTCAGCTCCCTGGTCTGCTGTGTCTCTTATTGTCTCTCCTCTGTGTCTCTTTTTGTTGCGTCATCTTGCTGCACCAGCTCTCCATGCGGGCCAGCACTCCTGCGCTGGCCAGCACTCCATGTGAGCCAGCTTGCCTTCATCAGAAGGCCCCAGGAATTGAACCCTGGACCTCCCATATGGTAGTCGAGAGCCCAATCGCTTGGGCCATATCCACTTTCCATCTTTATATTCTTACCAGACTTTTTTAAAAAATGAAATAGAACCCACAGACACACATTATCATTGAGGTTCATGTAAGATCAACTTCACAGAACTCCAATTTGTGTCCTCTATTCAAAGAAAAGTCCTATTACACCAAAATATTGGTAAAAGAATGTGCATTTATGTTTTAAACTAAAATAAAATTTTCATATACACACGTATCATTCTCTATGATACCCCATTTTAACTGACACTTTCAATAAACAGACCAACTCCCATTCTCTGCTATATCCTGAAGCTCAAGTGGAGCGATGGGGAAATGGAGAGGACAGATAAATGTCCCTCTCCTGTCCCACCCCACAGTCCAGTGCCTGAGCCCTAGAGAAAGAGGAGGAGCTGACAGAAGCTGTTTTCAAGCACTTGCAACATGGCTTGGATCCCCCAAGTGCTGAAGGGTGGTGCAGTAGGAAGGCTGGGCTCTTCTCCCCACTTCTGCACAGAACAAGGTCTGTTTCTAGTCCCAGGAAGGCCCTGGTTGGCCTGCAGTCTGGAGCAATGCTGTCCTAGAACAAGGGCAGGGACCATGATCTCAACAGGAGGTGGGTACAGATGGACAAAGCTCTATCCAGCCAACACTCATTGCACAGAGATGGCCCAAGGATGCCCAGAGGAATGAATGGAATGCTTAGGAAACAGAGCAGATCAACAGGGCTGTCTAACAACACAAAGCTTCTTTTAAGCTCCTGAGACACGTTTGGGAGCACCCAGAAATTGAGGTAAAGAAGTAACATTGCTGGGGACTGGAGGTCCTGAGTTTAAAAGAGTCAGTGATATTTTGGTCACAGAAAGGACACAAATGAAGCAATATGAGTTCAAAATTGTGAAATAAATGTTGTTCTAATATTTCTTATTAATTCTCAGCTGAAAGTATAGATGCTTATTATTTCCCTGACTTTGCAAAAACATTTTTATTATCTGACCCTTTCAAAAAATCCTGAGAAAACTTTACTACTGAGGTCTGATCATCTCAACCTTCATACTCAATTGTTTTCCAATGTGACATCATAAAGCCTGTGAGTAACTTTCTCAAATGCATTCTAACTGTTGATATCTGATGGTTTGCCCTAGGAGAAAATTAATATCTTGGTTGAATCTGTACTGTTCTCCATAGGGTAGTGGTTAAAGCATAGACTTTGGTATCAGTGTGCCTGCTCCTCCATTTACAAACTGTATGAATTTGAAGAATACCACCTTATCTGTAAAATGGGAATATCACCTATTTACAATATCATTTTTTAAGCATTTAAAGAGCTAATGTTTGAAAGATACTTAGCTCAGTGGCCAGGCCTATATTAATAAATTGTTGCTGCTAGAGTTTGTAATTCGCTTCTGCTGGTACATTCCAACCTGGTGAGAGAGAAATCTGCTTTTCCTACTCCCTCCCTCACAAAACCATTTGCATTGGTTTTCTCTCTGAAAATGAGAAACATGCAAAGTTCATCTTCAAATGTTCAGAAAGTGGTCACTACAAATACCAGGGACAAAAGGCCTCTTTTTTATTCTATTTTACTTTTCTTTTCTATAAAACTATCTGATTTCCCTTTTTTAATTTAACAGGAGAGCAGAAATAACAGATGACTCTGCCATTGCTCTATTCCCAGATTCTCCAAAGCGGCTGAGCTTGAGCCCAGCCCTCACAGTGCATCCAGCAGTGAAGACCCTCCAGTTTCCACCTTATTGGTAAGAAGATTTAAAGTAAAGAGGAGGGGGGCGGATGTGGTTCAAATGGTTGGGCGTCCATCTGCCACGTGGAGGGACCTGGGTTCGATCCTAGGGACCTCCTGGTAAAATAAAAATATATATATAGAAGGTGCATGGGCTGCCAGGCTCTGTGTGCCGGTGAGCCGCCAGGCCCCAGGAGCCATGCAGCAAGATGATAACGTAACAGGAGAGAGACGCAGGGGAGAGACAAGACAAGATTCTCTGAAAGCTCCAAAAGCCAGGAACCGAAGTGGCACAGGTGGCAGAACACCTCTCTCCTACATTGGAGGTCTCCAGGATCGAAACCTGGTGAAGACTGGAGGAGGAGGATGAGAAGAGATGGCAGGAAACAGATAAATGGGGAAGGGGGGATTTAAAATGGATAAAGTAAATAAATAAATCTTTAAAAAAATAAAGAGGAAGAAGGGACCACTGAGGAAGCAGAGAACACAAGAATAATCCCCTGGATTCTGTGGTCTCTTCCATCCCTCACATGACAATGTCCCCAATTGAGTTACATGATACCATGTGGGCAAGGGACCAGCTATATCACCCCTCCATCTCAGAAAAAGAAACACACAGATCCCTCCCCTTATCACCCATAGTTTGTAAACTACCTCAGCAAATTCACTAATCAACCTCTGTAATTTCCATCTTTCAAATTACACAGTATCAAAGGAAACATCAAAACAGTGACCAAATTGTCTTGTGATACCAGGAGCTCTAAAAACTGACACTAACAATGAAACAATGGAAAACTGTTGTTTTCTTAAAAAAAAAAAAAAAAAAAAAAAAAAACATCAACAGTGGCCAGCTGGCAACACAGGTAAGATTTTTGCAGGATATATGACGTATATACCATGATTCTCAGCTTTGTAGGCCCAGAAATGCTTCTTCACCATCCCTCCCCACCAGTGTTCCCAGCATTGGTCTGAATCTCAGTAACTGATTCTCACTAACCAAATTCACAAGAGACAGATGTCATCACATCAGTTTATTAATCCATACTGAAGGATGCTATCAAAGGTCCAGGTGGGCTTCCACACTTCACCTCATGATCCTGAGGAGGAACTTCTTAGAGAAAGTGATGTCCAAGTAGAGACCTGGACATAGAAGGTTAACCCAAGGCTAGATGGAAAACAAGAAATGGAGAGAAAAGTGTTCCAGGCTACAGGTTCAGCAAGTATGAAGTTCCTAAAAACAAGGAGTGGAGAATTTATGTTCTAGGGTACCTCCCAAGTGGTGACTCTCAGTTCACTAGGTTTCTGATTCACCTGAACCTTTGTTCCCACTGGATACCTTTGGAAATTAGTCAGCATGAGTTTGCATGATGAGCACGGCACAAGAGCAGAGGACTTCAGTATGAAGGGCAAGTCTCCCAGGGCAAGGCTGCATACAAGTGGTTCACAGATACATGTGGTCCACTGACAGTTTATTGGGTTTGCAGGTTTTGCGTTTTTTTAATTATTTGCTGTGATGGTTAGTTTTATATTTCAACTCTGCTCGACTATATTACCCAGTTATTTACTCAAACACTAATTTAGGTGTTGCTATGAAGATATTTTGTAGATGTGGATAGCATCTATAACCAGTTGGCCCTAAGTAAAGGAGATTACCCTGGATCATATGGGTGGGCCTCATCCAATCAGTCAAAAGCCTGAGGTTTCCTGAAGAAGAAATTCTGCCTCAAGACTACAGCATCAACACTTCCTTCCAGAGATTCCAGCCTGCCGGCCTGCCCTACACATTTCAAACTTGCTAGCTCCCACATCACATGAGCCAATTCCTTGAAATAAATCTCTCTGTGTAGATATACATACACACATACACATACATCCTATAAATACTATTGGTCTCTCTGGAGAACTCTAACTGATAGAATTGCCAACTTTTAAAAATTGGGAGATATCTAATAAAAAAATCAAATTTCAGGTTTCTCTCAAAGACAGCAAAAATGATTAGGATCAACAGCTTTACCTGGGGCCTGCAGCAGTATGATTTCCCATCAACCTCACCTCTCCCTGTTTTTCTATTTGTTTTTGTTTTGTTTTCTTCAGCTTTGAATTCGCTTATTGCTTGGTCCCTGCATGAAGTTATCCAAATTCGCAACCCCTAACCTAGATATCCTGGAAGGCCGGCAAAACATCCTTTATCCCACCATAGAATACAGCTCTCTCAGGATGGGAAAGGTTATGACCCCAAATCCAGTGCCTGTCTCCCAAGGACAGCATTCAAGAAACGGTGCAATTCTTGCTCTCTGAATCTGCATTTTCTAGGATCCATGCGAAGCACACATAGTCTTTAGGTAATCTACCAAAAAAATTGACAATTATTACGTTTTGGCTTAAATTAGTTTGCATTACACAGTCCCCCAGGGGAATAGATGCTAATCACCCCCAACCCGACTATATTGAGGTGTGCGCAAACCTTCTCCAGCCTTCATCTTCATACAATTTCTCAAGGTATAGAGGCTCCCTTTACAAATGGCTATATTAGCTATTATGTGCTGTTTCTTACAGTACTGTTATACTTAGAATGTTATTTTCTTTCAAATTAACAAATACATATTTCCACACGCATACACTATAATTCATCTAGTGATAGTAATGTAAACACCTGGGAAAAGTTAATTTAAAGGTAAAATCTTTTTTTTTTTTTTCTTAACTGAGCATTTAATATGTCCCACGTAAGATACATTCTTTATGTGCTCTCTTAATCCTCACAACACTATTATGAGACAAGTATTGTTATTATCCAAATTTTATGATTAAGGAAAGCAAGAATTAGAGAAGTGACATGACTTCACCAAGGTCATAGACAACAGGTAAGTGGCAGAGCTGGAATAAAAGGCCAGGTAAGTCTGCCCCAGAGCCACTACTTGATTTTGTACTTTATTAAAGTTTACAAGTTTCTGCTGGTAATGGAAGTTAGTGGGCTGCCTTCCAGTACCCATTTGTACTTCAGAGATCCCTGTGGCTCAGGGGAAGCTAATTGCTTCCAGTTCCAGGGATGGGACACATGAATGGCCAGGTGACCCCCTTCCCCACAGTGACTGGGCCAGAGGTGGGCATGTGTCCAGTCAGAATGAATCTCAGGACTTTTGCTGGGAATTCAGAGGCAAAGACACTATCCTTTTCTCCTCTATGTGAATAAGGAAGCAGATGGCCCCAAGAGTTTCTGGCTGGCTTCCACCTTGGAACCAAGTGTAGAGCCAACCTTAAGATGATACCTGCGGAGCAGATGTGGCTCAAGCAGTTGAGCACCTGCTTCCCACATGGGAGGTCCCAGTTCAGTCCCAGTGCCTCCTAAAAACCAAAATACAAAACAACAACCAAACAAAAAAACCAACTTAGGGGAGCCTATATGGCTGAGTGGTTGAGTGTCAGCTTCCCACATATAAGGTCTAGGGCTCACTCCCTAGCCCTAGTACCCCCCGCCCTCTCTCTCTCTCTCTCTCTCTCTCTCTCTCTCTATATATATATATATATATATATATATATATATATCTCATACCTGAATGATTAAGCTGATGCCTTGAGCAGCTGAGGAGAGGGGAAAAGCAAGAAACTGAGCTCTAATCACATTGTATGGGCTCTAAACAAAGTTTTGCTGATGATAACATCACTCATGGACTGTTGATTTATAAGATTTCCTTTTCTGCTTAAGCTAGTTTGGTAGGGCTTTCCACTGTCTCAAATGAAAGGATACCTCACTGATAAAGAATCCTGTCTAAAAAAATGAAGTAATCCATCTCAATGAAGCAACCCATCTAAAAGATCTTCCAATGTTTGGACATACACAAATGGCACTGTCTATAAACCCCTCGACACACACAAACACACATATACACACTTCTCAGAGTAGTTGACATTAAGTCTAGCTTGGGTCCCAGAATTTTAAAATTTTGACTATGTATTCTCTTTTTCCATGTATCTTTCCTATCTCCACCATTCTTCAGACTTCTTTAGAATAGGTTTAAAAACAAATACAGCTGGTAGAGTGCTAGGACAAATAAAAAGCAAGGAAAAGGAAGCACATGCTGATACCACCTGTACAAAGGTGTCAGTTATTGCCTCTTGGATCAAAAGAGCTGCTAATATGTGAATGGACTCCACAAAAAAGTTGCTTTTCATTGTTTCTTTAGTGATATTGAAAAGCACAGGACAAGTATCAGAAGTGAAATAACTGTATCCAGATCTTCTTGTTCATTATTTACAGTGTTATTTGAAAAAAGCCCAGCCCTATTTTTACAACTCCCAGAAATTATAGGCAAAAGTTAATATACAGGGAGTGGACATAGCTCAAGTGGTTGAGCACCTGCTTCCCATGTATGAGGTCTTGGGTTTGATACCTGGTACCTCCTAAAAACAAAACAAACGAACGAAAAAACAAACTCATTGGGGAGCAGATGTATTTCACTGATTGAGCGCCCTGCTTCCCATATGTTAAGTCCTGGGTTCAATCCCCGGTACCTCCTTAAAAAAAAAAGTTAATATATGTCTTTGGGAAAAGGGCTCATAGCTTTAATCTAGAGGGATCTATGATACAAAAAAAAAATATATATATACAAATCTCTAGCATCTAATTGAGGAAAATAAAGGATCACTCCTTTTTAAAAAATAGGGATGACTAAAATGTTTTATTTTTACCCTTTTATTTATTTTACTCAGTGATATGACTTTATCATAGGGCTTCAAGATATCAAAAAAATTGGGAGCAGGTGTAGCTCAGTGGTTGAGCTAAGAGATATCTAAAGCTAAAAAACATAGAATGATTGAGTCTCTCTGTTTTCTGATCTAGGAGGGCTAGACTTCTTTTAAATCATTGTTTTCTGGTTATGAAAGTTAATACACTCATTTCACATTTAAAATATGGAAAACACAAAAAGTATAAAGAAAAATAAAAATGATCCATAAACTCACCACCTAAAGAAAACTACACATACATACTCCACAAGTCTCTTCTCATGTACATTTAAACATCGTTTTTACAAAAATCAGACTATTCAGAACATTGTTTGATAATCTGCTTTTTCATTTAATGTATCACAAATATTTTTCCATACACTAAATGGAATTCCTTATCTGTTTAACTTTTTCTGAGAACATACTCTGAGCACAATTTTGAGCATAATTTGTCAGATCCATCTTCCTATATTTATATGACAATTCCCACTGTACAATCTCCCTCTCCAGTAGGATATGTATTATCAGTATAATTGCTGGTTTTTCTAATAATGGTACATTATATTCATACATGTTAGCCATATTAAGGAAGCCATTCAAATTTTAGCATATTTTTCACCTCTTCATCCCCCATTGCTATTTCAAGCATTAAACTTAAAAGTGGTTTTAAAAAATATCAACCTTCTACTTGTGGTTATTATTAATTGCAAATGCACCTTAAAACACAGTACAATTATAAGAAATCAGTCACTAGGGTAATTGTCTTGGGAAATATAGCTTACAAAGTTTTTTATATAAATGGTTGTATTAAAGTTTATAATATTTCCACTTTCTTAAAAATGTGAGCATTTATAGCATATACATCCCATGGAATATAATTCATCCATAAGAAGGAATGAAATTCCGATACATGCAACAACATGGATGAACCTTAAAGATATCATGTTTAGTCAAATATGACAGACACAAAAGGATAAATATTGTTTGATTTCACTTATATGAAATATATAGAATAAGAAAATTCAGAGAGAGTAGATTAGAGGTTACAGAGACCTGGGGAGAGGGAAATAGGGAGTTGTTATTTAATAGGTATAGAGTTTCTGTTTTAAAAGATGAAAAAATGTTTGTAATGGATGGTGGTAATGGTAGCACAACTTTGTCATTGTAAGTAACACCACT
Organism: Tolypeutes matacus; assembly: GCA_026826555.1. Lineage (NCBI taxonomy): Eukaryota > Metazoa > Chordata > Mammalia > Cingulata > Chlamyphoridae > Tolypeutes > Tolypeutes matacus. The sequence continues at coordinate 4,675,244 of JAKSZT010053882.1, read as the reverse complement.
GCATTAAACACTTAAATGGTTAATATGGCATTTTTTATGTTATAATAAGTTAACACAATATTTTTTTTTAATATGATCATTTAATAATTTTTTTTTTTTTTTAAGGAGGCACCAGGGATTGAACCTGGGACCTCATACACGGGAAGCAGGCACTCAACCACTAAGCTACACCCGCTCTCCTTTAACAATTTTTAAAATGAGAGTTTACCATATTTAGGTATCTGGCTGAGTCCTCAGTTGAAAACACATTTATCAGTAGTCATCCAACATCTCTACCACACCCCACAAAAGGGAACTTTATTCTTCAACTATCTCCTCCAATTGTTTCTCTGCAGCAAATGCCAAACCAATGTCTACATAGATATGAAAAGACCAGAACAAATTCTACTACATAAAAAGATAATTGATATGTTCTACCCAAAACTTTGTCATTGTGAGCATTTTAAATCTTTGTCAAAACACACAAAGACAGTGCCACTGTCAGATAAAATGTATCTATATCTAAATAAAAATATATATAAAACTGAGTATCTCTTCCCTGATTTTTCCCCAAACCATTTCTACATCCCAATTGCCTCATATCCAATTGTAGCATCACTGTTATCCTTGACTCCCAACCTAGAAATCAACCTTCTCTCCTCTCCCGTTTAGGTAAAATCTACCTCCTGCCCCCATTTCTACCCTCGCAATATCATTCAGGCTTTTTTCTTTTAAAGATTTTATTTTATTTTATTCATTCATGCCCCCCCCCCCCCGCCGCCTGCGCTCGCTGGGTCAGCCAACCACGCCACACGGGCAGGCCCGCCTTCACCAGGAGGCCCCGGGAACCGAACCCGGGGCCTCCCACATGGCAAACGGGAGCCCCACTGATTGAGCCACAGCCGCTTCCCTCAGGCTTTTTTCTTTACCCCAAATTCACAATGCTGCCCCTAATTCCAGCCCTTATCGTTTATTCCTGGACTGTTACAAGAACCTCCTACATGATTTCTCCTATAATCAAATATAGCCCACATTGATCTTCCAGGCTTACTACCCAAAATATCAATTTCATAACATCATTATTCAGTTCAAATATCTAAATGATTCCCTATTACCTACCAAAGCAAGTTGAGATTCCCCACCTAGTTTTCAAATCTCTCCTTAATATAGCCCTGAGCTGCTTTTGCAGCCTGATTTGCATAGTCCCTGCAAGAAAAGGCTCTTGACTGTTCTGAACCAGCAAGAACTGCTCCTTCCTTGTCTTCCTTCCCATCCTCCCAGGTCAAGTTCAAGCGTATTCTTCTCTAGGAATATTTCTCACCTCCTCCAGGCTATCCACGTCTTTCTTTTCTCTGAATACCCGTTTAAACTTCTGTAGTGGATTTAAACATTTACTCCACAATTCTGGATATAAGAAATGTCAATTGAATCTGACTTTAAGCCACGCTTCTGTAGGTATGGGAATAAAATGCCTTGGAATCCTCTTTTCCCCAATGAGGATCCAGAAGGCTGATGTTGTGCTCAGACCACCATAGTCCCTACTCTGAAGCTCTATATCCACGTCAGTGTGCCCACTTGCTGGCCAAGCCCAGGGCACAGGAGTCTTTCACCACTGATTGCAAGACCACCATTTTTAATGCACTACTCTCCCTGAGCCACTCTATCAGACACCCTGGCACCCCCAAAGGAGTTACATGGGAATAGGGCACCAGTCTTGATATTGGTAGGACCTACCATAAGCCATCTGTCCCCTGCCTTCATCTTTAGGGAAATTTCTTCGCAACTTTACCATGTCTCCCCAACCCTATCACTCTCCAAGCCTTACAACTCCTCCCAATCTTGGACAGTTCATCTCTCAGCTGAATTACACTTTGCTTAAACCTTCATTATACATTATAGCTCTTATTGTATACTGAGTTCTAAGGAGGCAGTAACTCATGATGGCTAAGAATACAAGCCTTAGGAGCAAAGTGTACTAGAGTGATATATCCCAGTACGTACTAGAGTGATATATCCCAGAGCTTCCCACCCGTCACCAGGTGACCTTAGAGAATTATTTAACTGCTCAAAGCCTTGGTTTACTTATCTGGAAAACCTCCATAGGTATGGCATGAGGATTAAATCAGGCCATAATAGTAGCAGTCCTAGTAGCAATCAATGCCTTACATTTATGTAGCACTATTGCCAAGCACTGTTCTAAGCACATCATATATATTTAACTCATTTAATCTTCACAATACATTATGGATAAGTAAACAAGTACAGAGTGATTAAGTAAATATCATAAGATCACATAGCTAATAAGTGGCAAAGACAAGAATCAAACTCAGGCAGCTTAGCTCACAGTCTATGCTCTTAACCAATATATTATATTACTTCTGACAAGCATTCAGTAATTGGTAGCTAATAATATAAGCACCGGTGATAACAGAAAGTAAATATTCCTGTTAATCATCTTAATTATGATTTTCATCCATCATATCTCCACCAAACTAAGTATACAATCATATGGCTTTTCTCGAGATTTAGTACTAGATATATTAACAAGAAGAAAAAGTGACAGTATAAACCTCAGTAGCTGTTCTTCATATTGCCACATGTGAGTAATTCAATGACCTTTGGAGTCTTTGAAATATCAGCCAGGAACCTATAATTTAATAACAAAGAGGTACTCCCAGTCAAGGTCAGTACAATTATATAATTTACTGCAAAGAGTAATGCCCCCAGTTCTGTACTGCACTGGTTCACTTGGGGTGCAGATAATACTGGCAATAAATCCAATGAAACATTTGTTCAGAAAAGTAGCCGCTTGTGTTTTTAGAGTTAGAATATACAGAAAATAAATCTCCTCTTTTAGCTTAAAAAATAATAAAAACTGTAGCTATTCTTTTTTCTAGTTTCTCCAATTGTTCTCTAGTTGGTTGTTAGTTTTTTTTATTTTAGCTCTTTCTTTCGTTTTAATACAGACATTTAAACCTATAAATTTCCCTTTCAGTACTACCTTCACTGTATCCCATAAGTTTTGATAAGTTGCGTTCTTGTTTTCATTTGTCTCAAAATATCTACTAATTTCTTTTGAATTTCTTCATTGACCCACTGATTGTTTAAGAGTATGTTATTTAGCCTCCATATAGTTGCAAATTTCCCCCTTTCCCACCTATTATTAATTTCCAGCTTCATTCTATTATGATCAGAGAAGGTGCTTTGTATAATTTCAATCTTCTTAAATTTATTGAGAGCTGTGTTGTGGCCCAACATGTGGTCTATCCTGGAGAAAGATCTATGAGCACTTGACAAGAATGTATAAACTGCTGATTTGGGATGCAATGTTTTGTACATGTCTGTCAGATACAGCTCATTTATTATATTGTTCAAGTTCTCTGTTTCCTTGATGACCTTCTGTCTAGTTGACCTATCTATTGATGTGAGTGGTGTGTTGAAGTCTCCAACTATTACTGCAGAGAAATCTATTTCTCCTTTCAGTTTTCCAGAGTTTGCCTCATGTATTTTGGGACAATCTGGTTAGGTGCATAGATTTTTATGACTGTTATTTTTTCCTGGTGGATTGACATTTTTATTAACATATAATGACCGTCTGCATCTCATCATATTTTTTTGCATTTAATGTCTTTTTTCTGACACCAGTATAGCTACTCTTGCTCTCTTTTGGTGACTGTTTTCTTGAAATATCTTTTCCCAACCTTTCACTTTCAGTCTATTTGCATCCTTGGGTCTAAGGTGTGTCTCCTGCAGACAACATATGGGTGGTTCATGTTTTCTTATCCATTCTGTCAGTCTATGTCTTTTGATTGGGAAGTTTAATCCATTAACATTCAAGGTTATTACTGTAAAGGCATTACTTACTTTAGCATTTTATCCTTTGGCTTTCATACGTCATACGTTATTTTTGTCTTTTTACCCTTTTAGTTACCCTTTCTGATAGTCTTCATTTCTCCACTCTTCTCCAAGCCTCTCTCTCTTTTTTTTCTTTTCTGGCTGAAGAACTCCCTTCAGTGTTTCCCGCAGAGCTAGATTCTTGTTTACGAACTCTCAGTTTCTGTTTATCTGTGAATATTTTAAGCTCACCATCATATTTGAAGACAGTTTTGCCAGATGAAGAATTCTTGGTGGGCAGTTTTTCTCTTTCAATACCTTAATTATATCACACCACTGCCTTCTTGCTTCCATGGCTTCTGAAGAGAAACCTGCACTAAGTCTAACTGGACATCCCTTGTATGTGATGTTTTGCTTTTCCCTTGCTGCTTTCAGAATTTTCCCTTTATCTTTGGCATTCTGCATATTACATGTCTTGGGGTAGGTATATTTGGATTTATTCTAATTGGAGTACACTGTGCTTCCTGGACACATATATTCATGTTTTTCATGAGAATTGGGAAATTTTCAGCCATTATTTCCTCAAATACATCTTCTGCTCCTTTTCCCTTCTCATTTTCTTCTGGAACTCCCATTACATGTATGTTGCTATGCTTCGTGTTATCATTCAACAACCTGAGCCCCTGCTCAATTTTTTCTATTCTTTTCTTTCTCTGTTCTCTTTCTCTTCAATTTTAGTTTTTCTTTCCTCTATGTCATCGATTCTTTCTTCCATGATTTCAAATCTGCTGTTGTGTGCCTCTATTGCATTTTTAATCTCACTTATTGTGTCTTTCATTCCTATAAGCTCTGTTATTTTTCCATCCAAGATTTCAAATTTTTCTTTGTGCTCAGTGTCTTCTTTTAAAAGATTTATATTTATTTATTTCTTCCCCTCCCCCCCACCACCCCTCATTGTTTTTACACTTGCTATCTGCTCTCTGTGCTTTCTTCTGTGTCTGCTTGTCCTCTCTTTAGGTGGCACTGAGAGGCAATCCTTGGACCTTCCAGAGTGGCAGAGAGGTGCTCAATCACTTGTGCCACCTCAGCTCCCTGGTCTGCCATGTCTTTTATTGTCTCTCCTCTGTGTCTCGTTTTGTTGCACATCTTGCTGCACCAGCTCTCCACATGGGCCAGTATACCTGCACAGGCTAGCACTCCTGCACAGGCCAGCTCTCCAGTGTGGGCCAGCACACCTGCGCAGGCCAGTGCTCCTCATGGGCCAGTACTCTGCGTGGGCCAGCTCTCCACTCAGGCCAGCTCGTTGCATGGGCCAGCTTGCCTTTCACCAGGAGGCCTCGGGAATCGAACCCTGGACATCCTATATAGTAGACAGTCACTTGAGCCACATCTGTTTTCCTCAGTGTCTTCTTAATGTCTTTTATTTCTTAAGTCATGTTGTCTTTCAACTCCATGATTTGATTTAGATGATTCATCTGAACCTCCTTAATTAGCTGTTTCAAGTTCCATGTCTCATCTGGACCTTTGATTTGTTCCTTTGCCAGAGTCTTTTTTTTTTTTATTTTTATTTTTTTTTTGTTTTTTTTTTTTTTTTTCCTTTGCCAGAGTCTTATCTTCCTTTTTCTTTGTATGGCTTGTAATTTTTTGCTGATGTCTGGGCATCTGTTTCTGATGCTGAGTTTACTCTGATGTTCAGTTTCTCTCTCTTGCCTAGGGATTTACTGTTAAGTACCTGTGTGCTACCACTGTTCTTGTGATTCTTGGTTCGATTTGTTCTAGATACTTAGGATTGCCCCTGTTTAACTGCTAAAACTATGGCTAAAGACCCAGTAATGGGGTGCAGATCAGTTTCCAAGGATCTTGGAGAAGCTGGCAGTAAAGGCATCTATTTGCCTTTTCTATTTGCTATTTTTCATGCAATTTTATGGTCTGGCCAGCAGATGGCGCTCTTCAGAAGCCCTCTCGGTTCAGACTCCAGGTGCTGGGAGGGGGAATGAATTCAATGTAACACCTCAGATGAATGGGTGGTGCAGAAGCAAATGTCCTCAGGGCTGGCCAAGCTTCCCAAATAAACTTTCCCAGAGGCTGCTCTCCACCCTTGGCAGGCCACACCCTCCCTCCTGCTTCTTCAGCAACCAGCCAGGGGCAGTAGGGAAGATGTTTGAGAGAAGGCAAATTATCTTTAGCTCCTTGTTGGCTCTCAGGGTAAACAATGTCACAGCCCCACACAACCTGGAAGTGTGTGACCCCTCCAATGCAGCAGACAGGTTCACTGGCCAAAATCTGAATTTCCTGTAGGCTATGTTCCTCCCTCTCCCCTTTCCTTGGAGAAGAAGACCCCTGTGACCCCCTCAGTCCACAGCCACTGCAATCCACAGACTGCTATTTGCTCCATAGGTGGGAGGGTGAGGGCACTCTGCTCATGGGATTTTTCAGCCAGCTGAGACTCCTTTCCTTTTCTCCTCTCTCTTCTGGGTGTTGTCTGGCCTTCCCCTGGTGTACTGAGCCCCAGAGCAGCCCTCCAGACAGTCTCTGTCTGTCATCCAGCTATTTTTTTTGGGAGAGAAGCTATCCCTTGGCCTCTCTAATCCTCCATCTTCTCTCATTCAACTGTAGTTATTATTCTTAATAGAATTCTATGATTTTTAATTATCTGCCTCCTTGTACTCTTTAAATAAATTGTAAGCTCCTTGAGGATAGCACATCTGTACCAGTTGTTAGAAAGTTGGCTCTGGAAGCTGACTTCAAGGGTGAGAAGACTGGCTCCGTCATTCACTAGCTCTAAAACCTTGGGCAAATTTCTTCACCTTTTAGAGTGGTTGTAAAGAATTAAATGAGTTCATATTTAGAAAGTACTTAGAAAAGCTGCAACTATTAGGATATAATGACATATTTCATTATGTGATATAAGACATGATATCATTATCATCTGTCTTTCTAGAACTGGAACAGGATTAGCACTCTCAACAAATACTTGCTACTCAACCATCTCACCTGCATTGCTTTTCCCATTTTGTGTGTGTTCCTCTAAAATTACTCCTAAAGAAAAGGCTACATCTTCATAATAATAGTAATATCTAAGTTTTAACAAAGACTCACCATGTGCCTGAGACTAGTCCACTCTTTTTTTCATGTATTTACTCATTTAAGCCTCACAACAGTCAAATGTGGTAGGTACTATTATCATCTTCACTTTTCATATGAGGAAATCAAGGCACAGAAAATTAAGTAATTTACCCAGTGTCACATTATCACACAACCAGTATGTGGCAGAACCTATGTACTTAATTAACTATTGCACTTTGTTGTTACTTTTGTAATATTTTTCATATTCCCCTAGAGCAGGAGTTCTTAAACTTTTTTTGTTCCACGGACCCCTTTGCCAGTCAGGTGAAAACCACGGACGTCTTACTAAGTCCACACTATACTGTGTATTATTTAATAAATTATACACCACACTAACACATCCCCACAAGAATAATGTTTTTTTTTTTAATTTCAGTTCAAGCTCACGGACCTCTTGTTAAGAACCCCTGCCCTAGAGTATTTTGTACGCTAAATATATATATATTAAAAGGTCCAATAAGCATTTGTTGTTTCAAGTTTTTTCACTAGAAATATCATGAATAATAGAAAGTATTTTTAAATTGTTGAAATGTCTATCTAAAAAGTCATACAAATATTAAAAGCCAAAGTTTCACTCTTTATATCAAATAGGCTTAGCCTTTGGAAATGAGTACATAGTTAAATTGAATCACAAAGATAAGGTCCAGCTGTGAATGATTCAAAGGCCTAAGAAGTACTTCACATACTTAACATCCTCTTCTGATGGATACATAGCACAGAACTGAAGCCTCTAAGCATAACCCAGAGATTTGTAACCACAAAACAAAATCATAAATGCTTTAGGAGCTTTGTCTTTCAATCCTATATGTCAGACCTCCTGCCACAAACCTATTTCCATAAAGGGCAGCAATTAAAAATTATAGAGGGGGGCGGATGTGGCTCAAATGGTTGGGCGTCCGTCTGCCATATGGAGGGACCTGGGTTCAATCCCCGGGACCTCCCGGTAAAATAAAAAATATATATAGAAGGTGCATGGGCTGCCTGGCTCTGTGTGCCTGTGAGCCGCCAGGCCCCAGGAGCCATGCAGCACAATGATGACGTAACAGGGAGAGAGACAAGACGAGATGCTCTGAAAGCTCTGAAAACCAGGAACCAAGGTGGTGCAGGTGGCAGGACACCTCTTTCCTACATCGGAGGTCTCCAGGATCGAATCCTGGTGAAGACTGGAGGAGGAGGATGAGAAGAGATAGCAGGAAACAGACACAGAATTGCCCAGCGAATGGACACAAAACAGCAAATGGGGAAGGGAGGGTTTAAAATGGATAAAGTAAATAAATAAATCTTTAGAAAATAATAAAATAAAATTTAAAAATTATAGAAATTCTCCAGGAGAAATTCTCCGGGATAAATGAAGTTGAGACTTGGGTAAGTAAAACTGAATCAAAGCCTCATAGATTTTATAGTTATTTTTCTGTAATTAAAAGACTTCATGGGAAAATAAAACAGTTGAACTAGTCTGGTCATAGAGCCACTTAAATGGAAGAGCAGATTTTCACAGCCTTGGGAAAATCCAGGTTTATGGAGCAAGCTCTACAAAATTGAGCTCATTGTGGAGACATGCTCCTTTTTATTGGTAAAAGGGGAAAGGAAGTGAGCCATGACCTAAAAAAATACCACTAGACACATTCCAGCTGATACTTGATAAGGACTGGGAAGGCTGCCATCAACTCATGGCTGGAGAAGAAAAATTTGGATCTGAAAGCAACTGACGAGGAGAAACCATGTAAGGTAAGTGAAAGATTTCTCATTAAAATACAAAATTTTAACAAGGGAGTCATGTAAGCCAATAGCTTTTATTTTTTTTTTTTTTTTTTTTTTTTAGCCAATAGCTTTTAAATGTTTTATTTTGTTGTGTTTTACTGTGACCCACAGTAAGAAATATATACATTATATTGAGACCCATAAATATACACAAACATATACATAAAACTGAAACACACACACACACATATATATGAAGTAATAACTACCCTTAGTATGCACAAAGCTTATGATATTTTCTGTTCTATTCCACTTCTTGTTCTAAATACACTGGTTTAAACCCACTAGTTTGAAAAACAGTGATTTAAACTCTGACCAGCACAGGAGATTCTGAAGGCGTATTTTATAATGGCCTTTATTCCTCCCCCATACTTCCATAGCCAATTTGAGAAAGCCACAGTGGAGCATGTGCTCTTGGGACAAGTGATTTTTCTTGAGTGCTTGAGTGAAGGCCACCCAGAAGGGTGCCTCCTCCATGTCTGGCCATTCTTCACTGTGCTGGCTCATCTTTCTCTATGCAGCACTTAAATGTCAGTGTTCCCCTACAGCTCTGCTCTTGGTCTTTTTCTTTTCTCACTCTGAATGACTGTATCTATTTACAAGACTTTCACTACTAATGTAGGGCAGTTACACATAAACCGTATACACTAGGCCCCAATTCTCAATATCCATATACCTTTTACACATTTCCAACTGAATTTCAAATACATCATGTCAAAATTGTACTTAAAAATTGCCTTCCCTATTTTCTCATCCAAATCTATTTCTTTCCAGTATTCCTCATCTCAAAGAATGGTAAACTACATTTTTCAATCAAGTCACAAATCTGTGGGTCATTATCTGCAATCCCCATTTCCTTTACCTCTATATCTAAAGTGTAGCCAATTCTACCTTCTTAATATTTGTTGGTATGCAAATAAACATTTAACAATTAGCTCTCCAGGAAGGAAAAAAAGCACTGATTTGTAGCATTTGCCAGTTTCTGTGTTGTAAATACCTCCAACATAGTCAATTTCAAGCAAACAACCTGAAGTCACCGAATGCAGAGTTGGGAAGAGATATGCACAAACATTCCAGCACCCACTGTCTTCTTCAGAAAAACTTTGCTTCTCTCCAAGCCTACTGCTACTGCTTAATTCAGGCCTTCATCTTCTCTTAGACTAATGACTAACACAACAGAATCTTTTTTTTTTTTTTCAGGAGGCACTGGGAACTGAACCCGGGACCTCCCATGTGGGAAGGAGACACTCAACTGCTTGAGCCACATCCGCTCCACAATAGAATCTTTATGGGTTGCCTGATCTCCATCTCATACCCTACCCCTCTATCTGACACAAGTTTCCAAAATACCTTTCTAAAATCCAAATTTCAACATGTTAACTACCCTGCCTAAATCCCTTCATTGGTTCTCCATCCCCAGTCTTTATCTTCATATAGAAGGCACTTGATAATTTGGTCCCTACCTACTCTTGAGCTTCCACTCTTGCCACATCACTAACCACACCTTCTAGTCCAATTACACTGACACACCTGGTATTCCCAAATACATCATACTGTTCCATATCTCTGCACATTTGCTCATGTTGTTCCCACTCCCTAGAATAACCTTCCCCAATTTTCCCACTTAGCAAGCACCTCCACATCTTTTAAGATTCATCTCAAATATCCTCTAGGAAGCTTTCCTGAACTCCTTAGGTAGACTTGATGCCTCCTACCTTTACATCTCCAGTACATTTTAGTTCCTAAACATGCTTTATTGAATTTATTTTTCACATCCATCTCCTCTTACAGGACATGAGCTTCTTGGATCTTATTCATCCATGAATCAATCAAGTAGTATGGTGATGGTGCAATAGGGTCTCAATAAATTTTGACTTTTATTTTCCCAGGCAACTAGCACACTAAGACCAGCATATTCTAATCACTTGATAAATGTCTTTGAATGAAAATATACCAATATGTTCTTGCCATCTGCCCAAGGTTAGAGGACTTGACAGCTAAGATAACCAACCAGCACCTTCTGGATTGTTAGGGAGCCAAAGATCTACTTCTATAGTCAAAGAACTTACACTGTGATTTTTTTTCTTTTCTTTTTTCCGTTTGGCCTCCCCCTAGTCTGTGAACTCCTCAAAAAGAAGGAACTACAGCTTAGTCTTCTTCTCTTAGTTATCTCCTGTGCTTCACAGAATACCTGGAACACAGCAGATTCTCATTAATTATTTGTGGGCTACATAAATGAAAGATCTTCCCAGAAGTATTGCCCAGAGATTTTGCAATTATAGTCCCCTCCCAATTTCATGGCAACACCAAGAAAAATTTGGCACTACTCCTTCCCTGAATGTAAGCTCCATGTTGCTATGGTTTCTACATAGTTCATTGCCAAATGGCTATTTATGTGGCATCCATCATATAGCAGAAAAATAAAATTCTTAAAGCCAAACACCCAAAGCCATTTGGAAATACCTTCCCTCCAGATTCATTCTAATACACCCAGATCGACAGCTATCATGAATGGCTAAAGTGAAATTCAAAGTCACTTTACTACTATGCTTATAGAACAAAAACATCAATTTCATCATATCATTATTCAACTCATATATCTAAATGATTCTCTATACCTACTAAAAAAAATTCAGGTTTCCCATCTAGTTTTCAAAATTCTCCTTAATATGGCCCTGAGCTGCTTTTGTAGGCTAAGTTACGATAGCCCCTGCAAGAAAACGTTCTTCACTGTCTTGGACACTTCCAACAAGAAACGCTTTTTCCTATTCCATAATTTCCTTCCCATCCTTACAGGCCAAGTTCAAGTGCATTCTTCTCTAGGACTCTTTCTCATTCAACCTGTAGCAGTTTGATATTATTTATGAAATCCAAAAAAGATGTTGATTATGTTTGTAAACTGGTCTGTTCCTCTGGGTGTGATACCCTTTGTATTAAATTCAAATGTTTTATGTTTGCTTGATTAAGTCAAGATTAGGGCTTTGATTTGAACACATCAGTAGGGTATGACTCAGGGTTGAGTCCTTGCCCCCTTGGTGGGCAGACAGAAACAGTGCTCACTCAAGAAGACACACAGAAGAAGATACAGAAGAGGAGAGAACTGAGTCATTTCAGTCCTGCCATGGAACAGAAACAAGACTCAAACAGCTAAACCCCCAGGAAGAGAGCCCTATGTCAGCCTACAGCAGAGATCATAAGAAGCTGGGCCCACAGAGCCTTAAGAGGTAGAAGGAAGGAGAGACCAGGCAGAGGTCATCCGCCGTCTTGCTTCAACACCTGGCAAAAGACTTTGGTGAGGAAGTAATCTTGAGTTGGACTCTTTAGGCCTTGTAACTGTAAGCTTCTACCCCAAATAAATATCCTTAATAAATGTCAACAGATTTCTGATATTTTGCATCAGCAGCCCTTCGGCTGACTAACACACAACCCATTTAAACTTCTGTAGTGGATTCAAATTTAAAATTTTATTCCACAATTCAGGATAAGGAAATGTCTAATTGAATCTGATTTTGAGCCCCCCTCTATAGGTTTGGTGATAAAAATAATAATGATAATGATAATTATTATTATTATTATTATTATTATAAGAGGGAGTCAATTAAGCTGGTGCCATGAACAATTCGTAATACACACGTCCCTGGAATGGCCTTGGTCTTGACCTTCCCAAGGCTGGATTGTTCAATTCTGTCTTTGTTTCTGGGACCAATGTGGTAGTCTTCCATGAAATTCCTTTTTCCTTAAATTAGTCAGTGTTTATTCTGTTGCTCTCAAAGAACCTTGACATACATATGTTCCCTGCAAATGAGATGTAGTGTAGCTAATGATGGACATAAAATATGGAAATGAGAACAGGCAGTAAGGATTCCTCTATCTTTTGCTGAGAAGTTGTGCTCATATCCTTTTTATGCAATTTCAAAGCTGCCAACTACAGTATACCTCTTGTACGTGGGGACAAAGTCCACATACCTACCCAGGGTAAATCTTTAGGGGAGTTGGTAGAAAAATGTCAAAATACTAGAGTGTGTTGACCATTTCTGACACTTTTTGGTAAGATCCTAGAAATGGTTTAGCTTTAGCCATGGTGGCATATCTGAATGCAGAGAGGAGAACATTCTGCCTTATTTAGATTGGCCCTTTCTCCTGGTAGCAATCTAAGATGACAGAGTCAAATAAATATGGTAGACTATAAAATTTGAAATCTTGGCCCTGAGCCAAAGATAATTCTATAAAACACAAGAGGGAAGGAAACATAATGAAAGATAAGGTTGGAACCAAGAAAAGCCAGGAGAATTAGATGAAGCCTGATCCCCAAGTACCTAAATGTATACACACTCCCTGACTAAGATCCAAGTATTGGGATAAAGCCAGGGGGAAAGGGGCAAATGACCTTTGCCTTTATTCCAAAGGCAAAAAGATAAGTAGCTAAGTTAAAGGCTGGAGGATGAGCAGAGCACCAAGGCCTACTTCTAAGGGGAAAAACTCCTAGACTAGGACCCAGAGTCAAGGATCAACCCACAGAGTGGAAATATATAAAAATGAGCAACCGAAGTTAAACTGCCGTAGAAGCCTTGCTAAATAAAGACCTATCACTGTTCCAAAAGCAATGTCCAGGCCTCCTAATCCATATCACCACCAGTATTTGGGATTCTAAAATAATATAACCCAAAAATAAAATAAAATAAAATAATATAACCCCATTAGGAAAATCCTACCCAGGAAGCTTTTCAAATGTGTCCATGGAATTCACAAGTGGCAACAGAAAGCAGGGTCAATAGTAGCTAGGCACATAAGGCTGTGAACTATACCAACTATCTACACGTGCCTGTGATGTTGAATGAAAAATTCTAATAATGGAACAAAAACAGCTAAATACAACAGCCTCTGTAACATCCAAAACAACAGACTATTATCTACTTTGCTTCCAAGTTAAGGTATATCATCTACTTTCTACAAGGTGCCAGGGTCCACAAGATTTACACACAGACAACAGGAAAAATTAGGGAAGAAGTAACTCTTGAAAATAGATGATGTGGTAGAGATAAATGTGGGAAGAAATGGTATGTCCTTGAGTTGTACTAAGAGGATAGCTTTGATTTTCAAAGAGTCAAAATCAAATAAGAATATTTATCTAAAATAGCCTATACATATCAGCTCCCACTGCATGATACCTGTGGAGTTGGGTTACCAAATGAAGCCATTTCTAAAGGAGCTACTAGATGAAAACCTCAGTGCTGGCCGTCTTCCTCTGTGAGAAGTGACCTCAGATCCTGTAATTGAATCATGGCATTTATAGCAGTGATGACCAGAGAGGTCCCTCCAAGAACAGCACTAGCATGGGTGTCCTTTTCTCACAACTTCTGTGGATCTCTGTCTCCCACAAATAACAAAACCCATACTGTATTTCTATTAAATGGCCAAGAAACACTTATGGTCAGAGAAAATTTTCTAATTCCATATGGTTAGGATCTATTATTTGCTTGCTAGGAGGGAAAATGTGATTTCCCCAGACAAATACCATTCTCCTGTCATTTTTCAATAACTGCCATGAGAAAATAAAGAAAATCCATAAGGAATATTTATGTTCTGCAACTAGAAGAATGAACATAGGGTGGGTAGGGTCATGGATGAGTAATGGCAGACCTGGAATGATTCTGCTGAAGATGTTTTAACACTGATGAACACTAGGCCATCATTTGTGCTCATTAGAATAGTGCTGGGTAATGAGAGAGAAGATGGCACATTTTTCTAAAGTGGAGATGGCTCTGGAGGTTTGAACAACAGTTGGGCTATAGCTGCCATGGCTAAAACCAAGCAAGTACAGATGTCACACCAAAATGGAAGTAATTTCATACCATCATCCCATGATGCCAAATTCAAAATGCCAATGGAGGAAAAATACTGTGAGGTAAGTCTTTAAAATAGACTGGATAACTATTTTAAATACCAATTCTCTCTGTAACTGAAATTTTTGCTATTCAAGTCTATGAACAACAGTTATTATGGTTTAAAGAGCTCAATCAAAAAATATTACTGCTCTTTAAAATGAACACCAGACAATGTGTTATTCTTAGAAATTGGAATAAGCACATCAAATTCAAAGACACTAGACATTGGACTTCCTTATTTCAAATGTCTTTTTTAGAAAATGTCCAACAAGGCAATTTTCTTCTCTTTTTTACTTTCAATACTTCTTTTTCTTATAAGTAGTGTTGCCCATCATTTCCTGTGTTCTCAACAGATAAGTTAGGTAAAGAGATATACTAAAAGCATAAGGCATACCATTAGAAGGATAAGCCAGGAGAAGGGAGCATTTCACACATACACAAAATCGACTCACCAAATGCCTTCTTAGGTTCTATTAACTTCAAGGTAAAAAGTTCCTCTTTTTTTAATTCTTTTAACTTCTTAGCAACATCAAAGTGGCGCCATCCAACGATATTTTCTCCATTTATGGATTCAATATGATCCCCCACACAGATTGTTTTAACTGAGTCAATAATGCTGCCATCTTTAATTCTCTGAAAGAAAGAAAATTAACTATAATACATAATGTGAAATGGAACTGTGTAACATTACTTTCCATGATAATGGAACACTATACACAGGTACTGATATATTAACAGTGCAGTTTAAGACTGAGTTACTGTGTGAATATTTTCGCTGTCCTGATTTTGTGATAATCGGGGTAGGCTAAACATTCATTCGCTAACCATGCATGTGTCCCAAGACCTAGTTTTTCTCCCCAGGTCTGGTTTTTAGAATACTGGTGATAAATTAAACCTGATTTATTATATGACCATCCTGTATGGAAAAAGACTGTAACTCTAGGTATCTTTGGTCAACCTTAAGAGATATAGCAGGGGGACGGATGTGGCTCAAATGGTTGGGCATCCATCTCCCATATGGAGGGACATGGGTTCGATCCCCAGGACCTCCCGGTAAAAATTTAAAAAAAGAAAAATATAGAAGGTGCGTGAGCCACCAGGCCCGGAGCATGGGTGCACTGCCAGGCCCCGTGCACAAATGTGCCGCCAGGCCCCGCGAGCGGGTGCACCGCCAGGCCCTGCGAGCAGGTGGGCCACCAGGCCCCACGAGCCACGCAGCAAAATGATGACGTAACAGGAAAGTGACACAAGGGAGAGCTAAGACAAGACACGCTGAAAAACCAGGAACTAAGGTGGCGCAGGCAGTAGGATGCCTCTCTCCCACATTGGAGGTTCCGAGGGTTAAATCCCAGTGAAGACAGGCGGAAAAGGATGAGAGGACAGGAAACGGACACAGAGAGTTGCCCAGCGAATGGATACAAAATCAGCAAAAACGGGGGCGGGAGGTAAAAATGGATAAAAGTAAATAATTAATACTTAAAAAGTATAGAGGAGTAAGATACGGACTATAGTTAGTAGTAATACTTTGACTATGCTCTTTCATAATTTGTTAACAAATGTTTCACAACAATGCAAAGTATTTGTGGTGGAGTGATGTGTGGGAGCCCCGTATGATGTTACGTATGTTCGTTTTGTAAGTTCACAATATTTACGGAACAGTTATTGTTTATGTATGTTCTTGTATGAATGATATATTTCAATAAATTGTTTTTTAAAAAAAGACACTAGGTGAGAACAAAGAAGAATTTGAAAAGAAGAATAGAAAAAAAAAAGACTGAGTTAAAGATGGAAAAGCAAGCAAAGAATGACCACCATCTTACCTCGAACCGTTCTTTTTTATCCTTATCATTCAGAACTCACTCCATCACAGTTGTCACCTCCTCTGCAAAACTTCTCCTGACATCCCCCAATAAACCCTCCCCTTGCCCCCCAACACACACACACATGACTGGGTAAGGAGCCACTCTCATGCTTCTACAGTACTTTTCACTATTTATACTGAGATCTAAGCTAAGCATTTTACATTTGCTATTTCATTTAATTCTAACAATCTTTACAAAACTGTCATATCACAGGTCAGGAAAAGTGAGGCTTGGGGAAATCAAGTAACTTCCAAATTCAACGTACCACACTGCAATTGTTCATTTACCTCTCATTCTCCGCTACTAAACTCTAATTCTTCAGGGACAGAGCTTGTCCTATTCATTACTGTAGGCCCTGTTCTTAGCTAGCACAATACCTAGCATATAAAAGACCCTCCATAAATGATTGTTGAATCATTCCTTCATGAGCTCCCATTACATAAAAATGGAGCTTGAATTTTTTCTACAGGTTACATTTTTTTAAACCTTAAATACAAATGCAAGACTCAAAGAATGGTACAATCTTAACTAAAAGACTATAAGAGATAGGTATAGTTACCATGCTGGAAGCCAGAAAAGGTGATTTTATACTACCAGTGTTCATTTTTGAATTTCAGGTGAGGACAACTTAGGACCCAAGGAAAAACTTCAAATTGCTCTTTCTTCAATCTATCTTACTTCTGTATACCACCATCAATAGCACACAGTCTCAAAATGAAGCCTAAGATTCCCAAAAACAGTCCCAAGAATTTCTGAAAGGTTTTTACGGATAGGAGCTCCACAAAACCCTACAGTAGTAATGGCCCTGCAGAAGCATGTACAAGTTTCTCCACAGTGGTGAGGGGTTGGGCAAAATGAAGGCCACAGTATGCCATAGGAGTTCCAGAATCCTTCATGGGAATGATGGGATGAAATATTAGGGGCTGTTGTAATTGTGAAATAAAAGCATGTCTATACCCTATACTTGCTGGATAAAGGCAGAACATCTTCTGAATCAACAGGGTGATCTTGTGTCCAAGAGTTAAGGAAGAAAAAAAAAAAAAAAACCTCAAGTACTTGAGCCTCTCTATAATATTGTTACCAGAAAAAAAAAGTTGTAAAACACTAATCTGGGAAGGTTGGACATTTTTAATTTTTAAATTATATTACTACAGGGAAGAGGCTGTGGCTCAATCAGTGGGGCTCCCATTTACCATATGGGAGGCCCCAGGTTCGGTTTCCGGGGCCTCCTGGTGAAGGCAAGCCTGCCCGCACGGCGTGGTTGGCTGACCCAGCGAGCACAAGCAGCAAGGGGGGGATAAATCAATCAATAAATAAAATCTTTAAAAAAAAAAAAAAAATTATATTACTGCATACCAAAATTCACAATAGAATTTTTCTGCCCCCCAAATTAAAAAATAAAAATTAAATTCATTGTAATTGTGACTATTAGCAAGCTTATATGAATGATACAATAGTTCCAATTCCAACAGAGCTCATTATTTGCTACCACAAATAATTAATTATAAAGAGACCAGAAATTTCATAATCTGACTGACATTTAATTATAAATCTACACTCGCCTTATATAGCTAATCCTTCAATAAGAGGGTTTTCTTTTTTTTTTTTTAAGATTTTATTTATTTATTCATTTATGTGGGGGGGGGGGGGGGGGGGGGGGGGGGGGGGGGGGGGGGGGGGGGGCGGCGCGGGGGCGGGGTTGACCATATGGGAGGCCCTGGGTTCCGTTCCCGGGGCCTCCCATATGGTAAACGGGAGCCCCACTGATTGAGCCACAGCCGCTTCCCAATAAGAGGGTTTTCTGAGAATGATAGTGTTGTGCTTATTCATAAAAATTTTGCTCAGAATGAGCTTAGTTTTTTTTTTTAAGTCAATTTATCCTCATTTTAAAATTCAAGTTATAATCTAAAGTACAAGTCTCTTCTCTTGAACTGGGAGTCAGCAACAATGGCTCACAGGTCAAATCTGGTCCACCAGTTATTTTTATTGGGCCTATGAGTTATGAATGGTTTTTACTTTTTCAAACAGTTGAAAAAAATCAAAACAGAATATTTGTGATGTGAAAATTATAAGAAATTCAAATTTCAGTGTTCATAAAGTTTTACTGGAAAACAGTCATGCTCATTCATTTACATATTGTCTATGGCTATTTCACACTACAACAGCAGAGTTGAGTGATTGCAACAGAGATTGGACCACAAAACCTAAACTAATTTACTATCTGGTCCTTTACAGGAAAAGTTTGCCAATTCCTATCTTAAACTGTACCAGGAATTTATAGGTTTTGTTATAATATATGCTGTGAATTTTCTGATTAACTTATTTACATACAATATTTTCTCCTGAAAAATGTTGAGACTTGGTTACAAAATCATGAATGTTTAAATCTATTGTCTTTTCACCTGAAAGATCTTACATTGTAAAAACCATGTAGTACTATGAAGTACATTTCTCTGCCACAGATCTCATCTAATTATACAGTGTTTTGCTATTATTGCTATTATTATTAAAGTATTAGCTACCAATTATGAGCTCTGTCAGGCAGTTAATATGTATTATTACATTTATACCCCAAATAACTCTATAAAATAGGTGCTACTAGTTCCATTTGAGAGAGACTCAGAGATGTTTAATGATTTTTCCAAGGGCATGCGGCTAGTAAGTAAGTGGTTGAGCCAGGACTGAAAGCATTCCTGTCTGACTCTTAAGTTCATGCTTCTATCCATCATACTGCACGGCCTCCCTAATCAAGGAATTCTTGTCTGGGTCCTCAGCACACTGTTCTACTCTTACTTTGACCTACTGTTACTTCCAGTCACTGTTAAAAGCATCTCAAGGGCTCACTTCACCAGCACATACACTAAAATTGGAAACATACTGAGATTAGCATGGTCCCTGCACAAAGATGACATGCAAATTCATGGAAAATTCCGTTTTTTCCCAGCTAATCTCGGCAAAAAGAAACAGAGGAAGATAAACCAGGAATTAATGAAATTGACTACACATAAGGAGGAAGGAAAGTGGGTAATGGAGTAGAAGGAATAGGGAAAGGAGTGACACATCTCTGAATGTATCTTTTAACATAGCTTTGACTTTTGGAATCTTGTTCATATTCCACATATTCAGAAAAAAAAATTGAATCAACAGAATGGGGGAAAATTTCTAAAACTCAATACAAATAGAAAACAAAAGAATTCCACAGTACTTAAAATGATTAACATGATCACCAATAGGAGGGGGTCAGGAGAGAATTATTATAACTTCTGAATACAGTATTTTATATGCATACACACACATTTATTCTAAAGGCAAAAAGTATGCTATATCCATACTACTATCAGAGCATGATATAGCAATTCTGAAACCATTTGTGTATATTGTAAGACTAAACAAATGAGTAAATATTTTAATGATTTTGAAAAGTAAATATTTTGTTGGGGAAGCCAACAAAGAACGCTGAGAGGTAGGATTAGAATTAGAGGCAAAATTAAAAGTTCATAATTTCTACTAAATGTTTTCTAACCCTACCGCTAAAATGATCTAGACACAATGATACTCTTGTAGCAATGAGTAAGCACAAATGAGCATCCAGATCTTGATTTTGAAATACCAGTCCCCACTGAAAATACCAAGGTCCTTAGAAAAATTGTTGATTCCACATATGAGGAAAAGAACCTAGAAAATTTTGTTGTGCCACAAAGTAAGAAACTGCTCAATTAAAATGATGGAGGCCATGTCAAAAGAACATAGGAGCCAGATTGAAGGGATTCCTGCAGGTCAAATCTTGAAAAATTTGAGCATTAAAAGAAATAATGATAATAATGGATTATAACCCATTGAATAAAATAAGAAATCATGTGTCTATGCGAATAAATAAAGGGATCATTGTTTACAATACAATGTTTTCTAATATGTAAGGAATGATGAGATTAGACAAATTATTTTGCAATCATTATAGGGAAGCAGATATGGCTCAAGTGATTGCGCTCCAACCTACCACATGGGAGGTCCGGGTTTGGTTCCTGGTGCCTCCTAGAGAAGACAAGCAAGACAGCAAGCTCATGTGACAGGGTGGAGCAATGAGCTGATACAACAAGATGACACAACAAGAGATACATGGAGGAAAACATAATAAAAGACACAACAAAGCAGAAAGCAGATGTGCTCAAGCAGTTAGGCGCTTCCCTCCTACATGGGAGATCCAGGGTTCAGTTCTCGGTGCCTCCTGAAAAAAGAAGACCAGCACACGACAAGCAGACACAGGAAATGCAGAAAACAACAAGGGGGTGGGGATAAATAAATAAATAAAATAAATCTTTAAAAAAAAAAAAACTATAGTAAAATTGGCTCAGGTGGAACTCATTAATGGATACTAAATCTGTGGGGAGAAAGTAGGAGAACTAGAATATTTTCATAATCTCAAGGTATATCCCCACAAGTTACTTATTACAAAGGAAAATAAAACCACAGTGAAAAAACCTATTGAACACTACCTTAGACAAGTGATTAAAAATTAACATCATGAATAATTAGACAAACAAAACATCCTGTAACTTCTGATGTCATGCAATGAGAAGGTCACAGAATCACTTATGTAATTTTCCTGCCAAAACTGCATAACCTGTATCTAAACATGAGGAAATATCAGACAACCCCAAATTGAGGGACTTTCTCCAAAGTCTGAGGAAGTTTTAGATTAAGGCAGAATGAAAAGACATGACAACTAAATGAAATGCATGATCCTGGATTAGACCTCCATCAGGAAAACAATTGTAGGAAAGGACATTATTAGAACAACTGATGAAATGGCAATATGTGCTGGATATTAGTTTTAAAGTATTATATCAATGTCAGATTTCCTGAGTTCCACAATTATACTGTAGTTAAATATAAGAGAATAACCTTATTCTTAGGAAATACACCCTGAAGTATTAAGGGGTAAGGGGCATAATGTTTGCAATCCACATTTTCAAATGGTTTGGGAAAAATTACACATATATATAATCCCATAAGAGAGAGAATATTAAAGCAAATGTGGGAAAATGGTAAAAACTGGTGACTATGGAAAAAGGATATACAGAAGTTCTTTGTATTATTATTGCACTCTTTCTACATGTTTTAAATTATTTTCATCCCACAAATTTTTTAATCATATCAACTCTGCACAGTATGAGATTGATTTCTCTTCTAAGTTGAACCATATGTCAGCAGTTTGGCTGAAGCCCCACTTTCTCCTTTTCTACCGTGTTCCCTGCCCCCACAGGGACAGTGACTAGTACTCCATGGCAGGCATATGTTTGACAAGGCATGAAAAAAATAGAAACACAAGCTCTGAATGTCAGAGGCTAAGATCCAAAAGAATCCATGCATGTTTGCAAAACTTCCAAGTCCTTCTCTGCTGACATGAGAAAGGCATTGGTTCATGTGCCTCATGTCCTGAGCTTCCCCTGGATAATTCCACATGACTTTCCCAACTCACAGATTTTCCATTTGGTCACCCACTCAACCTTCAGCACAGTCATATCTTTTGCAGAGCTAAAAATAGCCATTCTATCAATCAAGTGGGAAGTTAAATAAAATACCATTCACAGTTAAGAAGATAACTTCCCCAAGACTATTTCTTTAAAGCTGACAATGCATCAGCAAATTAGGGATATGGATAAAATAAAGACATGAAACTTGCTCTGTGGTGTGAAGTCTATCCTAAGTCTTAACTTAGGGTTTAGGAATGCTGGTTCTAGAGGACAGACCTCTTGGATTCAAATCCTGAATATATCCAATAACTTTGGGCAAGTTACTTAACCTTCCTGATCCTGGTTTTATATGTGTAAAATAAGGGTTGCTAATAGTACCTACACATGGTTTAATTTTATTGGTATGATGTTGAATGAAAGCAGAAACGGTAAATAATGTATGATTCCACTTATATGAAGTCCAAGAACAAGAAAAACTATGGTGATAAAGGTTAAAAGAATGGTTACCTTTGAGGGGAAGAGTACACCCTGGGAAGGGGTACAGAAAGCCTTCTGGATGATGGAAACGTTCTATACCTTACTCTAAGTGGTGGTTACACAGGTGTACATGTGCAAACATTCAGTAAGCTGTACATTAAAAATTTGTGTACTTTAACCATTAATTACACTTCAACAGAAAAGCAAATAAAAAGAAAAAAAAATCATAGTACCAACCAAATATAATTGTTGCAAGGATTAAATAAGAAAACGTTTGCAAAGTGCCTAATACATGGTAAGAACTCAGCATAGGTCAGTTTTTATTTCAAACTACTAATTACAATAATACAACTGTTATTGTTTTAAGAGGTGAGTCTACCTTTCTTTTCACCAATCCTTGGTTCTTAGAATTTTTTCATACCATTTCAATCTTCTTTTTCTTGCCTTTATAGCTTTGTATTGCTCTCTTTGCATTTAAATAAAGGAATTATATGGCTCAGAAATTTTTGAAGAGCATTTTCAAAGAAGTAAAATAAGGGAGCCAAAAATATGTACAGTTGGAGGTAACACTAAATCTATGGAAATCATCAGATATTATGAACTACATGCCTGGAAGAGATTATATAGCCAGGCTTTCCTTTTCAATAAGTTCTAAATTCTAACAGAAGTTTAAACTGAAGGAAAAAATATTCAAGGAAATGGTAAACAAAAACTGGTATCTTTCAAACATTTTTTAAATGAAAGTCAAACAGTACCTATCTATCCATCCCTGCTGTGCTAGCTCTTCTCTGATTATCACTTCTAATTTTTTTCGATGTGATAGATTTTCTTAAATGTTACCCTCAATTGGGTCACACAGTTTTTGTTTTTATTTTTAACTTACCTTGATAAAAGCATAGCCAACACCATTATCTGTAATGGTGAGACCAAGTGAATCCTCAGATTTATACACATTTACTTCTTTTTTAATTCCTTTCACATGGGCAAATATGAAATCTTCAAGACCTATTTGTCCTCCTAAGAGTCTTTCCATGTCAACTTTAGGTGTGTTTAAAGTGCAATACAAGATCTGCAAAAAGAAAGAAATATTTCAGGGCAGTTTCAATTAAGAAAACATCTGTCATTAATTAATTTATTCAATATTTATTGAGTGAAAGAGCCCTCAATTTGTGATATAAGTGATTGCATTATTGTTGGAAATTGAATCATGTTCCCCACAAGACATATTCAAGCCCTAGCCCCAGGGCCTGTGAATGTGAACCCATTTGTAAATAGGATCTTTGAAGATCCTGTTAAGATGAAGTCAAACAGAATCAGGATGGGCCTTAATCCAGTATGACTGGAGCCCTTATAAGGAAAGGAAATTTGGATAAGGAAGTAGAAGCCAGAGGAAGAGACAGAAGGAGGGAGACAAATCACCATGTGACAGAGGCAAAGATTGAGACACCCCCAGAATATCATAGACTATAGAGAAAGCATGGCTTGTCAATAACTTGACTTTGGATTTCTAGTCTCCAAAACCATGAGACAACAAATTCCTGTTGTTTAAACCAAACAATCTGAGGTATTTTGTTATGGCAGCCCCAGGAAACCGAGATAGTTATAAAACGTGTTTGTATGTTGGTTGGATAGAATCTGGGACACATTTTCTTACAGTGATATTAGATAGCATATATTGAGTTTCCTATAGGACAGGCTCTGTGCTAAGTACTTTACCCCTATCATCTCATTTAATCCTCACAATAATTACAGAGTACATTATTATCCCCATATTACTGATGAGGAAATTGTGGCTTAGCAAGATTAAGTAATTTGCCTAACGTCACAAAGCCAGTACTTGTTAGAGTCAGGATTCAAGTTCAGGTCTTACCAATTTCAAAGTGGTTTAAACTCCTATTTTACTTGCCATTTACAATGTTGAAATGAAAGATTGTATTCCCAAAGGTAAGGTCATCATATGGATACTATAATGAAAATATAGGAAAGACTATCTTTGAAAACTGATAATTAAATTTTTTAAACATAAGGAAATGTTTATCTTGCATTGTACTACTTGAGAGAAGCAATTAAATTAGTGAATGAGATGTTAAAGTGAAATGTTTTAGAGCTAAAATGGACATTAAAGTCTAACAAATCCAATCCCTTAATTTTAAAAAGAAGCAACTGAGACCAGGAGAGATTAAAGCAATTTGCCCAATGTCACATGGTGGCTGAAACAGGATGAAAAAGAAAATGGAACAGTGGAAATTTGGGGTGGAGATTTTTAAGGCACTTCTTATGTTTACCATGTCTTTATTTGGTTTCATTTTTTCTTCAAAAATATGACTTATTTTACTAAAATTTGTTGTTCTACTCTTAAGTTTGTTAACTATAATTGGGTAATTTGCAGAGTCCAAATTAAAAACTATAGAAAAGGAAAGGGGTTGAGAACATGTCATTGGTTAATCAATTATGTTCAACTAACATTTATTATCTTCTATGTACCAAACCAAAGAAAGACATCTTTATATAACTGTCTTATGCCAGAATGTCTAAATAAACTTCTTAACTATTTTTTTTATTATCAGGTAATGTTTGCCACAGATATTTCTAGCCCTTCCTCCATCCCTGAGCCTTACTTCAACCCTCATCCCCAACCATCTCCCTCTATCCCTGGGTTTTATACCATACCTAACTCTCACTGGAACTTTGAGCCTTAACACAGCCAGAAGCCTCATGAAGCTCAGATACAGGGTGCAATTACTACTTTTATTTTTAGGCCCCATCAAAATGTGCTTGAGGGAGTGGATGTGGCTCAAGTAGTTGAGCACCTGCTTCTCACATGGGAGGTCCCGGGTTCAGTTCCCGGTACCTCCTAAAAACAAAGACAAACAACAACAAGCAAATAAAGAAAAGGACCAGATCGGGGGGGGGGCATGTGGCTCAATGGTTGAGCACCAGCTTCCCACTTATGAGGTCCTGGGTTCAATCCCCAGCCCCAGTACCTCAAAAAAAAAAAAAGTGTCTGAATTGTAAGAGCTTTGTAAAATACCATATCTAGTACTAGTACTCATGCCAGTTTTCTAACCAGGGACTCAGATTCAAAGACAAAGAAGATATATCTCCGGTCCTCAAATAACTCATAGTCTAAAGAAACAGGCAAATGTGTGAACAGATCATTTTATATAAAGAGATAAGCTCCAGAATAGAAGTATGCATGTGGTTTCGTAGGTACTTAAAGACACCTGTACCTGAATCTTAAACAGGACTGAGCTTAGTAAAGGAAACAGGAACTTGGACTTTTAACCAAGGAAAACAGCTTTCAGAAAGGCCCACAAGGAATAAAAAAATTAATTATCTCTAGAATTTCAGTACAATTAAACCTCAAATTATGACTCAAAGTGGGGAGAGAACTGAGCAGGACTTCCTGGGTTGGAATTAACTGGACTGTGAGTAGACAATTAGAGAAAAATAAAACAGCATGTATGATGTGAGCCTCTCTTCAACAATAATTTGACTATATCCCCAGAATTATACCATTATAAGTATATTGTGAGATAAAGTAAATAAGTGAGTATGCAGGTGTCATTGGGAACAAGTTTTCAGCACAGACGGAAGGAGATACAGATTGACAACGTTATATAAAGCACTATAATCCTAAATTTGAATTAGAACTATCAGTATGAATTTAGGATGTTTTTATGATTTGGAACTGTATGTACCCCAGAAAAAACATGTTCTTAAAGTTAATGCATTACTATGGATGTGAATCCATTGTAAGGAGGACCTTTTGTTGAGGTTACTTCCGTTAAGGTGTGTCCCACCTCAATAAGGATAAATCTTAATCCTACTTCTGGAGTCCTTTCAAAAAGAATGAAATTCATACAAAGAGAAAGCCATGGAAACAAGAAGCTAAAATCAATGAAACCTGGAAGAGATGGAAGAGACCAGCAGATACTGCCATGTGTCTTGCCATTTGACAGAGCAGGGAAGGATTACCAGTAGCTGAACTTCAAAAGAAAGCATTGCCCTGATGATGCCTTGATTTGGATATTTTCCCAGCCTCAAAACCATAAGCAAATAAATTCTCATTGTTTAACCCAACCCATTTTATGGTATTTGCTTTGAGCAGCCTAGGAAACTAAAACAGATGTATTTTCTCTTTTTTTTTTTTTTTTTTTTTTACCGGGAGGTCCCGGGGATCGAACCCAGGTCCCTCCATATGGGAGACGGGCGCCCAACCATTTGAGCCACACCTGCCCCAATTTCCTCTTTATTTAAAAAAGTGTTATTATTATTTCCTAGTTGTGGTAGACTTGCTATTAAACCTGGGAATGGGAGCAGATTTGGCTCAAGCAGTTGAACACCCACCTCCCACATGGGAAATCCTGGGTTTGGTTCCCAGTGCCTCCTAAAGAAAAAACAAACAGACAACAGGCAGGCAACAAGCAAAAACAGTGAGCAAACAGCAAACAGACAAGGGAGCCATCGTGGGGTGGGGTGGGGGAACCTGGGAGAAAGATGTCCAGGAAGATTCTTGGGAAAGATATTTTCACTCCAAAGAAAGAAACACAGGAAGTGACAGTCCCTTTCTTCCTCTGGACGTTGTCATGTCTGGATGTGATCTAGGAATTTCCACCACTATCTTATTATCACCATCTTCATTACAATGTCAAGAATCACAAAGCAAAGTGATGGAGTAAACCTACATCTTTGATGACATCAGTGAGTTGCTCTGTCAACCATCTCTGAAGCCCACTCGACCTCTTTTACGTGAAATAATAAACTATCTTGTTTTAGCCAGCTTGAGAAGTAGTTTTCTGTTATTTACAGCAGAAAGCAGTTCAGCTGTACAGTAGATACACAGTTCTACCCCTGGAATTTTTAGTTATGTGAACCAATAATTTCACCACGCCATTCTGAGCTAGATTTTCTGTTGCTTTAAACTATAAATTCCTAACTGGTACAATCATTATACTTCACATCTTCATGATTCACCACAGTTTTAAAAGTTCTTCGTTCCTACTATCTCATTTTATCCTTTAAATAACATCAGTGAGGTACCTGATTATTTGTTTCTTTTTTTAAATGCATTGATGTATTATATGCATCATTATCCTTATTTCATATCCTATCCCTTCTAGCAAAAATTTCAGAAAATATCTGCAAAATTAAGGGATATCTAGAGAGGAGTTATCTTATTCTTGTAACGGTTGTTTAAAGAAAAGAAAATGTACTAAGAGGAAAGAGACCTATTGGATCTAGTCCAATTTCTGTACCCCACAGCTCAGTGAGCTTGGCTGAGTTATTTGACCTCCCTGATCCTCATGTAAAATGTAGCATTAGTTAATCTGGGTCTTCATCACAATATTGTTGTAAATACTTAATAAAAGACTGTATGTAAAAGTATTTTGTAAATTAAAAAGTTCATTTTAAAGGTTTTTGTTATTATTCCTGGAATAATAATAATAATTGAGCAATAATATTTACACCTATGCTTGACAGCTTCTTAAATTGCACGCCTTTTCCCAAAGATATCCGGTTTTGCTCCTTTTTTTTTAAATGTCATAAACAGGATGAATTTTATTTTTCCTCAAAAACCACATTATCCTTCAGCTCTTTTTGTTAAAGGATAAACTCATGGAGACTTATTGTTACTGTGCATTTATATTTTAATTTATACCTTCCTTAGTATTTTCAAGTTCTTATCACATGGTTATAATTATTCACCCTTGAAATTCAATATGGCTAGGATAATAAAAGTCTGAACTATTGCTTAAAAATCATTAATATAAATTAGTATTGCTTTTTCTCTCGGGGGACTATTATATATTCCACAAATGCGTTTTGTGAATAAGAGTTAAATAAATCATTTGTCATTAGTGTTTCAAAAGATATTCTGGTCCACAAATGGGTTAACAAATCTCTCCAAAGACACATCAAATTCATTTTTTAAACTCCAGGAAGTCCATTTTCAACTTTCTTTTGTTTAATGCTTTCCTTAAACAGGAATTGGGCCGGCCAAAGTATCCCACATGTTCCAAAGATCTCTGGAAGAAACTGTTGGATTGTGTAGTGGGAATTACATTATTTGTGGGTATGATTTTAACTGTAAGAAAATGAAATGGTTACCACTTGTGATTGTCTAAAGTAGCAGTATCACTAAATATTTTAACATAACTACTTTCTAACATCTCAATCTACTTCAAGAAACTTGCTTACTTTTTATACTTTATCTAAAGTAAACAGCTCTAGCCAAGCAACAGTGAAGGAAACATGTTAAGCAACTTTTCCAAAGAGCTCTGAGTATCTTATGCTATGTGATCTCCCCCACACCAAAATATTTGGTAAATTTATTTTACCAAACATCTAGAACTCAAACTATTCTTCAACTATATTCATAGAGTAGGACAACTGCTCATTGCTCTTAGTTGTACACAGTCTGGATGCTGCCTCCCACTTCCAATAAAATACTGTGAAAGCAAAGGAACCAGGGAGGTGATCTACAAGGACAAAAAAAGAAATCAAAATTAAAGTCCAAAAAATATTCACTGATAACTTATATGCACCAGGGACTTTTACATGTGACCTCACTTAATCCTTACAACTCTATGTGAAAGTTATTATTACACCCATTTTTTTTTTCAGATTAGAAAAAAGGTTCAGAGAGGTAAAATGGCTTGTACAGGGTCATATATGCCTTCTGTGATACCTCTGGGACACAAACCCTGGTCGTTCAACTCCAAGCTCTTTTTTTTTTGCATATATATAGCCTCTATAATATTTAACATCTGCACAGAGACATTTCCATTTCTAGTCAGTTCCTAAAGCATTACCTCAACTGATCTTTGTGAGTCAGGAACAGGAAGGCCAGTATCACTACAGCCTGTGCAGAGGGAAAAACCAGCTCAGATCTGTTAAAGTGATTTGTCTAAGGTCACATAGCTAGTGAATGACAGAGTCAGAACAGGAATTCTGACTTTGGAGTTTTTTTCTCCCCCATGATACTGTAGCTGTGATGTGGATATAAACTCAGTTTTTAATTTAAAGCTCCTAAAAGGCAGAGACTATACCATTTTATGCTCTATGTAGTGTCAAACATGTTGTATTTGTTTAATAAAACTACTTCCTAAAAGGAGTTAAGACAGCTTGCAAAAAGAAACTATTTTTAATTGGACCTTAAAAGTCAAACATATTAGATGATTAAGAAATATCAAAATAGCAATAACATTGTTCAATTTGAATCACCATGACTAAGTAATTTTAAAAGTATTTCAAGTTAAATAATTTTAAAACTGACTAGTTACATTTATTTCTTTGCATTGTAAACAGTCATTTAAATTTTCAGGCCTATTATTTTCACAGTGTAATAAATGTATTAAATTTCTAAAATTTGTTCTAAACTATACTCTATTATATATATACAGTGCCTTTGCCCTCTCCTTGTCAAGGACTAACAGTCATCCAGAAACAAGTTTCACTATTTGGAAAAGATATAAAATTGGCAACAAGACAGAGATTTAGAAACATGACACTATCATCTATTTAGACCTTCTGAGGATAGTGTATAAATCCCTGCCTCGAACTAAGTAGAACTTTCTATAAATGAATCACTTCTAAATTAACTACTCTGGGTCAGCAGTGGCAAGTCTTAAATAAAAAGTGAGTCACCCTTTGTAGTCTTCCTTCTCCAGGACACCTCTTTTACTTCAGTATTTTTAATGAATAAAATAATGTGACAAAAATAATTTTATCCCCAAAAAAGGAAAGATACAGTCAAATCCACCTAATGACTTCCCAGAAAAAAACAAAAAGATATTTTGTTTTCTTTTGCTAATGAAATCTAATTAAAGCAACTATGTATCAAAGCAAATCAAAATCCCAAAGTGATTCTTCAGGTGCAATAAAAGAATAGGAGTAGGCTTTGGTCTTGCCTTCCTGGCTATTACACAGTCACTGAACCAAAGAGTACAGTAAGCAAATGTATATTGCTATATATATATATATTTATAGACTAGACAGATAGATAGGTAGACAAACAAAGAGATAATCATCCTCTCTCAGAAATAGTCCTCCAGTCAGAGGAGATATCTGAGCTTTCCCATAGTCTAATAATACTGAAGGGTTACATGCCAATTTCAAAGACATCATAAATCACTGCTATTCCCCCTTGTCAGATGTTGTCTCAAATTTTCACACTTTCTAAACTACTTATCTTCTTAAAACCATCCTCATGTTTGACACTTAAGATGGAAGAAACCTAAAAGGATGCAAGGAGACATTTTACATCTTGAAACAATGTAGTAGGGTGATTTCTGAAACATAATAAATTTTACAAATTGTAATTATTAGTAAAGAGACTTGTGAATTAAACTTTCCAGTTTACCATATAAATATACAAATATAGTTTGTGAAAAATGTCCATGAGATCTCTAAAGGGTCCTTAATCAAAATATTTAAATTTTTGTTTAAAGCAGAATGCTCATGTAGCACCATGTTCATATTAGTCCTGGAAGTAGGCTTACAACCTTTTCATTGAAATGTCTATCAAGCATGTAATATTTAAAAGCCACACAAATGAATCATGGAAAACTGGAAAGCAAGCATGGTGAGCCACTCAGGTGTCAAGATGGAGTAATAGGAGAGGATGGTCTATTCTTTACTACTCCCTAAAACAGAAGCTCTGAAAGAAATGAGCTGTTTATGAGAAAAAATATCATTGAAGAAACTATCAACCATACATATTGAAAGAAAGAGTGGGGTTGCGGGGTGCGTAGAGGGGTTGATTTTGATTATAGATTGATTTTGAACTAGGACACCTGAAAGACATTAGCCAATGTGCAACAAGTTTCCCTAGATGAGGAATAAGAAAGAGCTCAAGTGGAGAAGGGAGGTGGTGGCAAAGTCACTAACCAACTGAAACAGTTTTAGTCTTTGGTTGCAATTATTCTTTAGAAAGTTTGAGAAGAATAAAAAAATTCACCTTTGGGAAGGGTCGGTGTGACTGAATGTACAAGTGAGGTTAGCCCTGAACCTGGAGTGTTCAAAGATTTCTCTTGGCTAAGAGTTGCTCAATTTTGAACCATCTCCTGCCCAAGGATAGAAAGCCCTAAGAATAGAGACGGGAAAGGGTGGAGAGGCACTGCCAAGAATAGAATTCTGTCACAGGCTCAGAGATACTTAGGCAAGCCCTGGCTGAGACTCTCACCTTTCCTTGGAATTAGTGCTAGCTCCCACTCAAAGCAGTTTCTTCTCACCTCTTCTTGCCGACATTCCTGCCATCACTACCAATACTCCGGGATTGGTATCACTACCAATACTAAAAGAAGAGGGGAGGAGGACCTAGCAGGGTCGGGAGGCTTCCCAAAACAGCTGGCAGGCTACCATGGGACTCCATACTCAACTTGCAAGAATGTGTCACCAAACCAGAGCCAGTACTAGGAGTACCAGAGTCTCCCAGCTGCAGGCTTTGGTGCTGACACTGAGCCCTTACTACCTGTTTCTATTTTTATGACCACATACTCGGCTCCCCATCCCCATCCCAAAGGCCTATAATATGAAACCTTCCTTATTGCCCAGGAAACTGACATATATATTGTTGAAGTTCTATTTAAAAGTGAATAATAAACTATCTCACTATATTTTTCTTTTCTTCTTTTTCTAATAGGCAATTTAATCATAATTAGGGGAACCCCAGGTCCTAGCTTTCCCCCAGTTGTCCCAGCATAATTATTAATAGTGCCCCTTTCACTCTCTGAAATGTCTGGGTTTGGAACATAAATTATATGGTTGCCTATTTATAATGCATCTCCTATTAAGCAGGTCAAATAAGAATGTTCCCATTTCAGGGTGCTTAGAAGAAGACAACAAGGGACAGAAGGAAAATCACATGATTCAGATGTTGAGGAAAGGCCATGGAAGTAATCCCTTAGCATTGAAGTAATCTTGCCCAGGTGCCCAAATTCCAGACTTCTTGAGAGAAAATATAAGAGCACATGACTTGAACACAATTACCAAGATTCTAGGATACTTAACGAGCTTGGCGAGATTGATAATCAGTTCTAAATGTTTATGGATGGGGGCATACAGTAACAGAATTATATGCTGATCAGGGTTCTGTCAAAGGTACTCTCTAGGATTTGAAATATGACACTAAGAAATACACATATTTAGTAATACACATACTACTAAAGAGTTCATTTTGGCTCAAGAAAAACAAGCATTAGCAAATTCAATACAAAACAATTCTAAATACACTGGTATTTTTAATATGTGTGAAGTTTACCTGAGATCTTTCACTTTGTTGACTGAATAGTTTATCAGGTTTAGTACTAAATTTTATTGAGGAAGCCCTCATCAGAAGAACCCAGATTAGTTACTGTAATATGGAATTCCACCCTGAGATAGTTCAGTTTAAGGATCATGTATAGAGATATACTTTTTTCTTTCTAATTAGAGAAGTTGTGGGTTTACAGAAAAATCATGCATAAAATACAGTTTCCCTAGACCATCCTTTTAGTAACACCCAGCATTAGTGTGGAACATTTGTTTCAACTGATAAAAACACATTTTTATTGTACTATTGTACTATTGACTATAGTTCATAGTTTAACTTAGGGTTCACTGTTTATGTGGTGCAATTCCATGGATTTTTTTATTTAATTTTTATTCTAGTAATATATATACAACTTAAAATTTCCCCCTTTTAAATACATTCAAATATATAATTCAGTGTTGTTAATTACATTCACAATGTAGTGCTACCATCACCACCACCCATTACCAAATAGAAACTCTGAACATTTTAAGCCTTAAGTCACTATTCCCTACTCCCACCCCATCCCCTGTAGGCTATATCCTAGATTCTGACTCTTTGAGTTTGCTTATTCTAATTATTTTATATCAGTGAGATCATACAATATTTGACCTTTTGTGTCTGGCTGATTTCATTTAACATGATGTCTTCAAGGGTCATCCATGTTGTCGCATGTATCAGAACTTCATTCTTTTTTGTAGCTGAATAATATTCCATTGTGTGTATACATCACATTTTGTTTATCCATTCATCAGCTGAGGACACTTGGTTGCTTCCATCGTTGGCGATTTGTGAATAATGCTGCTATGAAGATCAGTGTGCAAATATCTGAGTACCTGCTTTCAAATCTCTTGGGTATATACCTGGTAGTGGGATTGCTAGGTCATATGGTAATCCTATACTAAACTTTCTGAGAAACTTCAAACTATCTTCTACAGTGGCTGCACCATTTTACATTCCCACCAGCAATGAATGAGTGTTCCTATTTCTCTACTTCCTCTCCAATACTTGTTATTTTTCAGTTTTTAATACTAGTCATTCTAGTGGGTGAAATGTTATCATTCTAGTGGGTTTATAGTTTTGATTTGCCTTTCCCTAACAGCTAATGATGTTGAGCATCTTTTCATGTGCTTTTTGACCATTTTTATATCTTCTTTGGAGAAATGTCTATTCAAATATTTTACCCATTTTTATTCCTAGATATTTGAGTCTTTTAGTTGGTATTGATTTTTTTCTTCTGATTGTTCATTACTAGTGATTAGAAACACTACTAATTTTGGGGTGTTGATCTTGTACTCTGCCACTTTGCCAAATTCATTTATTAGCTCTAAGAGCCTCCTTGTGGATTTTTCCGTATATAGGATCAAGTCATCTGCAAATAGGGGACGTTTTACTTCTTCCTTTCCAATATGAATGCTTTTTATTTCTTTTTCTTGTCTAATTGTTCTAGCTAAAACCTCCAGCACAATATTTAATAACAGCAGTAACAGTGGGTATCCTTGTCTCATTCCTGATCTTAGAGGGAAAACTTTCAGTCCTTCACCATTAAGTAGCATATTAGCTGTGGGCTTTTCATATACGTACTTTATCATGTTGAGGAAGTTTCCTTCTACCTAGTTTTCTAAATGTTTTTATCAAGAAGGGTGCTCAATTTTGTCAAATGCCTTTTCTGCATCTATTGAGGTGATTGTGTGTTTTTTTCTTTCATTGTGTTAATGTTGTATATCACATTAATTGATTTTCTTATATTGAACTACCCTTGCTTACCTGGGATAAATCCCACTTGATCATAAGGTATAATTCTTTTAATGTGGTGTTGGATCCAACTTGCTAGTATTTTGTTAAGGATTTTTGCATCTATATTCATAAGAGATATTTTTTGTGGTGTTTTTATCTGGTTTTGGTATGAAGGTGATGTTGGCCTCATAGGATGAATTAGGGATTGTTCCCTCCTCTTCAACTTTTCAGGAGAGCTTGAGCAGGATTGGCATTAATTTTTCTTGGAATGTTGGGTAAAATTCACCAGTGAAGCCATCTGGTCCTGGGCTTTTCTTTGTTGGAGGTTTTTTTATACTCTTTACTAGTTATTGATTTGTTGAGACCTTCTATTTCTTATTTAGTCAGTTAGGTAGTTTGTGTATTTCTAAGAATTTGTCCACTTCATCTAGGTTATTTAATTTGTTGGCATATAGTTGTTCATAGTATACAGGTATACATAATATATATGGCATACAGTTGCTCATAATATCCTGATAGTATGATAATTGACCTCTTTTCATTTATGATTTTAATTATTTGTGTCCTCTCTTTTTTTACTTCATCAGTCTAGCGAAAGGTTTGTAGATTTTATTGTTCTTTTAAAAAAAACTGACTTTTGGTTTTGCTGATTCTGCTGTTATTTCTTTTATTCTCTATTTCGTTTATCTATGCTTTAGTCTTTGTTATTTCCTTCTTTCTGCTCACTTTGGGTTTAGTTTGCTTCTTTTTCTAGTTATTTCCAGTTTTGATGTTAGGTCTCTGAGTTGAAATCTTTCTTCTTTTTTTAATTTAAGCATTTAAAGCTATAAATTTCTCTCAGCACTGCCTTTGCTGCTTCTCATAAGTATTGGTATGTTATATTTTCATTTTATTCACCTCAATATATTCCTAATTTCCCTTATGATTTCCTCTTTAATCCATTGGTTGTTTAAGAGTATGTTGTTGTTTTCAACATTCTTGTGAATTTTCCTTTCTTGCTCTGTTTTTTTATTTCTAGCTTCTTTCCACTGTCATCAGAGAAGATATATTGTATGATTTCAATATTTTTTAACTTATTGAGACTTGTTTTGTGACCTAAATATATGGTCTATCCTGGAGAATGATCTATGTGCACTAGAGAAGACAGTGTATTCTATTGTTGTTGGGTAAGGTGTTCTATACAGGTCTGTTGGGTCTAGTTGGTTTGGAGCATCATTCAAGTCTTCTATTTCCTTATTGATATTCTCTCTAGATGTTCTATCTGTTTGAAAGTGGTGTATTTGTCATTAAAGGGGACTCTGGCTCTCATAAATTTAAGAACAACTTCTATAAAAGAGAGCATGGGCTTTGGAATCAGACAGGTCTAGGGTAAAAGCATCCCTCTAGCCTGTGTGACTTCAGGAATTTACTTTTACTTTCACTCTGAGCTTCAGTTGCCTCGTCCATAGATCATAGTAGTTTCTAGGGGTGCTATTAAGAAATACCATTTCAGATAAAATTCCTAGATTTTCAAGATGTATTTTCCTTCCCCCTCCTGCCTTTATAGGGAAACTAAGAGAGGAAGTAGGAAAGTACAAAGAATACAGGAGAAGGGAGGTGACTGGAGTTTCAACCACCACCTAATACCTAATGACGCCCAGTACACACTGCTAATATCAAATGTGAGATGCTTCTGGTGGATATATTAAGGTTTTGACCCTGGATCTTAAAGGACATAGTGTTAACAACACTGTAAACACTACTACATAAATGCAATATACATATATGCCAATGTTTCAGGAATGAATACAGAATTATCATTTCCTCAAACTCACTACTGTGTATTCCTTTGAGGCCATTTTAACACTGTAACTTAAGAACCTGTGACTTTTACTGACTGAGATGAAGATTCTGGACTTTGGCCACTTAAAAGAAAAAAAGTTGGAACTGTTCCTCTGCATATGCTTGAGTTATCTCCAGGGAATTTTTATACACATAGCAAATACACTTTCTAAATGCTTGAATATTTAAGACTATATTAGCCACTACTCACAGAGGGTCAGAAATGTTTTGAAAAAGCAAACATTCTATCACATTGACAAGCTCTAAAATCTCTTCTTGTTTTTTACTTATCCATAGAAGCCACAGGGCCTCCCTAGTATTAGTCATGTCCAAGATTGAATTTTAGTCACCAAAATCTCAAAAAATTTTCAGCACACCCCAAACAGCAGGGCTGGAGATTCTAACATGAATAAGGAAGGCTTGTTTCTTAGACCCAAATCCTGAGAAGAGTGACAAAGCCATCCACTTTTTCAGTGCCTTCCTCTTTACTTTGTCTATCTCACCAAGCATCTGTCCCAAAGATATTTTTTAATACTTTACTTCTCTTTGAACAAGTAGTTTCAAGGAACACTTTGGGGTTTATTATGGGGAGACATAGGGAAGAAAAGGAAACATAAGAAACCCTTTCAGGAGACAAAGACTTGTTAGAAATTATCAAAAATTCAGGGGAACGGATGTGGCTCAAGCAGTTGAGCTCCCTCCCACCTCCCACATGGAGCTCCCAGTGCCTCCTGAAAAACAAAAACAAAACAACAAGCAAAACAAATGATAAAACCAACTCAGGGAAGCCAGTGTGGCTCAGTGGTTGAGCGCTGGTTTCCCACATATGAGGGTCCAGGGCTCAATCTCCAGCCCCTGATACTTAAATATATATATATATATATATATATATATATATATATATATATATATATATATTCACTCATTGACATTGAAGACACAATAGCAGCATTCCTGGCACAAATGATACTCCTGGGACACTCTGGGATGCTGCAAGTACCCCCAGAGATTCAGCCATTCCCAGGCCTCAGTATTTTTCCTATGTCCACTCCTCTACTCCTTCTACCACTACCAACTGTACAGAAGAGATTACAGTATGCTTCTAATTGGGTTAAAAGAAAAAAGTGAATCATGGTAATGATGGCACAACATTGTAAATGTAATCAGCACTGCTAAATTGTACACCTGAAAGTGGTTAAAATGGAAATTTTATTTTGTATATATATTACCACAATAATTTTTTTTAAAAAACATAGAATTGTAAAAGAAAGGAAAAGAAAAGAAACGAGGAGCTGATATCCAGATATTCACACACACACATGTGCACACGTACATACACACTTATAAATCCATAGAGTATTTCTGGAAGGACAATCGAGAAAGTTGCCACAGTGTATGCTTCTGGGGAAGGGGAATAGGAACTGTAGTTCTGGGGTGGTGGGATACCCACTTTTGTGGGTGACTCACTTTTTTTAATTTTTATCATGTGTTCCTACTATTAAAATAAAAGCTGGGTTTAAATAATATCATTTACTATGGAGCACCACTGTAGATTTCTGTTCCACAGGGAGTAATTACTGCTGATTGCTGCAGAGAATGAATAAAATACAGAAGTACAGAAACCACTTTCTTTTGTTGGCCTTTTCTCAAACATTATGGATACCCTCATTAACTGAGTGAGAGCCAACAAGGGAATGGGAAGAAGAGGACCTGAGAAACAGATTGCAATTGATAACTCTAAGAGAAGGTCAGGAGATGAGACTAGTAATATTAGGAATAGCTTTTATGAAATGATTATGGCTATCCTGCCTATGTCCAAAAAGCTTGAGGCAGCTACAAAAGAACTCACATACCATCCCAAATTACCAGGCATTACATGTGATGTCAGAAAAGCAGAAAATATGCCGTATCTTCTAAAAAAATTTTTTATTTCAAGTTTATATTACTATGCCTTTCTGAATTGTATACATGGAATTCTATTTTCCAAAATTCTTCATTGACTTCAAACACTTCATCTTCATTTTTTATTTACTCTGATTGACAATGAGAGTTATTAGCACTTCACTTTTAAGTTCTATCTCGAGCATGTGTCTAATAAGAAAGAGTTGGGGGAGGCGGCTGTGGCTCAATCAGTAGGGCTCCCGTTTACCATATGGGAGGCCCCGGGTTCGATTCCCGGGGCCTCCTGGTGAAGGCAAGCCCGCCTGCACGGCGTGGTTAGCTGACCCAGCGAGCACAAGCAGCAAGGGGGGGATAAATGAATAAATAAATAAAATCTTAAAAAAAAAAAGAAAGAGTTGGTCACAAAACACACTGAGCTCTCTGCTATTTCAAGTACTTGTATAGCTCATCTACTTGCAAAGCAGTGGGGACTTCTGCTGTTTTGTTTAGTTTTTTAGTAATGTAAAAAACAACCTCTGATTTGAGGCCTGGATTTTTATTTATTCTAGTTTGGTATTACACTTCCCAATATAGTTATAGTTTCACATTTTTGGAATCGACATTACATACTAGTTACATACATTGAGCAGGAAATGAACACATGGCCCAACACTTCGGGGTCTCTTCTATAATTATCCCAACCAGATTCCATCTCACCTTTCTGTGATCTCTACCTACCACCTTAGATATCTCTAGCAGCGTCCTTCATATTCTACCTTATATTACCAATATATGAATATCTGTCTTAGTTTACTCTTATCACCACCGTATCTATACTTTATAAGCTCCAAGAAACAGGCATTGTCTTAGTAACCTTTGCATGTCCTTCAAAACCTTGCACATAAAGATGGCACTCAAATATTTTTAATTGAATGGGCAGACTCCAGAAAAACATTCAAACCGGAAAAGACCTCAGATCTTTTCATTTTATCCAGTGGTTCCCAAGTACACATCTACTGATTGATGACTGGACAGATGCCTGAGGACATCAGGGGAACTTTAAAAATTACAACAGTCTCAGGCCCTACACCAAATCTGTAGGGATTAGATCCAGGGACTTACATTCTTTAAAAAGATTACCAGGTGATTCCAAAAAACAAGATGGTTTGGAAACCACTGGTCTAGTCCACTCACCTCATATTATATATAAGGAAACTGAAGCCCAAAGACTTGCCCAAAGTTGGTTAGTGACGTGAACAGAAGAATGACAATATCATAGAGGACAAGGACAAAATAGAAACTATCTGGCAGAATTCTTCAGAATGAGATTAACAAAGGCTAACTTAATTAATTAGAATATTATTAATCATAGAAGGCCTTTTCATCATAGAATAGAATAAAATAAATCATGAAAAGCTTTTTAAAAAAAACATAACAGGGGGGCGGATGTGGCTCAAATGGTTGGACGTCCATCTGCCATATGGAGGGACCTGGGTTCGATCCCCAGGATCTCCTGGTAAAATAAAAATAAAATATATATATATATATAGAAGGTGCATGGGCTGCCAGGCTCTGTGTGCCAGTGAGCTGCCAGGCCCCGGGAGCCATGCAGAAAGATGATGACGTAACAGGAGAGAGACGCAGGGGAGAGACAAGATGAGATGCTCTGAAAGCCAGGAACCGAGGTGGCGCAGGTGGCAGAATACCTCTCTCCTACATTGGAGGTCTCCAGAATCGAATCCTGGTGAAGACTGGAGGAGGAGGAGGAGAAGAGATGGCAGGAAACAGATACAGAGAATTGCCCAGCGAATGGACACAAAATAGCAAATGGGGAAGGGGGGGTTTAAAAATGGATAAAGTAAATTAAAAAAAAAAAAAAAAAGCGTAACAAGCATTTTTAAAAGTATGTACCTTGGAAAATTGGTTTGAAGACTATTATGCAAAAAAAAGGGGGAGAATTTCATAGTCAAATAAGTGTGGGAAATGAGAAACACGAAGTTTCTTTGTGTTTGTGAATTTTAGTGGACTTCTCTGAGCTGTTACTACCTCTTATGAACTTACAAGTCATATTTCCTACTTATTTGACAACTGGAGGCATTTTTTTTACAGTATTTCAAGGGATTAGTTTTCCTTGGAACATGTTTTAGGAATCCCTATGCTAGCCTGTGAAGTGTCTTGTCTTTGAACTAAACTAAGTTCTTTACCATCTTTATATTTTCAGCATCAAGCACAACACTGGACTCAATAGTAAGCACTCAAAGGGTTCCTTCAGCAAAATTTAGTTAAAAATATTCAGGGGTGGATTGTCTATCCATCCCTATGTAGGTAAGCAGGTTAAAAAGTTGGAAGACAATAAAGGCCCTTCCAATTCTAGAATTATAACAACTAATTTGATAAATACCTACTACACATGCCAAACACAGATCTATGTATATTATTTCCTTTACCCCTCACAACAATCTTTTCAGGAGCATACTATTAATAACCCCATTCTACAGATAAGGAGCAGAACTTAGCAGCCAATAACTAACCAATGCTTCCAGACAGGTTGGTTTAAGACTTCACAGCACAGAGGAGGTATCAAGAGTGACCATATAAATGATGTAGGGATGTCCAGCAAAAAGTATAAACACACTTATGTTCTCCTGCTTGGCAAAGTCTTCTAGGTCCCTTTTTCCTACAAGAAATGTGGGTGTAAAAAGGAACCCTACATTATAAGAGACCAGAGAATAGGCCAACAGGTGTCCATTGTACATCGTCTAGCTCGCATCGGTCATTGACTCAAGCAGGACCT
The DNA here is from genome assembly GCA_026826555.1 of Tolypeutes matacus. Taxonomy (NCBI): domain Eukaryota; kingdom Metazoa; phylum Chordata; class Mammalia; order Cingulata; family Chlamyphoridae; genus Tolypeutes; species Tolypeutes matacus. The sequence goes on along the minus strand of JAKSZT010053882.1, from coordinate 4,634,319 downwards.
ATATCTCATACAGCAAAAGAACTAGAATGTAAGCTCCATATGATCAGGGATCATTGTCTGTTTTGTTCACTGATATATCCCAAGATTTGGAACAATGACTAGAACAAAGTTGCTTGTCAAATTTTTTTAAATAAAAGATAAGACTGAACAGCCCTAATATGTATACCTTCTATTTTAAAAACTGCATTAGCATTATTCTCTAGTGTTATAAATTCATGTGTACAAATGATAAAAATAAGCATTTTTGTGTGATAAACAGTTCTTATTAGAGACGTTTGTCATCACAGAGTACTGGTTCTCTATACACATAACAGGAACATTTTTTTTGGAGAATTAAAATTCAGCCAGCATTTTATTCAAGACTGTAGGAAGGCAAGTGATTCCAAGGGCATAGCTGAGAAGGCTTATTAGGGATGAAGGACTCACAAATTAGTTCTAGCCATAGGTTCAGAGCAACCTTCAGAACGTTGTAGAAGGAAGCTGTTGCTTCACTGTACAAGGAACTGGAATACAACATAGAAAAGACTTACAAAATGGGCTAGAATCAGGAATACTAACAACATTACAAAAGGAAATACTTGCCATATTTTCCTAGCATATTTTAATCATTTATTCTTTCAATAAAAAATGTTGACTGTACCCATGATACAGTCTCACCAGAAAAAAAATCAAACCTTATTTGATTAAGCCTTATGAGGCAACTATCAAATTACAGGAAATACAGATGACAGGGGATGCTAAACTAAAATATAGGATGGCAAGCAGCAAAATATAAGCTGTGGAAAACTCTTATAAATGATCTGGTTTTTTCAACTAATAAACTGGAAGGGGAAAACACAAGATGGAGAGGAACCTATGGGTTAAAAGAAACTCAATGGAGCAGATGTGGCTCAATCGATTGAGTGCCGGCCTCCCACATGGGAGGTCCCGGGTTCAGTTCCAGTGCCTCCTGAAACAATAAAAACAAACAACAAGAAAAACAAACAAACAAAAAACCAACTCAGGGGAACCGATGTGGCTCAGTGGTTGAGTGCTGGCTTCCCACATACAAGGTCCTGGGTTCAATCTACCCCACCGCCCCGGTACCTCAAAAAAAAAAAAAAAAAAAAAAAAAAAACCTCAAAAGATATTTTAAAGCAACCAAAATTAAAATTACGGTGTCTTGGGAAGCATCTACAAAAAAGTAAGGAATTAATTACCATAAAAGTCAGAATAGTGGTTACTCTTGGGAACAGGTGGGAGAGGGCATATGGAAGGTACTAGAGTATCTGACAAAGTTCAATCTCCCTACATGGGTGTGGTTATACGGGTGTTAGACCTATTAAGCTGTGCATTCATTTTATGTGTTTTTCTCTATTTATGTTATATTTAATAATTTTTTAAATGTGGGATGAGATAGAAGAAATGTTGATAACTGTTGAAGCTGGGCACATGGGAGTAAATTACAGTATTTTCTTTATTTTTGCATGTATTTAAAGTTTCCACAAATTAAAAGTTTAAAAAAATTATTGCACACTAACAGTCAGTTCCTACCCAAAAGTAGCTCTCAATCCTATGGAGGAGACAAGTGAATCAACAATTACCATTCAGTCTGATAAGAGTTATGGAAGCACAGAGGAGAGTCAGGTAACCCAGTCTTGAGGGGGATGGGGAGCTTTGGGTATTGCTGCCTAGTCCTGCAGGATAACTAGAAGTTAACAAGGAAAGAAGAGGAGAAAGATTCCCAAGGGAAGGGAAAACGCAGAAAAATCATAGAGAACTGCAATTCCACATTCTGGACAGATGACAGAAGGTAACTGCTATTTACATTCCTCTGATTCAAGAAGCCTCCAAATACCTGCCATGCCCCTAGCCCTCACCTACAGGACTCCTCAGCCACTGTTCAGCTGCCTTTGCACCACATGACCCTCCATGCTGGACCAGAGATAAGCCTCTGACCCACAGGTGAGAGAGGCCTGTCCCACCTGTACTGTACCATGACTAGCCAACACAAGAGAGACTCTCTTAGGGAGCTTGAATTTGAGACACACAGAGGAGGTACAGAGTATAGAGGTAAAGAAATAGAAAGACACACACAGAGAGGAAGCAATAAGTAAGGACCTCAAAAGAGCAAAATCAAAAGCAGAAAGAGGTCTAGATGGAGGGTGAAGAACAACTAGATTACTATGGTTCTCCAGAGTCTAGTTACTGCTTTAACCTAGACAGCATGAACAATGTTCCAGTTCTCCAGGAAACCTGAATGTGCAGCAGCAGAGACTGTCCTGAGCTTTCTTACCTCCCTGCGATATCCTAATAACCAAAATAAACACATACATACACAAAAGTGAGCCAAGGTAACCTAAGTGTCTCCATCTCTTGCAAACCTGTAAAGCTTGCCACATCCACTGGGGATGGATGGAGTGGTGGGGGCAGGGGAGGCAAGGGAAGGTGAAGGGGCCAGTTATTGGCCTATGACGTAGCAGCGGCTTGGAGAGGAGTGTGCCTCTATCCAGGGGTTTGAACCTTATCCTAGGGTTGTTCCCATACCTACTTCAGGGGATTTCCAGCACAAGAGGAAACAGTCTTATCCACTTATTACCTTTCAAACAGCAATGAGGTCTTTAAGACAGCAGCTGAACTCTCCTCCCACTTCTCAAAGTAAGTCATGTTTTTCTTGCTTGAGATTTTTCATATAAAAATGAGACTGATGCTTGCGAAGGGATATTAGCATACATAAAGACTATAGGGAAGCGGATGTGGCTCAATCGATAGGGCTCCCGTTTACCACATGGGAGGCCCCTGGTTCGGTTCCCGGGGCCTCCTGGTGAAGGCGAGCCGGCCCACGCAGCGTGGTGAGCTGACGCAGCAGGACGACCCAACAAGGGGAGACAAGCAGACACAGAAAAACACACAGCAAATGGACACAGCGAGCACAAGCAGCAAAGGGGGGATAAATGAATAAATAGATAAAATCTTTAAAAAAAAAAAAAAAGACTATAGCATATTTACAGCTTCTTAGATGGGACTGCATAATTCAGAAAATACCAATATGTGCAACTTAAACATTATTTATAAAGGAAATTTAGAGAATGAATGGTGGGCTGTGCTCCTACTTTATAAAACACAAGTGGGGGTAATTACTGAAAAACTGAGTTATTCTCATTGCCTAGAGAATAAAATGTGTACAATTTCAAGGACATTTGTAGTGTAGCTACAATCTACATCTATACTTCCTACTATATCCACCATCTGCTTTTATTTATCAAACTTTTATGGAATAACTGAATGATCTAGGGACTCTGCTAGTGTCCAGAATGAGATTAAGGAGAAAAAAAAGCCCAGCCCTCAGGGGGACATAGAGGAAAAGCTAACTTCAATTTAGTGTGCTGAAAGCTATGTTAAAATCATGCAATCTAGACTGATGGATTCAGGAAGGTTTCTTGGAAGATGAGACAGGCTGAGACTTGAAAGTGAAGAGGAGCTACCTGAACATAGAAGTGAGAAGGCATGAGAACAGGCACAGAGGAGTGATGTTCTGGGTAGTAAATGCAGATGAGATATGAGCAGCAGGCACAGGACAGGGTTCAAGAGGCAGGCAGGGAATGTGAGCCATTGTTTGGTTAGGGCCTTCAGAGCAAAAGGGAGACAGCACTCCACGGGGAACTCTGTCTCAGTAAGAGGGTGTTAGAAAGGATTTGGGTTTGTGTTAAATGATTTTAGGGAGGGTTCAAAGGAGAGTGGGTTTGCCCTGATTGGGTGCTGTCAGAAACTGGGGGCAATTCTACAATTATCGTAGTACACCATTTTTGTGGTTTGGACAATGTTCATGTTTTTGTCTGTGCTCAGACGACTACAGAGTGGTCCTATTTTTGTCTTACTCCATTGCAGACACAGAGTGGGCTTACCAGATGTGAATGCAATGTGAAATTATTCATGTTCAAGAGAACACCAGGGCCTGGATGTCATGATTGCTTTTCTCTTTCTCATATTCTTTCTACTCGATTTCTTGTGCCTGCTTGAGAGCCCTCAGAGGTCATTGGTAAAATTCACACCAAATTCCCAATTCTTTATTTTTTGTGTGGGTTTTTGTTGTTTGTTTTTCTTGAGGGGGGTGGGAGTAGTTGTGTGCAAGTCAGAGAACCCATTTTGCTGAATTCTTCCCAGATTTCCCATTTGCAAGTCAGAAAGACACAGTTCCACTAGGCAGTTATCTGCATTGCAGAGAAATGATAAAGTCTGCAGAGCATTTCATATTCTTCGTAAGTGTCACATAAATACAGACTACTGACCTTCATAGAGCTCAGTACTTGTTCCAGCAAGTTGAGAAAGGGAAGTGTTTCTAGAAAGCCTCACAGGGCAGCTCCCATATGCTGTAACTCACTTAGAAAGTGACTTTGCTTGCAAACACAGCTTCAAACTTCATAATTTCTATTACTTTTAGAGATGCAAGCATTGATATTAAATAACTCCTTTACTTAGCTTCCCAGACTCCATACTTTACCCTTCTTTTTCCTCTCCCTTTAGATATGAGTGTTGATGTGCACTATTACCCACCTCCAATCTAAAGCTAGTCTTACCTTTTCTTCACACTACATTAAAAAAAAAATTAACATCTACCCAAGAGTTACTGTTGCACTGTCCATGGAACTGGGGGGAGGGTTGGGGGTGGAAGCAGGTGAACACTGGGGATTTGCAGGTATGTGGTTGAAATCACAACGTTGGGAATATTCTTTTGGCAAAAAGCAGGGGACAGTTATTGGTTTTGGGTGTTGGATGTGGGGGGCATTCGGGACGGGCACACCTGGGCAGCTTTCTAGGGAGTATGTGAGTGTTCATCTTGTCATAGTGTGCTGTATCACTGGGTGGTGACCCACATAATGAGCGGGAAAGTGTTGGACTCCATTCCTAAGGAGTCCTGCTATGTTCTCAAATAGAGGGACAGGAGTCTCTCAAGAGCATAGGCATTGCCTAATAGAGGAGGACAAACCAGTATGTCAAGCCCTCAAGGTTCTTGCAAGTAACTATGAATCTTGTTCTTCAAAGAGTGAAGCCTGGTGGTTGCCATGGGCCCTGAGGGGGCAGGGGGAAGGGAGGAGTAGAATAGACGGAACTCAGGGCATTTCGGAGATGATGGAATTGTTCTACATGATCTTGCAATGATGGATACAGGCCATGTTAAATTTCATCAAAATTTATAAAAGTGTATGGTCCAAAATGTAAACCATAATGTAAACCACTGATGATGGTTAGTAGCTATATTTCAATATTTGTACATCAATTGTAACAAATGTACCATCCACATATAAAATGTTATTAATAGGGGAAAGGGGAAAAGGGGGAAGATGTTGAGTATACATGAAACCCCTATATTCTGTACATGACTTTTCTGTAAACAAACTTTTTTGAAGACAAAATGAAAAAAGACACTGGGGGAATAAATGGAAAAAAATGTCACTGTACATACAACACAATAGATCTTACAGCGATGAAAGACATATGTCAAAAAAAATTTTAATATTTTTTCATTATCTTTCATTATTCCAAATTTTTTTTTTAATTTTGTATTTTATTTCTTATTTTTTAAACTATCATTACTATTTCATTCTCTTATTAATTGTATTTGGTTACTTTGTTGTCTTCATTTTTGAAGAAGGTTTGGATCACAGAAGGGTTACAACTATGACAGGGGAGGATCATAGGTTGTAGGGTGTGAGTGATAGGGGATACATGGGAGGAGGTTCACCTGGGGCATACATATAAGGCATATAAATGTGTTCAAGTGTTCATGGGGCATTGTCACGGTGGATGGAGATTCACACAATAACTGAAAGAATATCAAATTCCCACCCTGAGGAGCTCTGCCACATTCTCTAATGGGACAACAAGAATCCCCTGAGTACAGGGGCAATGACTAATGAAGGAGGATAGTTCATTGACAGGCCCTTGATACTGATGACTGTACTTATGAACCTTTACTTTTGAAATTGAAACTTAGCCTCGTATTATAGGGTGCCTAAGAGTTACCTCCTGAAAGCCTCTTTGTTGCTCAAATGTGGCCTCTCTCTAAGCCGAACTCAGCAAATACATGCATTACCTTCCCCCCCAGCCTCAAACGTGACTCCTGGGGATGAGATTCCCTGGCACTGAGAGATTACTACCAAGAATCAACTAGCAATGCAATTGGAAAAAGACCTTGACCAAAAGGGGGAAAAGGTAAAGACAGATGAGTGTATATGGCTAAGAGACTTCAAAATGAGTCAAGAGGTCATTCCAGAGGTTACACTTAGATACAACTCAGCAGGATCTCATTGACTGCCAACATAAATACTACCTCAAATAGCAGGGCTCCTGAGGGCTCTGGAGACATCCAGACACTATAGTCAGGGCAGATAGCTCAGGAGTTTGGTGCCTTGCCAGTGGGCCCTACTTTGGAATTTATGCTCCCCAGTGTGACAGAGTTAGACCCAGTTGTGGTTTCCCTACACATGGCTCTTCTGACCCTTCTATTTGAACCAATAATTAGTACTAGAGTTGACAGGTGTACGTCCAAGAGACTTAAATTTTTGGGCTGTCCTTGTACCACCTGGGCCCTGAATCTCAACAGAGTTGCAACACCTACTCTCCAGTTCATTGGACTCCCCAGGACAACTAACAAGGAGATGATGATGGACAACAACCATCCCAAGGAACTGAGAGAGTCTACAACTGCAAGCAAGAGAGTCCCATCCATCTGCCCTATGGACTCGAAGCCCCTTCTCAATTAGATGTGGAGTGGGCATCACCATCCCAGAATCCTCAGGATTGGGGAATGAACTATGGACTAAAGTACTTATTGGTATTCTACTATAGACTGATTGTGATTCTAGCAATGGAAGAACTTATATCATTGATATGGAGGCAGTTGCCACAGGAGGTTCTGAGGGCAGGGAGAGGGAAAAACAGGTGTAATATGGGGGCATTTTTGGGACTTGGGAATTGTCCTAAATAACGCTGCAATGACAGATACAGGCTATTCTATATCTTGTCATAACCTACAAAATTGTGCGGGAGAGAGTTTAAACTACAATGTAAACTATAATCCATGTTTAGTGGCAATGCTCCAAAATTGCAATGAATGTACCACACTAATGAAGGATGTTGTTAATGTAGAAAATGTGGGAGGTATAGGGAGTGGGGCATATGGGAATCCCCTCTGTTTTTTATGTAACATTATATAATCTAAGTATCTTAAAAAAGATAAAATTTAAAAAAAAAAATTTTTTTTTAATTATCAACTACTCAAGAGTTACCAATAGGGAAAAATGGGGAGGAGGTTTTCAGTAATCTAAAACCTCTTTAAAAATAAAGCTTATGGGGAGCAAGCATAGCTCAGTGGTTAAGCGCCTACTTCCCATATATGAGGACCCAGTTTCAATCTCCAGTGTCTCCAAAAAAAAAAAAGTTTATTTTTTTAAAATCTACCTAAGATAGAAGTATTACAATGGGTACTAAAGCTTCACCTGAAATATACACAAATTTAAGTACTGTTTTTGTGAGGATTCTTTTATTCAACAAATATTTTTTGAGTCCTAACTATGTTACAGATACAGTTCTAAGGTCTTGGGCCCATAGCAGTAAAGGAAACAGAAAAAAACCCTTGGGGAGTTTATATTCTGGGGGGTGGGAAGAAGGGTGTAGAGTGGGTACACAAATAAACAAAATAACTTAAATATACATAGAATGTTTTGTTATGGAAAAAACTAAGTAGGAAAGAGAGGGAGGAATAGGGGGAAATGCCATTTTAGATAGAAAAGTGCTGGCTTCACTGAGAAGTTGACATTTGTGAAGAATTAAAGGAGGAAGAGCATTGTGCAGGAAAAGCATACTGGCAGACAGAACAGCCAATGCAAAAGCCCTAGCACGTTCAGGGAATAGCCAGGAGGCCCTTAAAAAAGTAGCAGTCAATGGGCCATCATAGGATTTTGGCTTTTGCTCCAGGTTAAATGTGCAGCCATTGAAAGTTTTTGAAAGAAGAGAGGAGATGTAGACGACAGAGGGGCAAGGGCAGAAGCTGGGAGATTAGTAAGGAGGGTACTACAATTATCCAGGCAGCCATGATGAAGTTTGAATGAGGATGACAGGGATGGAATTAGTGAAAAGGGGTTGAAGATTGAATCAGCAAAATTTGTGGATGAACTGGCTGTGGCTGTGAGATACAGAGTGGCATCAAGGAAGACCCCAAAGACTCCCTGCATTTATATTATGAGTTAACTCTTCTTTTAAATGAAATTAATTTTCTTTTTTTCTTTTTCCTGAATTGCTCATTTCATTGTTGTGAAAAAGACACCAAATATAAGGGATTTTTGCATAACTGGACACCTATTTCAAGATAATGATCACAGTAGGCTGCACCACACCTGGGTATCAAATCCTAAGTGATTCATGGGCTTCAATAGTTTTCTCCTCCAGGGACTATGAAATAGCTGTCAACTACAACTGTCAGTTTCTTCAAGTATCTTTTTGAGGCAATTAAATATTTTTGTGGTTGAGTGTATGACATTAATTGAAAAGATTGTTGTTTATAAAAAATAAAAAAGTTTTTCTGGGTTTGTACTTAGAATTTGAATGCAGTTACTGGGAATCTCACAGCAATGTAATGGGCTTAGAGCCAGGAAACCCAGATTCAAATCTTGACTTGGCCATGCACCAGCCAAGCAATTCTGGGCAAACTCCTTAACTTTTCAGAGCCTCATCTAGCCCAACTGCAAAACGGAAAGAATGTTTGCCTCAGTGAAATGGTGAGGACAGCATGACCTCACTGTATACTTACCTGCCTAGCACAATCATGGGCACATGATTGAATGTGATTGAATCTGTTCTCCTCTGGTCAAGTCTTTCCCTTTTTTCCTCAGTAAAGCTCTTTCTATAGTGCTATTTATATCTTAATAGTCACCTCTCTAAAGAAAAGGTCAGAATTCTTATGAGTTGTCTATTCAATCTTATTGGGAGGGGGGGTACTTATTTTAATTCTACTGACACCTCAAGAATTATTTATACCACTATTCCCCTTGCAGGGGGGATTGGGATGGGAAATGGGACCTCACTTGTGTGCATTTTATTTTAATAATTTACTTCTGTTTCAAATTAACCATTGAGTTGTGACATACTATATTATACCATGTTATAGTGACCAATTCTTTATCTTGCAAATATTTATTAAGAGAATTTTTATTCAGAAGGAAAACCTTCATTAATGTTTGTTATATACATAAACGTACATATATACATACACTCATATACATATTTGAGATTATAAAAACAATTTATGAAGTTTGACATGGCACATCAAAACACATGTTTCTTACCTTGGAAAATTTTTTTTTTTTTTTTTTTACACACATCTCAATTTATTCAAACAAGAATTTTAAAAAACAGATCACATGTCTATGTTTCCTCTCCATGCCTGTAAAATGAAGGGCTTTTTCTGCTTGGTTTTCATCTCCAGTTTTTCAAAATTAACCTCATGGTATGAACCCTCAGGAAGCAACTTCACAGCTAACTGGCCTCTCAAAAGACAGAGATGCCTCACTGTTGGCAGAAAAGGATCTATTGTGAATTAGTAGTTTCTCCCAAAGATGATTTACAAGGTAAATTTTTCATTTCTGAACATTGGTCTAATCTCAGAAGCCGAATCCTTACCTTGGAATTTTATCTTGAAAGCCAGTGCACTGGAAACTGAAAACATTGAATATAGCTGCCAAGTTATTGCTGAAAGACTATGGAAAACTTGGTAAGCAATATGCACTACAACTACATGGAGTTTGGAATCAGGAAAAAAACATGGGTTTGAATCCAGGCTCTGCCACTCACTATGTGTAATTTTGAAAAAATTCTGAACCTCAAACCTCCGTTACCTCCCTGTAAAATAGGGACATTAATAATAATACTTCTAGAATATTAAGTGGATTAAATAAAATCATGCCTCTTGAAGACAAAATAATGTTAGATATTATGATGAGGAAGATTGTTGATGCAAAGTAACTAAAACTGGAGTTCCAGATTACAGGAGAGATTTTTTAAAAGTTGTTAATTAAGTATGCTAACAAGGTCATTGGCTTACAAATCAGAAGATCCAAGTTTAAGTAGCAGGCCAGTTTCTTTCTTGCCAACTATGTGACTTTGGCCAAGGCCCAATCATTTTGCACCCTGGCCTCCTCACTTAACAGGTATTATTAATAATATTAGTTACAATTTATTAAACACTGGCCATATACCACTCAATCTGCTAGATTTATATGTGAACTCCAATATTTACAAAAACCACTTCAACATAGATACTCTAACCTTCATTTTATAGATGGCTGAGACTGAGAGAAGTTAAACTTTTCCAAGGCCATTCAGCTAGTTAGTTTATGCCTGCAAACCCTGTCCTCAGGTCCTAAGGAACTAAATGCCCACCTGCCTACCCAAGAGAAGAGCCAAGGAATCCGTTTCTGTGAAACTGCTTTTTGAATTTAAAAGTCCTTCACAAAGTATTATTATTACTTATACAATATGTCACTATAAATAACTCACAAAATGGGTTTGTGATTTGCCCCTGAGTGCCTAGGAACCCTGAAAGAACAACGTGTTAGACATCGCGTTCTCTTTCATCTCTTCTCGGAATTTTGCCTTGACCTCAATTTCACTTGAACAAACCTGACAAACAGCATTAAAGAACAGGTATCCAAATACCACTCTAAGGCAGATTTCTGCACTCCTTGCAGTCCAGGGCAATAAAAAATCGTGCGCTTTTCCTAGGACTGTGAACAAAATATAATCTTGGGCTAACTTTTCATATCTATATTTGCATAAAGTGGTCACATCGAGTTGGCGTAAACTAGTCCTCTAAAGATCACGCCTATGCCCAACTCCAGTTCCAGGCATGCAGGCAAATCAACGTATTTAAAAGCAAATTTCAGTCCCCTTTCAAGGGTATGATGTAAAATTTAGAGCTGATTTCGCCCAAGAAAATTTTGTTAACTAGTCCCATGAAGTTAACTATGATTCTCTAAGTTATCCACTCTTGGAATTATAAATTTCTTACATCAAATAGTTCCTGGTGTTAATGAGAGGCAAAGCAGGCCTCGATATCACCTGGAAGGCACTTTTTTTTCCTTAGGACAGACGCCCTGAGCTGTTCTCTAACCACTGCGGAAGAAGCAGAAGAGTAAAGTCCAGGTGGGAGTACGGAGAGAGTGAAGGGTTAACTGGCTGGGCGTGGGGAGAGAGTGAAGGGTTAATTTGCCCAGCCAGTTGGGACTTGGAAGGTGCTCGCGCCCACAAAAGCGAAAATCAGACCTGCTAGAGCAAACTCACTTGCAAGAGGAAGAAAGGTCGCTCCCAGTTTCCTGGAGGCCATATCTCCTATGAAGGGGGGTGTGCCTTTCTCTCTGCGGTCCCGGGACTTTTTAACTTTTCCCTTCCCACTAAAATCCCACTCATTCCGCTTTGGGGCGTTCCGGGCAGACCCCTTCTGGCATCCAATATCCGCCCAGAGCCATTTAACCTAGCGGCATTTCGGTTATGAGGCTGGGAGAGGTATGGAGAGGCGGGGAGTCGGAGGGCAGGCTGTGCACCTGACCCTTTACCTCCGAGGGTGAGATCTCAAACGCGCCCGCGATCTTGGCATAGAGCTCCTGGATGCTGGAGAAATCCTCCACTCTGCCCGTAGCGCTGCCGTGCGCCAGCTGCGTGTGGAAAACCAGCCTGCGTCTGGGAACCTGGTCCGGGAGGCTCCCGCTGCCGGCCCCCGCCGGTTCGCCCTCCACCAGCCGGGCGGTCTCCTTGGACTTGGCTTTCTTCTTTCCCCGAAACCCTAGGGGCATCTTGCCTGGCTGGGGGGGAGCGGGGCCCACCTGCGCTGCCGACCGCCGCCTTCTCCGCCCGGTGCCGCGGACTTTGAGCTCCTTGCCCAGAGGCTCCGCTCAGGTAAAGCCGCCGCTGGGCCAATGGCAGAGGCGCTTCCGCCTGGCACCGCCCGGTCAGGATCCCCTCCTTTACCCGAGGTGTGGAGACCGCGTCCGGGAGCAGCTTCCCGCCTTCCCATCGGTGGATCTGGAGAGAAGGCACAGTCCCGCACCCTCCTCTTAAAAATGGATCGATTTCTGTAAAGGCCTCTGGGTGCCGAAGCTACAAAACAACACGTCTTAGAAAACTAGCTGGCCGGTCTGGTGCTTTTCATAAACGCGTGAGGCACTTAACACAGGATTCGGTCACAGACCTTGGTGTCCCTGCGCCTGGGCCATTGGGAATAGGGATTTAAAAAGAAGTCAACCTTCATCTGCGCTCTCTGCACCATACAGTCAGCAGAGCAGAAGTGGAGGGAAAAGTCACATAGATTGGCACCACGTTAAATTCATGGTCAATATTCTCTGCTGGGTCCTCAGCACCTCTCAGTAACCCTCCTTACGTGTTCCTGGGCAGCTTCTTCTCACAAACGTTCAGCACTCCCCAAAAATCATTTGCCCCAATTCCACTCTTCTCTGTCTCTGCAGAGGACCTTGACCTTTATTCTATAGAGAAAGAGGCCTTGGGTGTAAAAAGTGATCCCCTTCAATTCCCTTCAATTCCTTTGTCTGTAGCCTCCCACCTCCCGTCTTCATCCTTCCAAGAAATCTCTTGGAAGATCTCTGGTTTTGAGCTACCTGTTGACTCTTCCCTCTCCACCTGGTGCCACTGGTAGTCAAGAGCACAAATCTTATGTTGTTTTCAAATCCTCCTTCAACCCTACAATCTCCTCTAGCTACTTTTTCACCTCAAGGCAAAACATTTTGGAATGACTAGCTAGCCTGCATTTCCTCACTTGCCCACACACTCCCCTGAAATTGCTTTGATTGTGGTCAGAACTTCACAAATACCAAAGACAATCAACTCTTTTCAGTTATCTTATTTGACTGTTTAACAGCATCTGACTCTGTTGACCATTTCATTCTTAATTCTTGCCTCACTTTTGGCTTACTTACCACTCCCTTCCTTTGCTACTCTCGAAGAACTGTGTTCCCCGAGGCTATTTTGCCTTGGCCATGTTCTCTCACTCTAATGCAGTCCCTGAATGACCACATCTATTCTCTTGGTTTTAACCAGATATGTTGACTACCAAATTTATACCTCCAGCTCTGTCTACCAGAAAAAGGAATGCTCTGCAACAAGCTTAAATTACAGAAACTGAACTCATCTTTTCTCCTGAACTCTTGTCTTGTCTTTTTGATACTCCTGATTTCAGTGAATAGGACCACCAGGCACTCAGTTCATCAGGCCAGACACCTGGGAGTCATCACACCAAGCTTTTCCCCTAAACTTTCACATCAGTTCAGTCCCGAAAAGCCATGTTTCTCAAATGTTTTGAGGAAGGGCAGAGGAGTCCGTGAATTCTTTAGGATAGTGTATTAGTCAGCCAAAGGGGTGCTGATGCAAAGTACCAGTAGTCTGCTGGCTTTTCTAAAAGGTATTTATTTGGGATAGAAGCTTACAGTCACAAGGCCATAAAAGAGTAAGTTACTTCCCTCACCAAAGTCTGTTGCCATGTGTTGGAGCAAGATGGCTGCCAGTCTCTGTGAGTGTTCAACCTTCCTCACCCTCCTAAGGCTCCACGGTTCCAGCTTCTTCCAATCTCATCTGTACAATTGAAGGCTTGTCTCTCTTCCCAGCTCATTTCTTCCTGGGCTCACCTGCAGCTGTATGCTATCAAGCTCATCTCTCTTCCCAGGGCCTCTGCAGTCTAATGAGCTGTCTCTCTTCCTCTGTGTTCTACTTTGTGTCTTTACTTCCATGTGAGCATCTATTTTATCCCCAAGGGGGCTGTGACTCAAAGCTGAGTCGCACTCTAATGATATGGTTGGATCAGAGCCCTAATCTTAACATAAGTTAATAAGATGTCTCAGCTGAATCTAATACAATCAAAGTGTTATCACACCAGAGGAACTGACCAGTTTACAAACATAATCTATATTTCTTTTTGGAATTCATAAATAATATCAAACTGCTACAGATAGCTTTTTTTTCTTCACGTTTTGAGTCTTATTTCCTTGACTTAAATCAACATAAATATACTTTGTATCATCTGGATGATCACCTAAAAATGTTATACTACCATAAGATCTCAGGGTTTGAATTTGCCTTTGTGTTTATGATTGCTATGGCACCAAATAATATTACTTTAATTGACTTGGGTTAATGAGAAAAGCATAGAGGAAACCTGATAAGTAAAAAAACATCAAGTGAAAGGCAAAAGACTTCACAATGTTTTTCATGAATAAAAAGCTCACAGGGGTTTGCTTGAGGAAAAGTAGCAAGAGAGTGTGTCATCACAGTGGCAGGGCTACTGCTAGGATATAGGGTACCTTTGTGCAAATTAGAAAAAAGCACCCCCTCAAAGTGGATGGTATAGAAACATCTGGGTAGGCACAATACCTTGAGAGGTTGCATGGCTTAGTAATTTCCTCCAGGAGGATTTCACCTTCCACTTGTTCCCCTTAGGCACCTTCTGCAGTGTATAACTTGTTCAGGACCCTGGTGATAGTGCCAAATTCAAAAGAAGCTGTGCCATGATATCTGTCAGGACCAATTCACATTACAAGAGGCAATTTAAATTCAGCTAAACATCACCTGGTATATGAAAAAAATGCTAATTTGAATTGTATTCGTTTTATACTGTTATGTATGTTTTGTTTTACATTGTACAAGAGCTTTTGTACCTAGTTTTGTTTTACATATTTAATAAACCTTTCAATAAAAATTTGTCAACACTAAGAGCTTGCAAGAATTATTTTTCCTTTAAAGAGAGTCCATGGCTGCTGTTTCTATATCATCAACATCTCTTGAGTCTCCTTCTCTACACCTTTAATAGAGACATTTTGACAATTAGGGGAAGGGTCCATCCTTCCTCCAGAGCACTAAAGGAGTAAACTCCATAGGCCAGTGTGGAGGTGGTAGCAACTTGCAAGTGCACCATCCCAAAGGAAAGATGGAGCTCATGGAACAAAAGTCAGTGACCTGGAATCTAGTGATCTCTCTCTACATATAGAATTTTCACTGAAGATTAATGGCAGGTTTTCTTATAATTCTGTAAAGAAATGTAATAGACTAAAAAAAAAAGAGTCATATGATTTGTCTATTCTAATGTAGTGTGAGGAATCTTTCTGAGAATAGTTTCTACACCTAAGGAAAGGGACCCAGGATGCAGGAAGAAGTGTTGAAGAAGTGAAAGCAGCAAGAATTTGGTAGTAGAGGCAAAATGTATAAGTAAGAAGAGTCAAAAAATAATAATAATAATAAGATAAGGGAGAGTTACTACAGCTGGGACAATTAGTTGTTTAGCGACAGAAAATAAATGATTGCAATACTTCACTGAAGGCTCAGATAAGACTAGAAAACATGAATTCTATATGGAGCCCAACAGACCAAGCATTTAAGGAGAAGGAACAGAAAAAATACAGTGGCTTTATTCTGGGTAGTAACCAACAAAATAAGTTCTGTCAAAAGTTAAGGTATGGGGAAGCGGCTGTGGCTCAATCAGTAGGGCTCCCGTTTACCATATGGGAGGCCCCGGGTTCGGTTCCCGGGGCCTCCTGGTGAAGGCAAGCCCGCCCGCACGGTGTGGTTAGCTGACCCAGGGAGCACAAGCAGCAAGGGGGGGATAAATGAATAAATAAAATCTTTAAAAAAAAAAAAAAAAAAGTTAAGGTATGGGGGAGCGGATGTAGCTCAAGTGGTTGAATGCCTGCTTCCCTTAAACAAGGTCATGGGTTCAATCCCAGGTACCTCCAAAAAAAAAGAAAAAAGAAAATAGTTGACGTATGCAGGTAAATGTCTAGAGTAGTAGATGCTAATAACTTTTCCAACATTTTATCATAAGAATTTTCATATAACAAAGTTGAAAGAATTTTATGAACATCCATATACCCACCACCTAGATTCTATCATAAGCATTTTGTACTATATACTTTATTACATATATCTCCGTCTCTCCATCCCTCTATCTACCCATCAATCCGTTTGTCTTACATTTGTGCATTTCATGGTAAATTGCAGACATCAGTACACTCTCCCTAAATACTTCATCATGTCTATCATTAACCAGAGTTCTATTGCTGATAAGTTTTTGAAAGTTAAACTTATATGAATGGGGGGGGGGGGAATGGGGTTATATAGGAATCCCCTATCCTTTTTTTTTTCAGGCCATTATGGCAGTTTGGCATTGTTTATGAATTCCAAAAATAGATATTGGATTATGTTTGTAAACTGGTCTGTCCTGGGCATGATTAAATTATGATTAGGGCTGTGATTGGGCCACGTCAGTGGGATGTTGGTTCCCTCCCCTTTGGTGGGGGGGGGACTCACAGATAAAACTACATGGCAGAGCAGAGGAGTGAGTTGGAGATTTGATGCTGGAGTTTTGAGCTGGAGCCCGGGAAGTAAGCATACAGAGGAGCAGAGCAGCTGAGCTTGAGCCCCAGGAAGAGAGACAGAACTGGTTGCCTAATACTGTACAGCTGGCCTTGTGGAGAGCAGGGCAGCTGAGCCCGGAGAGAAATAAGCCCCAAGAAGATAGGAACCCAGGAAGCCTGAACCTTTGCAGACATCAGAAGCCATCTTGCTCCAACATGTGGCAACAGACTTTGGTGAGGGAAGTAATTTATGCTTTATAGCCTGGTAACTGTAAGCTTGTACCCCAAATAAATACCCTTTATAAAAGCCAACAAATTTCTGGCATCATTACCCCTTTGGCTGACTAATATAGCCAGTAAAAAGAATTTATTGGGAAATGGTGGAAAAGAACAGAGCTTGATGAGAAATAGGAGAGAAGGACAGAAATGCACACCAAAATTTGACGTGGGCTTCTCTAGGCAGAAAAAGCAGGCTTTGGCTTGTGTGGTCAACTTTTCAGCTATTAATTATTCCTCCCCTTGCTAATACTAAGGGGAGGGGCCCCAGTTGTCATTAGTTACCCCATCAATGATGGGGGCGAATGGTAAGGCCTTTTGTTTGGGGTTATCCGGGACTAATGGGGAGGACTGTTTGGAATTACCAGGGTCTGCCCTCAGCCCTGGAAAGGATCCCAACTGGGACCTCAAGGTCAAGATCAAGGGTTTGACAGTGTCTCACAGCCATGTTGTCTGTTGGCCATGTTGTTACCTGCCTCTATACTCCCTGGCTGATGCTCACCAGATGAAGCCAGGGAAGAGTTGGATTTCTCTACGTTTTTGGCTATGTTGCATAAAAGAATTTAAGAACATGCCAGTTTAGTTAGGTGAAAAAATAATTTATTAGGAAATGGGAGAAAAGAACAGAACTTGCTGAGAAATGAGAGAGAAGGACAGAAATATGCACTGAGATTTGATGCTGGCACCTCTAGGCAGAGAGAGCCTCCCTTATACTTTTTGTGTGTTTGTTTGTTTTTGTTTTTTGTTTTTTTTAGTGAGGCCAGCAATTTATTAAGGTAGGGAGAGAAGAGAAATGGGTGAAAATAACAGATCATGGGTCCCTGGTAGAGGGTAAGGGGCTGAAAAGTGATAGAGAGGCTGATTTATAGACTACAATTTCCCATTATAGATTATAAATGCTCAGGTTTTACTTGCATGTTGATCCGTGCAGGGGGAACATGGTAAGAGCAGGGTGCAGAAGCCACGAGGGCCCCAAGCACAGCAGCAGGGCACTGAAGCTGCTGAGAGCAGGAGGGCAACAGGGGTCAGGAACAGGAGCAGAAGAGGGGATTTAACCTTTGCACCTGCTTTTTAAACTGTTCATTATTCCACCCCTTTGCTAATGGCATGGGAGGAGTCCCAGGTGTTTGCTGTTTTGATTGATTACCCCACCCATCAATGCCCTCCGTGGGGCCAATGATAATATCCCGGGAGAATATCCAGGGAACTCTTGGGAATCTCTGGGAATCTCATTTTGCGTGGTGGAAATCTCACGAAGATCTTCCAATAGCCATCTTGGGGGGTATTAGTGTCCACATAGACTTATTGCCAGGTTCCAGATCTGTCTACCCTATATGAAGCCTGCTTCATTCCCCCCTCACTGAGTTTACACCTTTATTCTTAAAGGGGTGCTGAAGGGAGATGTTCATTCTTCTGTAATTACTTCCTGCTGGTTAGGGGCAGTAGGCCCTACCTGACAAGGTGTAAAACCCTCTGCCTATTCTATCTCGGTTGGAGGAAGATGGATCTGGCATCATGGGTGAAGCTGGATGAAGTCCCCAAGCTGCTAACAAGATGTTGATTCTGGAAGAAATAAACTTGATTAGAATCTTGAGGTTATATGGTCCCACTAAGAGGATACTGGACCACAAAAGTAGAAAAGGCCAGGTGCCTGTAAAGGATGCATTTCCCTGAAATTGGTGGGAAACATTATTCTTTCAGTTGCATTGTGCTGTTGGTTAGCTTTAGAGAGGAGATTGCAATAGACAATGTGGTTAGGTATAAATTGTCAATCCCAGTTCCTATGGTATCGAAGAGGAATGAGAAGAGGCATTGCCCTTTTTAGTTAAGTTATAGGAGATGAAAACAGACAAAGTTTCTTAAGGGGTGTCTGATTTGCCCTTCTTCTAACAATAGGCACCTGGGCTAGAGATAGCGGGAACAGTTGGCTTTGACATAGACACTACTTAGATGAGTTATCTCAGGCCATCCAATGACTGGCACTCGTGTGTTTTGTCAGATGCTTCTGGTGAGCTGGCACTTTCCTGGGCAGCTGGTTTCGTTCAGGATTAGGGCACCAAGCTGGAAATTATCAGAACTACAGAGTAAAGTTTCTTCCACTTTGGCTATAATTGAGAGAGAGAACTGTTTTCTTGCCAGGTTTTTTTTTTTTTTTTTTTTTAAGATTTATTTATTTATCCATTTTAAACCCCTCCTTCCCCATTTGCTGTTTTTGTGTCCATTCGCTGGGCAATTCTCTGTATCTATTTCCTACCATCTCTTCTCATCCTCCTCCTCCAGTCTTCACCAGGATTCAATCCTGGAGACCTCCGATGTAGGAGAGAGGTGTTCTACCACCTCCACCACCTAGGTTCCTGGCTTTCGGAGCTTTCGGAGCATCTCGTCTTGACTCTCCCCTGCGTCTCTCTCCTGTTACGTCATCATCTTGCTACATGGCTCCCGGGTCTTGCCAGGTTTTGATCAGAACCTGGTTTCCAGGTCCTGGGAGAGGAAAAATTGCCCATGGATCATCTCAAAGGGGCTAAGTTGAAGTGGGTCTTAGCCACCTCATTTGTCATTTCCCGTCTGGTGGGAAATGCTTAGCACTGACAGGATGTGGGTAAAGTTTATCTATTAGTCCTCCCCAGGGTATTATCCTTGCATCTATACACGGGGGTTTAAGGGGGGAGAATGATTAAGCCTCCCATCATTTGAGTTATTAATTGCACACAGGGGCAACTCCTGGTAACTTTTTTGGCTGTTTTTACCAGTCCCTGTCCTTCAAAAACCCATTTAGCTAAGCTGGTTAGAGTATCCCTTTCCAGATGAGTGGCTTTGTGAAGTCCATGGACCTTTCACTGCCCTGCTCCTGACTTGGTGGCCTTAGCAAGCCACCTATTTGCTTCCAGGGTGAACTCCAGGCTAGCTGCCCTGGTTTGTTCATCTGGGGTACACTTAGGAATGTTAGGTACTGGTACATGTGTTGCAACAAGGACTAAGAGGGATACCTGAGTTAAGCACAGTCATTAACTACTTAGAAAATGAAGTTTACCAGGACTATTAACATGACCAATGTCCTTTTGCATATGATCTATCATCAGACATATATCTAGAATAGGATATAGGTACAGTACCTAATATTAATTAATGTACTGCTCAATGTATAAGTTTTTTCTTTGAGCTGTAATTAATAGATTTCAGTTCCAGGTTTGCAATACTTTACATGTTATCTCTCCATGGGAGCAGGCCATAATGCCAATTGTGTTTTATTCACAGTACTCTGGTACTTATTGCTTCACTTGGTATGTCCTTCACACAGACAGCATGCTGCAACACTGTTGACCCTAGAGAGAACCTAGGAAAGTAGGTTACAGTATTCCACTGGCCTGTTGCATAGTACCCTTCAGCACTATGAAACAATGCCAGTCTGGAGGCAATGTCCATTGTGCATTTGGCTATATTGAGCCATCATTGGCTGCTGCAGGAGTTTCAAACTGCAATGCAGTTTCCATCCACTTCAGGAGCACAACCAGAGATGTAGTAGACACTGTTATTGTTTTAGGGGTCAGTGACCAACCTAGCCAAAACTCAAATGGAGAGGCAACCTGCAGTGTATTGAAGGCCTGGTTTGAATACACAAGAGAATTTGACAATGCTGAAGTCTATCTTTTGATTTTTATACACTTTACCATAATGACGTTAATTAGCAGGTATTTTACTTTAGTGGTACAGAAACAACACTTTCCATTTTTCTTTAAAATGAAAACTGAAGATTCTCAATGGAATCAAGATTATCTTTTGATACCACTACTTGAATATGCAGATTGAGGTGTCTTCTGACAGGTTGCACTGCTATGAAGTTACCTTTTTGCCATTAATATCAGTTTAGACCTTTAGTTAGTAATGGCTTCTTGGAACTAGCCATCCAAATGCTTCAGTTTAGAGGATGCTTTACTACAACCACATGGGCTGGTTAATTTACCTTAGATTACAATTAGCACCCAGTGAAATTCACTTTATCCATTTAAAGAGGGCAGATTTCAAGGATTTTTCTTCACTTGTTGATATCTGGCAACAGAATTATTAACCACCCTTATTTTAAGGCTGTTAAAAGGTTTACATTGAGGAATTACAGAACAAACTATGATCTTTAATTCCCCAGCTTAGAAGACAGTTTTAATCTGTCACACCTTATCTTTCCCCCACAGCTCTTGCAAAGAGAAGGCCTTGGGGATCAGGCAGGTTAAAGAGCTTAGGAAAAACTTTCTTTTCCCAAGTTTTTATATTTAGATTTCTATATTACCTTTCCAGCCTGCTTAGCCTAATTTGGGCTCCAGGAATAGATATTCACATGTAGCTCATCTAAGAATTTTCACATGTTAACTTGCTATCATCCCGATGTATGACATTATATACTGAACAATTGGGCAGACATGAATAGTCTGACACAGAAACACAGGACTTACTGTTATAATTTTCATTCTCTTACAAAATAACTGTAAGATAACATTTAAAAGATTTCTTTGAAGACTCCTTTTAGTTACTCTAATTTGTACTGTGACCATGCAGTTTTGCACAATAATTTCATTTTTTTAATTATTGGCTTATAACCAAAATGTCCCCAATGCTTTAATATAATTTTCTTTTGCTTTAGAACTTTATTTTTCACCTTGACTTTAGCAGACTTTGGATGAGCAAGACTAATTTTACATATGCTCACTGAGGCTATTGAAGCCTCAGGGAAACTGGTTTCTCTCATGAATTGCCACTGACAGTCAGGGCAGGAGGCCTCCTTCACTTCCCAATCCTCGGAGATAACAGGACTCCGGAGGCCGCTCAACTGGAAGAGTGGACATTCAACCCTGAGGGTCAAGAATTCCACTAGGCAACAATTTAGTCCACATTTGGAGCCATGAGAGAAAGCAGGGTCACTAAGACCAGTAAGACAAGAGACAGGGATGTCTCAAGTTTGCTTTCCCCAGAGCTATAGCGGGCAGAAGCTGTTATGGAATAATCATAAGCAAAGGCAAGGGGTGATGCTAGGCTTGAAGTGATCATAAACGAAGGTATGTTCAGTTTAAGATTTACACTTACAATAGGAGATTTAGGCTAAAACTACCCAGTTATAATTTCAGTTATCTTTCTACTTTTTTATAATATAAAAGCATTTATAAATGATATAAACTCTTAGTTACAGTGTTTATTAAGTTTTACTTTAAGGCGAATTGCGTACCTTTATTAATGAAGCCACAAGAATTTTATTAGTAACAACTTTGCTAAGTTTTCTGCTTTTCTAGCAGTTGAACCAATTCCACTTGTGATTTATACATTAAATCCACTTGCAAGACAGTATTGACATTGAAAGACTCATTTTTAGGTTAGCTTTTACTGTTATCGAATTTGTAACAGGTGAACCCCAAATCTGATTTCCTAGGCACAAACAAACCGATAAAGTTAAACACAGATTTCAAAATTGAACACATAGTTAAGCACAGGTTAAAACAGAAGAGAGAACTTAACATTTGTAGGAACTCTTTGTTCTCAATTGGTAGCACATGAGGTTTTTTATTTTCCAGGAGTTTAGTAACTGGTTTGGATTTTTATCTCTATTCACATTTTTTATAGGCACAACTGAGTTTAAACCAAGAAGGCTTTAACAGGGAGTTAGTCGAAGTTTGAGGTGTATTTCCTCATTTCTTTAAGGAGACATGACATGAGGTTTCTGGCCCTCAGATCTATTTGTCCTCCTCTTTTATACTGTCTAACCAAAATTCAGGATCTTATACAGAGGCTGCTTTTAGCAATACTGTGGCCATGTAGACCAGCAGTAGGCCAGACATTCCTGTGGGGAGTTTACTGGTGGGCTAGAGACCATGCCCATTATTTTAGGAAGAAAGAAGAATGAAGAAGCACTTTTTAGTCAACTGATCTGGCATCCCAGAGTCCAAGTCTGACTAAAACGTTCACCACTCCAAATCTGGAGCTGATGCTCTGGTTCCAGCATCCTGAAATCCAGAGCCCGGGGCTCACAGGCATCCCTTTGGCCGACCTTGGTCTTGGGAGATGCCTGAAACCCTGAAATTCAGACCAAAGCACCCAAGCCAATTGGTGGAAGAAGAACAGTTGCCCCAAACCAAAGCAACTGAGATTATAAAAATCTCAGGGGGGCGGATGTGGCTCGACTGGTTGGGCATCCGTCTCCCATATGGAGGGACCTGGGTTCGATCCCCGGGACCTCCCGGTAAAAAAAAAAAAAAAAAAAAAAAAAAAAATCTCAGAAGAGATTCATCCAGAGAGAAACTCAGCACCCAGACAAATGTGTTTAGGAAAGGAACCTTTATTTCCGGCCGGCTGGGGCCTCCTCCAGCAGTATGGAGAGAAGCGACCCCCGGCTTCCCGCGGTGGGTTTTTATAGGGAATTTTAGCAGGGTCAGCATGATAAGGCAACTTTTCTTTGTGTTATTAAAACAAAGCATTACTTTTCTTGCGCCAGAAAGGGTGAGGGGCAGCTTCAGTTGTCCATATCCGGCAGAGCAAGCAAGCAAGCAATATTACAGAAGCTAATTTTTTGCGGTTAGCATCGGCGTCAAGGGGGCCTGGGTTAATCTTTACTAGGGGTGGGTTTTGCCATCTCCATGGTGGCATGATGGGCCAGGCACAGATGCATATCCGGGGTATTGTTTTAAGCAGGTTTTGTGGGCCTTAGGAACTTCCATCAGTGTTACTATGTTTAAAAATCTCCATTTCAGCTGCTCTCTGAATGGATGGGCCCAAGCAATTTCTTGGGGGCCATTCAGAATAACTGCTCTGCCTCTCGGCACCCCTGCATTTCAGGGTCCGAGACTGACTGCACTGTTACCCAAACTGAAGCATCTGAGAAATCTCAGAGGACGTTTAGGCTGCTCTCTGAATCGAAGCACCCAAGGCTTATGTCTTGAGAGACGTTCAGAGTTATGTCTCTGGTTCCCACCACCCCAGGAATCAGAGACCCTGCCGCCGGGCAATGCCGGGCTGTTGTGAACTTGGGAGACAGACAGCTCTCAGGGTCGGTTTCCGCCTGAAGCTCCCAAGCTGAACTATGCTCCTTCTTTTTCTTACAGAGGCCTTAAAAAGCAGTCTGCTCTTATGACTTTACCGTTTTGGTAGTTTCCCAGTTAGACAACCCATCAAAAAGCCATTAAGTGATCAGAGATCAATTGCCCTGAGGCAACAAATTTTTCACTAGCAAATGCATTTTTATTTTACAGCTTTCAAGACATTCCAAAGCATTTAAACACAAACCTGTAATGAGAAATTCAATAGTAGGCAGGTAAAACGTGGATAAAGGTTAAGAGTGAGAAGTCCTGGCCTGTGACCCCCTCGGGGAAGGGAACTCCCATGGCATCCATCTTGGCCCTGCTTGCCACTGCCTAAGGTGGTTCCGCAAAGGCGTGGACCAGTGGAGGGCAAGCCCCCAGCTGAGTCATTGCCTTGCCATCCGCCAAGGGGAGATGGCAGTAGAAGGCAATGGCCTGAGGGTAAAGCCACCTGGTTGTTAAAAGGGCTTGAAAAAGCTTTGCAGCACCCGTCTCTGGTTTGGGGCACCTTTGTCTTGGCAGGGCCCCGCTAGCTCCTTCCCAGTGCCCCAGCCCTCCCGGCCTGGGTCAGGTCTCACAAGCCTGAACATGTGGCGCAGACACAGAGAGTTCCCGTAACCCAGCTTCTTCCCTCCCGGGAATTCGTCCAGTGGGGGCTCAGAGGCGAACCCATTTAAAATGGATAAGCAAAAGAAGGCATTAAACAAAATGTAGGCCATGGTTAACTCACCAATAATCTCCTGGGCCTGGCTCGCCAAATATGTTACCAGATTTAGTCTAGGTTCTTGACTTATGCTGCAGAAATGAATTTCAGAGCACATCAGGTGAGTGAGGCAAGCAATTTATTAAGGTAGGGAGATGGGAAGCGGCTGTGGCTCAATCAGTAGGGCTCCCGCTTACCATATGGGAGGCCCCGGGTTTGGTTCCCGGGGCCTCCTGGTGAAGGCAAGCCCGCCAGGCACGGCGTGGTTAGCTGACCCAGCGAGCACAAGCAGCAAGGGGGGGATAAATGAATAAATAAATAAAATCTTTAAAAAAAAAAAAGGTAGGGAGAGAAGAGAAATGGTGAAAATAACAGATCATGGGTCCCCGGTAGAGGGTAAGGGGCTGAAAAGTGATAGAGAGGGCTGATTTATAGACTACAATTTCCCATTATAGATTATAAATACCCAGGTTTTACTTGCATGTTGGTCCGGGCGGGGGACGGACACGGCAAGAGCAGGGTACAGAAGCCACAAGAGCCCCAAGCACAGCAGCAGGGCATGGAAGCCGACGGGAGCAAGAGGGCAACAGGGGTCAGGAATAGGAGCAGAAGGGCTCCCCTATATTTCTGATGTAAATTTTCTGTAATCTAAAACATCTCTAAAAATAAAGTTTATTATGAATTTCTAAATAATAATAAAAATTAAACTTATATGTCAATAAACAATGGATGAGAAGGAACTATTGTGTAGAAGATTCATTCATTCAATAAACATTTTTAGAATACCGACTTACCATGCTTGTGTTCACATAAAAATGATTAAGACAGAATACCTCTACTCAAGGAACTTCTTGACTTAAGTATGGTAGAAAGGATTTTAAAACATATAATCACAATAAACTGTTTTAAATCTTTTTAATACCTGCAAGAATAGTATAAAGAAACACAAGAGGGTATGAAATTTTAAAAATCTTTTAAGAGATGGGGTGGAGGGCTGAGGGCTGGGACAGGAAAACAAAGTTATCCTTAATGAGAGAATATTTTCTGTTTGAGGTGTTGAAAAATGAGGGGTAATGGATATTGGTGATGATAGTACAATATTGTGAATAAAATTAACACTACTGAATTGTACACTTTAATGTGTTTAAAATGGAAAATTTTGTGCTTTATATTAGTTACCACAATAAAAAGTTTTTTAAAAAAGTCTTTTAGGAGAAAAATACCTTTGAGCTCTGTGAAACAATATCAAATGAAGAGGGCAAAACTATTGGCATAGGATAGTGTGATGGTTAGGCTAATATGTCACCTTGGCCAGGTAATGGTGCCCAGTTGTTTGGTCAAGCAAGCACTGGGCTAATTGTAATCATCAATGAGTTCATTGCATAGATGACTGATTACATCTACAATTAACCAAGGGGATTGCCATCAGCAATGAGTGAAGTTTTATCCGATCAGTTGAATGCCTTGAAAGGGGAAGTGATTTCAGCATTGAGAGAGGATTTTCCAGCTTGACTTTGGACAGCCAACATCTCCTGGGAACTTATTAAGGACCTGCATCAGAGCCCCTGGGTTTGCATCCTGCCTGCAGAATTTGGACGTGTGCATCCCCACAGTCACATGAGAGAATTTTATAAAATCTCATACTATTTACAAATATCTCCTCTCAATTCTGTTTCCCTAAAGAACCCTGACTAATACAGCATGATAACAGGAGTAGTTCTTGAGAAACAGAATATTAAACATGGGATTTCTAAAGTGGTTCTGGGAGTTTTG
This sequence comes from Tolypeutes matacus, assembly GCA_026826555.1. Taxonomy (NCBI): domain Eukaryota; kingdom Metazoa; phylum Chordata; class Mammalia; order Cingulata; family Chlamyphoridae; genus Tolypeutes; species Tolypeutes matacus. Next base: position 4,608,127 of record JAKSZT010053882.1, on the reverse strand, counting down.
CAATTGGTTTACCCACCCCCCAGAATACTAATGACTCCCTTTCCAATAATCAAGAGGCCACTAACAGTCCATGGCATGAGTTAGGATTGTAGATACACAAAATATCACCACTGTATTTCCCCCACTTCCATGCTTATAAAGAGGCATGGATCTGGGTGAGAGTGTTAACACCTTAACAGAGTTTTGTGGAATCAAAAGGTACAATGAGGAAGCGGCTGTGGCTCAATCAGTAGGGCTCCCGTTTACCATATGGGAGGCCCCGGGTTCGGTTCCCGGGGCCTCCTGGTGAAGGCAAGCCTGCCCGCACGGCGTGGTTAGCTGACCCAGCGAGCACAAGCAGCAAGGGGGGGATAAATGAATAAATAAATAAAATCTTAAAAAAAAAAAAAAGGTACAATGATGTTGGCTGGCTCCTCCTAGGTACTTTGGATACAGTTTCAAAAGAAAGGGATGAGCTAAAGGCTTCAAATTTTCAACTTAAACATCGCATGAATGATGTGAAAGTTTCTACATGTGATCTGAAAGAAGATCTTGTTTCATGCAGCCACAGACTTGAGATCTGTGAAAACCAGACTCAGAGTCTTGTTGTAAGAATAGCAGAGTTACAAAAGAAACTAAAACCTCAACCTTGCAGGATGTCTGCTGTTAAAGTGAAGGCATTGATTGGAAAGGAATGGAACCCTGAGGATCAGGATGGAGACATATGGGTTGATGATGATATCAGTGGGGACATTGGAACCCTAAATTCTGCTGAGACTTTGCCAGATAAAGCTGTGAAGGCCTGCCCTGTGGAGATCACAAAATGTCAAGCTTGTATCACCAAGCCTCCAGCCTCCCCTGGGGAGTCCTGACCTCCTCCCACCCTGAGGCAGGTACCAGCCAAACTCCAGCATGCCCTGCCCAACATCCATCCTGCCCAGAGGAACCCCAGGCTGAAGAGATAAATCCTCTCTCACCAGATGAAAATGTAAAGGAATGCCTTGAGGTAGTATTGCAAGGTATTTCTAATCCTTCTCCTTACCCACCCTCACCACCCCTCTTCTAGACCTTTATTAGACTAAAATCACCCCAATGGCAACGTACAAAGTGTGACCCATGAGGAAGTACACTATACTCTAAAGGAACTACATAAGTTTTCCAACTTATAAAGACAGAAATCAGGGGAATATGTGTGGAAATGGATACTAAGGGGATGGGATAATGATAGAAGGAATATAAAGTTGGATCAGGCTGAATTTATTGATATAGGCCCACTAAGCAGAAATTCTGGATTCAGTGTTGTAGCTCAAGGGGTTAGAAAGGGCACTTCTAACCCCTTCACTTCACTTCACTTCACTTCAGTGACTGACTGAAACGTGGACCAAAAGATGGCCTAGAATGTCTGAGACTGAAATGATCAATTTACACTGGTATGCAGCAGAAGAGGGAATTACAATCCTGTTACACTGCCAAAAATTTATACTGTTAATCTTCCCAGCTTTCCCCAAGGATACCTACAGCCTTTTACCATAGTAACTATGCATTGGGGAAAAGGAAATGATCAGACATTTTGGGGATTATTAGACACTGGTTCAGAAGTCACATTAATTCCAGGAGACCCAAAACGTCACTGTGGTCCACCAGTCAGAGTAGGGGCTTATGGAGGTCAGGTGATTGATGTGGTTTTAGCTCAGGTCCACCTCACAGTGGGTCCAGTAGGTCCCCGGACCCATTCTGTGGTTATTTCCCCAGTTCCAGAATGCGTAATTGGAATAGACATACTCAGTAACTGGCAGAATCCCCACATTAGATCCCTGACTAGTGGAGTGAGGGCTACTATGGTAGGAAAGGCCAAGTGAAAGCCACTAGAACTGCCCTTACCTAGCAAAATAGTAAATCAAAAGCAATATTGGATTCCTAGAGGGACTGCAGAGATTAGTGCCACCGTAAAGAATTTGAAGGATACAGGGATGGTGATTCCCACCACATCCCCATTCAACTCTCCTTTTTAGCCTGTGAAGAAAACAGATGGATCTCGGAGGATGACAGTAGATTATCATAAACTTATCCAGGTGGTGATTCCAATTGCCACTGCTGTCCCAGATGTGGTATAATTGCTTGAGTAAATCAACACATTCCCTGGTACCTGGTATGCAGCTATTGCTCTGGCAAATGCTTTTTTTTCAGTTGTTAGTAAGGACCACCAGAAACAGTTTGCTTTCAGTTGGCAAGGCCAGCAGTATACCTTCACTGTCCTGCCTCAGGGATATATCAACTCTCCAGCCCTGTGTCATAATATTGTCCACAGGGACCTTGATCGTCTCTCCCTCCCACAAGACATCACTCTGGTCCATTATATTGATGATATCATGTTGAAAGGACCTGGTGAGCAAGAAGTAGCAATGACTCTAGCCTTACTGGTAAGGCATTTGCATGAGAGAGGATGGGAGATAAATCCAACAAAAATACAAGGAACTTCCACCTTGGTGAAATTTCTAGGTGTCCAGTGGTGTAGGGCATGTCATGGTATCCCTTCTAAAGTGAAGGATAAGCTGTTGCATCTGGTCCCTCCTACAACCAAAAAAAGAGGCACAATTCTTAGTTAATCTCTTCAGATTTTGGAGACAACACATTCCTCATTTGGGTGTGCTACTCCAGCCCATTTACATAGTGACCAGAAAAGCCGCTAGTTTTGACTGGGGACCAGAACAAGAGAAGGCCCTGCAACAGGTCCAGGCTGCTGTTCAAGCTGCACTACCACTTGGGCCATATGATCCAGCAGATCCAATGGTGATGGAATTATCAGTGGCAAATACAGATGCCATCTGGAATCTTTGGCAGGCCCCTATAGGAGAATCACAATGCAGACTTAGGATTTTAGAGCAAAGCCCTGCCACCTTCTGCAGATAACTACTCTCCTTTTAAGAAAAAAAACTTTTGGTCTGTCATTGGGCCTTGTAGAGACTGAATGCTTAACCATGGTCCACCAAGTTACCATGAGACCTGAGTTGCCTATCATGTGCTGGATATTGTTTGACCCACCAAACCATAAAGTTTGGTGTGCACAGCAGCACTCCATAATAAAGTGGAAGTGGTATATTGGAGATAGGGTCTAGTGGGCCCTGAAGGCACAAGTAAGTTACATAAGGAAGTAGCTCAAATGCCCATGGTCCCCACTCCTGCCATGTTACCTTCTCTTTCCCAGTCCACAGCTTTGGCCTCTTGGGGAGTTCCTTACAATCATTTGACTAAGGAAGAGAAAACTTGGGCCTGGTTTACAGATATGCAGGTACTACCAGAAAGTGAACACCTGTAGCACTGCAGCCCCTTTCTGGGATATCCCTGAAGGACAGTGGTGAGGGACAATCCTCCCAGTGGGCAGAACTTCGAGCAGTGCACCTGGTTATTCATTTTGCTTAGAAGAAGAAATAGCCAGAGGTGCGTTTGTACACTGATTCATGGGCTGTTGCCAATGGTTTGGCTGGATGGTCAGGGAGTTGAAGGGAACATGATTGGAAAATTGGTGACAAAGATGTCTGGGGAAGAGGTATGTGGATAAGACCTTTCTGAGTGGGCAAGAAACATGAAAATATTTGTGTTCTATGTGAATGCTCACCAGAGGGTGACTTCAGCAGAGGAAGATTTTAGTAATCAAGTAGATAAGATGACCCCCACTGTGGCTAATGCTCAGCCTCTTTCCCAAGCCACTCATGTCATTGCCCAACAGGCTCATGAACAAAGTGGCCATGGATGTAGGGATGGAGGTTATACATGGGCTTAGCAACATGGACTTCCACTCAACAAGATTGACTTGGCTACAACCACTGCTGAGTGCGCAATCTGCCAGCAGCAGAGACCCACACTCATACCCTGATATGGCTCCACTCCCAGAGGTGATCATACTGCTACCTGATGGCAGGTTGATTACATTGGACCACTTCCATCATGGAAAGGGCAGCAATTTGTTTTAACTAGAATAGACACATACTCCAGATATGGCTTTGCGTTCCCTGCATGCAATGCTTCTTCTAAAACTACCATCCGTGGACTTACCAAATATCTTATCCGCTGCCATGGCATTCCACACGCATTGTTTCTGATCAAGAAACCCATTTCACAGCAAATGATGTGCAGGAATTGACACATGCCGTGGAATTCACTGCTCTTACCATGCTCCGCATCATCCTGAAGCAGCTGCATTGATAGAACAGTGGAATGGCCTTTTGAAGACTCAATTATGTTGACAACTAGGTGGCAATACCTTGCAGGGCCAGAGCAATGTTTTCCAGAAAGCTGTGTATGCTGTAAATCAGCATCCACGCTATGTTGCTGTTTCTCCCATACCCAGGAATCATGGGTCCAGGAATGAAGGGGTGGAAATGGGAGTAGCACCACTCCCCATTAGCCCTACTGATCCACTAAGGAAGATGTTTGCTCCCTGTCTCTGCTACCTTAAGCTCTGCTGGTCTACAGTTCTTAGTTCCAAAAGGGGGAGTACTTCCACCAGGAACACAACAATGATTCCATTGAACTGGAAGTTAAGACTGCCACCTGGCAAGTTTGGGCTCCTCGAACCTCTGAATCAACAGGCAAAGAAGGGAATTACTGTACTGGCTGGGGTGATTGATCTTGACTATCAAGGGGAAATAGGACAGCATCTACATAATGGGGGTAACGAAGAGTCTGCCTGGAATACAGGAGATCCTCTAGGGCACCTCTTAGTACTGCCATACCCTGTGATTAAAGTCAATGGGGTAAGTGGATGTGGCTCAGGCGACTGAGCTCCTGCCTACCACATGGGAAGTCCAGGTTGGATTCCCGGTGCCTCCTAGAGAAGATGAGCAAGGCAGCAGGCTGGCACCGCAGGCTGACACAACAAGTTGATGCAGTGAGATGACACAACCAAAAGACACAGTGAGGAAACAATGAGAGATGCAACAAGAGCAGGGAGTGGAAGTGGCTCAGGTGATTAGGTGCCTCAGGCTCGGTTTCTGGTTCCTCCTGAAAAAAAAAAAAGACCAGCACACAACAAACAGACACAGAGAATGAAAACAATGAGGGGGTGGGGAGAAATAAATAAATAAAATAAATCTTTTAAAACAAAATGAAAAATAAAGTCAATGGAAAATTGCAACAACCCCATCCAAGAAAGACTAGCAATGGCCCAGAATCTTCAGAAATGAAAGTTTGGGTCACCCCACCAGGCAAAGAACCACAGCCAGCTGAGATGCTTGCTGAGGGTAATGGGAACATGGAATGGGTAGTAGAAGAAGGTAGTGATGTAGTGATAAATAGGAACTTCAACCATGTGACCAGTTACAGAAACGAGGACTGTAATGGTCATGAATATTTCTTCCTTGTTTTGTTAAAGGTATGATGTATATGTATATAAAATGAATATCTTTGTTTTCTTCCCTAACTTTTTCCTTTATCATATGACATAAGTTGTATTAGTTTTCATGTCATAATATTTAAGGATGTCAAGTTTAAGAGTGAATATTACCCAAGGACTTGCACCCTATTTTGTGGGGAGTTAATGTGTTTCCAGTTGTATGCAGGACAGTTGAATAGTATTAGGGGGAAATATATATATGTATGTCCGTTATTGTTTTTATTTAGAGGCCAAGTATGGTTTAAGGTGATGTGTAAAGGGAAGCGGCTGTGGCTCAATCAGTAGGGCTCCCGTTTGCCATATGGGAGGCCCCGGGTTCGGTTCCCAGGGCCTCCTGGTGAGGGTGGGCCCGCCCGCATGGTGTGGTTGGCTGACCCAGTGGGCACGGGCAGCAAGGGGGGGATAGATGAATAAATAAATAAAATCTTTAAAAAAAAAAAAAAAAAAAAAAGGTGATGTGTATGGCTGCCAAGTTGACAAGAGGTGGACTGTGATGGTTAGGCTAATGTGTCTACTGGGCCAGGTAATGATGCCCAGCTGTTTGGTCAAGCAAGCACTGGGCTAATTGTAATACAAGGACATTTATGGACTTTAATCATCAGTGAGTTCATTGAATAGATGGCTGATTACATCTATGATCAACCAAGGAGATTGCCATCAGCAATGAGTGACATTTTATCCAATCAGTTGAATGCCTTAAAAAGGGAAGTGGTTTCAGCAGAGAGAATTTTCCAGCTTGACTTTAGACAGTCAGCATCTCCTGGGAACTCATCAAGGACCTTCATCAGATCCCCTGGTTTGCAGACTGCCTGCGGAATTTGGACTTGTGCATCCCCAGGGTCATGTGAGAGAATTAGATAAAATCTCATACTATTTACATATATCTCCTGTCAATTCTGTTTCCCTAGAGAACACTGACTAATACAGGTAGGAAGGTAGAATTTCATAACTTCTCAAATCCCTTTAATTTCTAAATCCTATTTTCCCTAGAAAGGGAAAGTTTCTTTCCAAGCCTGCTTCATATCCTACCTTCCAGTGAAATCTCACTTAAGGAACAAGCTATATCAGGTATCATTACAGCAGGAAACAGATGGTACACTTGAATTAAAATATTTAATAGTTTTATAAAGTGACTGTGCAGGTGGTGGTCAAGGCATATCCAGAAGGTATAGTACCTGTGATGGTTAGGCTCATGTGTCAGCCTGGCCAGATAATGGTGCCCAGTTGTTTGGTCAAATAAGCACTGGCCTAATTTTACTGTGAGAACATTTTGTGGACTTAAATCATCAGTGAGTTGATTGCATCTATGGTTGATTACCTCTACAATCAATTGTGGAGATTGCCTTCAGCAATGAGAGACATCTCATCCAATCAGTTGAAGGCCTTAAAAGAAGTGATAACTTCAGTAGTCAGAGAGAGAATTCTCATCTCTACTTCAGACAGCCAGCTTCTCCTGGGGAACTCATTGAGGACCTTCATTAGAGTCCTTGGCTTGCAGCCTGCCCTACAGAATTTGGACTCATGAATCCTGTCATTTGAGACAATTTTATAAAATCTCATTTTTACATAATATTTAACTTCTGTCAGTTCTGTTTCCCTAGAGAACCGTAGGGAAACAGTACCCCAGGGTTGTTTCTACACTGAAGTCAAAAGAGATGAGAAACTAGAAGCAGAAAGTTCTGTAGTGAGAACTACCTTAAGAGGAACAGATACAGGCCATTGTGTATTTTGTCAGATCTACAAAATTGTCAGGACAGAGTGTAAACTATAATGTAAACTGTAATCCATTTTTAGTAACAATGCTTCAATATGTGTTCCTCAATTGTAATAAATGTACACACAAATGAGGGATGTTGTTGATGTGGGAAAGTGTGCGAGGAGGAGGGAGTGGGGCATATGGAATCCCTTATATTTTTTATGTAACATTTATGTAATATAAACCTTCTTTAAAAATAAAAAATAAAATAATTGAAAAAAAAAGAGGAGGGAAGCAGATGTGGCTCAAGTGGCTGGGCATCCATCTACCATATGGAAGGACCCGGGTTCAATCCCCGGGACCTCCTGGTAAAATTAAAAAAAAAAAAAAAAAGAGGAATCGTGACATTTGGTTGAAGGAAACATTCAGCCAGAGTAAACCTTTGGAGGAAAGCAGCCCTTAGAGGGCCAAGGGGACTGCTGCTCTGGCCCTTCTCCAGCTATACTCCACCCCACGAGGTGAGGAGTCCCCTGGTCCCAGGGGTCATGGCCACCCAGAGCTCATGGCTTCCCTTCTAGACCATGCTCTGGATACTCACGATCCTGGATTTCCCTGCTCCAGTGGCTCAGAGCTTGCTTCCTGGATCTGTATAGGCTTGCCCAAGGTGTAGGCAGGCAGCGCTGCTGGTGTGTGCATCCCTATGCCTGAGGAATGGACAAGGAGTGGCTCTTTGGAGGGCATGGAAAGGATGAGGTAGGCTGTACTACAGCAGAAACCTGCTTTCCCTTATGTCCTCATGTTCTATTGTAGAAAGCTGAGGAATTGGGGAACTCGAAATTTGAACCTGGCCTTTCAGGTCATTAAGAAGATATATTGGTCAAAATGGGAGGATAGATTATATATTATTTGATAGTTTGTTTTAAAACAATTAGTTTTAAATATTTAGGCTTGTAGTATCTGGGCTTCCATTTGTACTCTTATGCCAGATCCCACAACAATGTCCACTCTGACTTCATTGTCTTCTCTCCCTCCTATATCCTGCTCAGGCTCAATATTGGTTGAACTAAACCAGAGGGCAGAGGGAAGAGCCTCTGAGTTGATGTGGCCCAGCGCAGATGACTCCAGAAGAGACAGAGAAGGTCAGAGGGTGGCTCTAGAGAGGTATATGGAAGTTATCTGGCACACTAGCCCACTTAATTCCTAACTTTCCTGCGTTCCTAATGTATGTCTGTTGTGTGCTAAATATATATATATATAAATATATATTCTTTACAATATAGTTTTATATTTGCATACATGCTGACTTTTTTTCACATACATAAGTTGTCTCCCTAACCAGGCAGTTCCTTGATGGTCAAAACCATATCTCATGTTCTTCCTTGGAGTCTTTTCCAAGTTTTGGCATAGTATTATGTATATAATAGATATCAGTAAATATGATTGGACAAAATAAATTGAACTTTGTTATTACCTAAGATAAGTGGATTGAATACAATTAATTAAAAGTATCATCTTACTTTACATCTTACAGTTCAACCCAGGTTTTATCAATCTACAAAGATTTTCACTCAGAAGCATCTGGTATTTCTAAAAGCTTAAGAACTATAAAGTCAAATACGAGTCATAAAACAATTCTAGGATTAAATTAATATAACCTTATATGTCTGCCAAAAGCAATTATGTTACCTTGTTTGTAAGAAAACATGTAGTTATCAAATGAATCAGAAGATAAATTGACTAACTTATTTTTCCCAGTAAATACAGCCTTTAATTACAACATATAACATTAGAAGTTCTGAAGAAACACACACTGATCATCCCCCTCCCCCAACCCTGAAATATGTATGTATCCAGTAAGCAAATACTTGGGATAAAATAAACACAGGATTTGTTAAACCATAAGCAGTTTTCCCTGGGACTAAAGATAGCATGTTTTGTGGTTGCATGGCAACAATGAACAACTGAAGATGGCAAATGAGGGAGGAAAAAACCCTTATTTAGCTAAAATTGAAATAAATTTTGCTAGGAATAGTTGGACATAGAGAACTGGAAAACAGGAAGAGGAAAAGGAGATGAAGTGATATAATGGAAAGGGTAAACTCAATAATCAGTAATACCCAACATTTATTGAGTACCCATTGTGTGTCTGGCTTAGTGCTTGGTATTTTACATGCATTATCTTATCCATGATTACATGGAGAAAACCCTCTGGTATGGGACCTAACTTAATCTGCACCTCTAAGTTTATGGTAAATAAATTGTAAATATGGTAAATATTAAACATTAAATGTGAACAGTAAGTTACTTTAACATAATTTCTTTTATAACAACAAAATATGGATTTAGAGAGCAGCTACATTCAACAGGTCACTTGTTTTAAAAAGTTATATATTTTTATCATTTAAGAACTAAATACAAAACTTAAAATAGTAGTAGTAATTGGTTGACATATAAGCATTTGGTGACTCAGAGTTAGGCAAATAATTCCCTTTATACAAAACCCAAAATAGTAGATAGAGTAAAACAAATGTTTTTAATGAAAAGAATGACCTAAAGTTTTTAAAAAATAATCATTTCAGTTATTTCATAGCAATCACAAAAGAAATTTCTTTAAGGAAAACAAACATCCTGCAGAAGAGTAGACATTTTGGATTAATTCCATCACAGATCAAAAATATGAAATCTGAGAAGGGTCACTCTACTTTCCATTTCCTGGGGTGGGAGTGCTGAGAAATGTGAAAGATTTTCAGCACTTGAGAGTCATTAGCTGGTGATGAGATCATTTTCTCCAACTGTTCCATTTTAAATTTGAAAGAAATGCAAATCATAAGGTCTCAAACATGGCCATATATTTTTCATTTTGTCCCTTGGTTTTATTGGAACAATTAATGCTAGTAAATGTTATCCAAAAATATTTTGCCACATTTGATTATTAATTTTAGAACACTAAACTTACCCAGTAAGTTTTTTAAATTAAGAATTTGGCATGAAAACTAATCACTATAACTGCTGTAATTTGAGGTAACAGAATTTGTTTTGTTTTGTAATTTTACCAGAGACAGGGTTTAAGTTTATATCTCTCAAGCAGAATGCAGAGAACTCTGATTTACATGAGATAAAGATAACCTGAAATCCAAATGGAATTTTAAGTGGACATCCTGCTTTCCACTTTCCTTTCAAAAGTCAAATAAAAAATAGAAATGGTGAGTTTATATAACAAAAAGAGGGGGGAAAATCAATGATAAAAGAATGTTATAGGGTTACAGTTGTAGCTCAGTAGTTGAGCACCTGCTTTCCACATACGAGGTCCCAGGTTCAATCCCCAGTACCTCCTAAAATTAAATAAATAAATAAAATTTTAAAAAATGTTATAGTATCAGAGCAGAGGCAGTCAAATTCCTATACTTTCCACATGACTGAGGAAAGCTGTTCAAGATATCCATTAAGTCCAGGAGCTTTGGAGTAAGAGGTTATTGCGCTGATATATAATAGTAGTTGACTACACTTTGGGGCGAATTATATATTATTGAGCCTGATGCTATTGTAAATCTTTATTTCTTCAAGTAAAGTAATACATGTAATAAATGAAATACCTCTAATTTCCTTCTGTGTTCTGAGTAGAAATAAGAAAAAGAAGCATGCTTCTTTACAATAACAACATAGAATTTAAGTGCTTAATATGTTTAATGATTTACCTAATAGAACTAATATCTTCCATTACGTTTTTTTTTTTTTTTTTTTACCTGGGACCTCATATGTAGGGAGCTGGTGTGGTTCCTCAATATCTTCCAAATGCACTTAGTTAACTAGTACTCTGATTTTTTTCCTGGGAAAAGATGCTTTTAGTTTCTCAGAAAGTAAATTTTCAGAAAATACATGTTTTCATTACTTTGAAAATTACACACACACACATAGCATTTAATGCAAATTAATTTTCTAATAATTTCTAATTTTCTTATAAGAACTCTTCCAACATCCCAAACAGAAACTCTGTACCCATGAGGCATGGATAGCGGTGATGATAGAACAACATTGTAAATATACTTTACACCACTGAATTGTAGACTTGAAAGTGGTTAAAATGGAAAATGTTATGTTCTATATATGTTACCACAATAAAATTACTTTTTAAAAATGAACAGTTATTAGATAATTTCCTGTCTGCTACCTTAAGAGATATGTACATGTGGCCCATTTATTTATGTCCCAGAAGTACAGCTTGCACTGAAATAACTCTAATAAAGAGGACACATACCCAAAGGTCTGAATTCCAATAGGCTATACATAAACACTCTGTACAGTCTGTTAATCCATTAAGAGTTAAGATGCTTACAAATGAAAATCACTGAGTATAAAAACTTAGGAAACATACTTTTCCCTACATTATATTTGTGGTCACTGGCAATGACTGTAAAATTAAGAAATACTATCAAAATAGAATTCAATCAGACAAAAAAATTTAATGGTATTTTGTTTTCTTGTATACAATATAATCCTGAGAGGAATGGTTGTGATGTCAGCAAACAGAATGGAAATTTTAAAAAGTATTGATGGTGTGATTTCATTTATAAGTCATCTTCCCTGCAACAGGGTAAAGAAACACATCAGAATTAAGCTCATTCAAATCTATTCTGAACAAATAGTCTAAATAAATCTAATAAGAAATTTAACATATTTATATGTTTCTTAATAAATACCTATCTCTTTCTGTAAGAAATTTATAAAGTCTTTGGTTTAGTAAATTTAACTTTTTAAAATGTTACTAATAAGTTTGCTAAAATAATGTATAAACAAAATTTGAAGGAAATCTGAATGTTTTCTGTCACAGCTTTTATGGACATTCAATATGGTAAATTTCATAGAAATTTACTTTCCTGTCTATAATTATCTTAAGTTCCAGAGGGACCATAATATGAAATAAAGCTCCTTCCATTGAAATTTGTCCCATGACCAAGAGAGAGTCATATCTACTGTTCTTCCAACAATAAAATAATGGATTAAAACCTTCCAGTTAATAGCTTAAAAATGAAATTAAACAAACTGACAATTAAGTTTTAAATGTTAACAATCACTACATTTATATCCTTATGAGAATATCTAGAGTGTTTTTCAAAATGTAGAGCTATTTTGCATTTGTAGATCATGAAATAAATGCAGTGGGATACACCAGAAAAAAAATTTAATGAACAAGAATGAAAGAAAATATTAGTTGTCCTATCTAGAAAGTGTAGTTGATGTTTCATGAAACTTTTGTTTTAGAATATATGTATGCATGTGTGTGTGTGTTAAACCATATGAAAAAATCAGATATCAACAATTTCATATTACTATTTTTATAGATCAGATAGTTGAATATTTACAATTTCATTCGGTTCAAGCTAATATATATATAGATGCACATTCACACATAAATGTAAGTTTTAAATGTAGTGTTTAATATAGTTTTACTGGAAAAAGTAAAAAAAAAAACAAAAAAAAAAACCTGCTATATATTACATAGTTCTAGAAAATAGCCTAATACTTGAGTTTTTATTTCTGTTGAATTACAGTGTGGTCTTATTTATTTATAAATTTTTTTGTAGTTTATTAACTTTTTTAAAAAGATCTATTTTATTTATTTCTCCCCCTGCCCCCGCCCCTTGTTGTTTGTGCTTGCTGTCTGTTCTCTGTGTCTGTTCATTGTGTCTTCTCTGTATCTTCTTTTAGGAGGCACTGGGAACAGAACCTGGGACCTCCCATGTGGGAGGGAGGTACCCAATTGCTTGAGCCACATCACATCTGCTCCTGGTTTATTAATTTTTTGTAATATGTTATGAAGTAGGTTGATATTTGAAAATGCTTTGTGAACTCTAACGAATTTATTAATTTAGAGATATTTTAAAGTTTTTAAACTTTTATAATTTGTATCTTTAGTGTCACCTTTGAGAGCAAAATGGGGTTAAGTGAAAAATAAGAGAGTTGGGCAAACTAATTTTCTAATTTTGTCCCTATACCAATTTCCCAAAACCATGTTCTTATAAATAGCATAAATTTCAAAGTGTTATAAAACATTAGCACTACCAAATTTAAAATCCCATGTATTATTTACTGTGATTTGTTATAATTATAGTGGTCACAAATTATTCTTTTCCTACCCTTATACTATTAGTACTTTATTTTAGTTAGAACCCTTTAGACCTTTCCAAAAATGTTGAAGGTAAAAATAAGTTTCTGGTCCATGATTTTAAAAAATACTGACCAACAAATTAAATTTTACCTTAGTCTAACTTTCCAGGGTTAATTACGGTATGATCCCATTAGGCAATTTCACTACAGAAGAATAGACCCAGGTATGCAGCCAGATGTTGGATTACACAAAGTCTTCAAAGCAGCCATTAAAAATATGTTCAAAGAACTAAAGGAAGTCATGATTAAAGAAGTAACAGGGGAAGCAGATGTGGCTCAAGCACTTGAGCACCTGTCTACCACATGGGAGGTCCTGGGTTCAGTACCCAGTGCCTCCCAAAGAAGACAAGCTGATATGACTAACTAGCACAACAAAGAGACACAGAGAAGAAATGCAATGAGAGACACAACAAGCAGATAGCAGAGGTGGCTCAAGTTATTGGGTGCCTCCCTCCCACATGGAAGATCCCAGGTTAGGTTTCTAGTGCCTCCTAAAAAGAAGACGAACAGAGAGCAGACAGTGAGTGCAAACAATGGGATGGGGTGTGGGGGGCAGTGGGGAGAAGTAAATAAATAAAATAAGTCTTTAAAAAAAAAAAAAAGAAGGGATTCAATGTGGCTCAGTGGTGCAGTGCCGGCTTCCCACATAGGATGTACTGGGTTCAATACCTGGCCCGGGTACCTGAAAAAAAATAAAAAGTAAAGGAAGATCTGATGACAGGATCTCATCAAACAGAGAATATCAAAAAGAGATAGAAATGATTAAAAGAAACCAAATGTGAATTCTGGAGCTTAAAGGTACAATAACTTAAATGAAAATTTCACTAAAGTGTCTCAAAAGTTGGTTGAATTGAAAGAAGAATTAGTGACTATAACCATAGATCAATAAAGATTATGTAATCTGAAGAAAAGAAGGAAGAAAAGTAAACAGAGCCTCACAGAAATGTGGGATACCAGGGGTGGATGTGGCTCAAATGGTTGGGCGTCCGTCTGCCATATGGAGGGACCTGGGTTCGATCCCCAGGACTTCCCGGTAAAATGAAAAATGTAGAAGGTGCATGGGCTGCCAGGCTCTGTGTGCCGATGATGATGTAACAGGAGAGAGATGCAGGGGAGAGACAAGACGAGATGCTCTGAAAGCTCTGAAAACCAGGAACCAAGGTGGCGCAGGTGGCAGAACACCTCTCTCCTACATCGGAGGTCTCCAGGATCGAATCCTGATGAAGACTGGAGGAGGAGGATGAAAAGAGATGGCAGGAAACAGACACAGAGAATTGCCCAGCGAATGGACACAAAACAGCAAATGGGGAAGGGGGGGGTTTAAAATGGATAAAGTAAATAAATAAATCTTTAAAAATAAATAAATAAATAAAGCAACGACAAAAAAAAGAAATGTGGGATACCATGAAGCACACCAACATACATGTAATGGGAGTACTAAAAGGAAAAAAAAGAAAGAAAAAAATATTTGAAGAAATAATGGCTGAAATTTTATTTTAAAAAATTATTGAAAATTTATTCAAATTCATTGAAAAACAATTTACACAACCAAGAAGCTCAAGAAACTCCAAAAGAGTAAATGCAAAAAGATCCACAAAGAGACATATCATAGTAAAAATGCTGAAAGCCAAAGACACGGAGAACATCTTGGACACAGTAAGAGAAAAACAACTCATCATTTAAAGGGAACCCCATAATATTAACAGTTTACTTACCATTAGAAATAATGGTAGCCAGAGGCAAAATAAGGACATTCACAGATGAACAAAAACAGAGAATCTGTTACTAGCAGACCTACCTTATAAGAAATACTAAAGGAATTTCTTTAAGCTGAAAGCAAGTGACCCCAAACAGTAATTTGAATCCATACAAAAAACAAAAAGCACAAGTATAGGTAATTAATAATAAAAGACAGTATAAATGCATATTTTTTTCTTTCTTCTCAACTGATTTAAAAAGCAATTGCATAATTTATGTACAATGCCTCATTCATCCAGAGATAATCTGGGGATTTCATCAAAATGGAACACATCTGAGAAACTTGTAATAGTTTTGTTTTTTTTTTAAATGCCTCTTGACAGCCGATTTAAGTCACAAAGTCTATACATTAGAGCTCATGCACTGGTTTTTATAAAATTTTTAATTTTATAGATTTTTTTAAAAGATTTATTTCATTTATTTATTTCTTCCCACCCCAACCCCTCATTGTTTGCACTTGCTGTGTCTGTTCATCTTGGTTTTCTAGGAGGCACCGGGAACTGACCCTGGGATCTCTGATGTGGGATGGAGGCACCTAATTGCTTAAGCAAACTTAGCTCCCTGCTTTTATTGTGTCTTTCATTATGTTTTCCTCCTTGTGTCTCTTGTTGCATCATCTTGTTGAGTCAACTGTCCATGCCTGCCCATTGCACCAGCTCTCTGTCTTACTCATCTTCTTTAGGAGGCCCCGGGAACTGAACCTGGGATCTCCCATGTGGTAGGTGGGAGCTCAATCATTTGAGCCACATCCGATTCCCTCTTGTATTGGTTTTTATGTGAGATTTTAATAATTTTGATTATTTGATTTCCCAGCCCATAGCTTAACAGTTCAGAAGTGATGGCCTAAAAAAGAGACTGAAAAAAATGAATAGAATACAGTATCCAATACTTTTTAGTGTAGGTACAGCCAGCCCAGCCTAGAGGAAATCATTATATCATCTTCTGATAATTGTCTATTGTTATGACTCTGTATCATCAAGAAAAGGTGAAATTATGATCAACACATATATGTAATAGGTGCTTGAAAGGTTTTATCTTAAAATGATTAAAAACGTTAAAAATATCTTTTAAAAAACAATTTCATAATGCATTACGTAAATAATGTATTGTTGTGCCTATAACATATAGAAATGTAATATTTGCCAATAACAGCACAAAGGAAGTGGTTCTGGGCTAAGGAAATGAATCCAAACTGTAACTTGAATAAACAGTAATAATAGAAGAGGACTGGAAATGATAAACAAGAAAGTTAATATAACAAAAGTTATAAATATACACTTGCTGTCTGTCCTTCTCTGTTTCTTTAAAGGTCATAGACTTAGGGAAGCGGCTGTGGCTCAATCAGTAGGGCTCCCGTTTACCATATGGGAGGCCCCGGGTTCTGTTCCCGGGGCCTCCTGGTGAAGGCAAGCCCGCCCGCGCGGCGTGGTTAGCTGACCCAGCAAGCACAAGCAGCAAGGGGGGGATAAATGAATAAATAAATAAAATCTTTAAAAAAAAGGTCATAGACTTAGGGAAGTGGATGTGGCTCAAGCAGCTGGGCTCCTGCCTACCACATTAGAGGTCCCGGGTTCGGTTCCTAGTACCTCCTGGAGAAGATGAGCAAGAAAGCAAGCTGACAAGACAGGCTGGCACAGCGAGCTGATGCAACAAGATGACACAGGGGGCAGTTGTGGCTCAAATGGTTGGGTGTCCGTTTCCCATATGGAGGGACCTGGGTTCAATCCCCGGGACATGCCGGTAAAATTTTTAAAAAATATAGAAGGTGTGTGGATGAGCGGTCCAGGCCCCGTGAGCAGGTGAGCCACCTTGGCTCCGCCTAACCACGCAGCAAGATGACTTAACAGGAGAGTTACACAAGGGAAAGCCAAGATGAGATGCGCCGAGAAACCAGGAACTGAGGTGGCACAGGCAGTAGGATGCCTCTCTCCCACATTGGAGGTTCCCAGGATTGAATCCTGGTGAAGACAGGAGGAGAAGGATGAGAGAAGAGGGCAGGAAACAGACACAGAGAATTGCTCAACAAATGGACACAAAACAGCAAAAATGGGGGAGGGGGGGCGTTTAAAATGGATAAAAAGTAAATAAATAAATCTTTAAAAAAAAAAAGATGACACAGTGAGATGACACAACCAAGAGACATAGCAAGGAAGAATGATGAGGGATACAACAAACAGGGGGCAGAGGTGGCTCAAGTGATGAGGTACCTCCTTCCCACACGGGAGGCCCTAGGTTCAGTTCCTGGTGCCTCCTTAAAAAGAAGATAAACAAGACAGCAAGCGCAAACAACCGGGGAAGGAAATAAATAAATAAATCTTTTTTTTAAAAAAGGTCATAGACTTATATAAAGTAATAATTATAACAATGTATTGTTGGGGTTTTAACATTTAAAGATGTAATATTTATAGCAAAAGGACCATATAAAAGGAGGAAAGAGAAAATAGAGCCGTATTAGTCAACCAAAGGAGTGCTGATGCAAAATACCAGGTATCTGTTAAGTTTTTATGAAGGGTATTTATTTGAGGTAGAAGCTTACAGTTACCAGGCCATAAAGTGTTAATTACTTCCCTCACAAAGTCTGTGTTGCCATGTGTTGGAGCAAGAAGGCTGCCAACGTTCAGCCTTCCTCTTCCTCTTAAGGCTCTATGGTCCCAGCTTCTTCCAATATCAGCCATAGGCTGGGATAAGTCTTGTCTCTCTCCCAGGACTCCTTTCTCTCCAGGCTAAGCTGCTCTGCTCTCTCCACAAGGCCAGCTGTGAACTATCAGGCAAACAGATCGTCTATCTTCACGGGACCTCTGTTGTGTCTAAAGGAGCATTCTCTCCTTCCTCACGTATCTGCTTCTCTGCGTGTTTACTTCCTGGAGCGCCAAAATTAAAAACTCTACCTAACTCCTCTGCCTTGTCATTTTCTCTGTGAGTCCCAACACACCAAGGGGCAGGGACTCAACGTCCTACTGGCATGGCCCAATCAAAGCCCTAATCATAATTTAATCAAGTAAAAGTGAAACCTCTGAAGACAATACAATCTAATATCCCTAACGAAACAGACCAGTTCACAAACATAATCCAGTATCTATTTTTGGAATTCATAAACAATATCAAACCACTACAAGAGCTATATAGGAGTAACATTTCTATATCTCACTGGAATCAAGTTAGTATGAATCTGAAGCTGATTGTGATTAGCTAAGCCTTAAAATATGATAAACCTTAAAGTAACCACTAAGGAAGTAACCTGAAAGAATGTAGTAGAAAATATCATTAATGTGGCACATACATACAATGGAATATTACTCAGCGGTAAGAAGGAACAAAGTGCTAACACATGGAATAACGTGGATGAATCTTGAAGACCTTATGTTGAGTGAAGCAAGCCAGGCACTGAAGGATGAACAATATATGACCTCACTGATCTGAACTGAGGAAAGTGAGCAGTCTCTGAGAACCATTGTCTGAAAGATAGGTTAACAAAGGAGAGTAAGAGAAGAGCAGGCTTTGAGCCATCTCCCATATGGACATAATCTATGGTAAAGGGATAGAGTGTGGTTGCATGGTGGGGGATGGGGCAGATGAG
>JAKSZT010053882.1:4512149-4584560 GCA_026826555.1 Tolypeutes matacus | reverse complement strand
AGCCTACCCTGATTATCACAAAATCAGGACAGCGAGAATATTTGCATTATAATAGTCTTTATAAAGGTCATTCTTATCTTCAACCCCAGCATCTAACTGAGTGAACTAGATAAAAAGTTTCCTGTTGATAGCACAACATTATGAATGCATTTAACACCACTGAATTGTAAATTTGAATGTGCTTAAAAGGGGAAATTTTAGGTTGTAATATGTTATCAGAATAAAAAATTTAAAAACCATAGAGCTATACAACACAGTGAAACTTAATGTAAACTACGGACTATAGTAAATAGTACAATGATAATATTGTTTCATCAATTTTAACAAAGGTACCACACTAATGCAGTGTTAATAGGAAAATTGCATGTATGTGTTGTGTGTGTGTATGTGGGGGAAACATACTAGAATTCTGTAATTTTTGCATGATTTTTCTGTAAACCTACAAATTCTCTAAAAGTTTCTTGATAATGACAATTGCTAAGATGACCTATAAGCAAGAAAGGCATCACAATGAAGTTGTCACTATTCATTCACTGTGACAAATTAGTGGCTTCTGCCAATCTCATAAAGTCTTATCTTAAATAATTTAATGGACTTGAAGTGACTGTTCAGTTTTTACAGTATCATCTTCATAACTATGTAGCCATGCATAGTAGAAATAGCAGGTCAAAAACCACAATCTGGGTTTGAATCTCAGTTCCACCTTTTTTAGCTGTGTGACCTTGGACAAAGGACTTAACAAAACAAAGCACAGCACTTTATAACACAAACAGTGAACCCTAATGTAAACCACAAACTATAGTTAATAGTACAGTTTTTTAAATGTTCTTTCATCAACTGTAACAAATGTAACACACTAACACAAGGTGTTAATAATAGGGTGATACATAGGAACTATATTTTATACATGATTTTTCCGTAAACTATAACTTGCCTAATTAAAAAAAAAAAGTTTGAATTTTATTCGTCTGCAAAATGAAGTAATAACTCTCTCACAGAATTGTAAATTACTATACAAAGATGTTAGACTACACAGTTGAGAAAAGATTTTTATATGTGTTAGACACTCTATCAGTCAGGGTTCTCCAGGGAAACAGAACCAACAGGAGATATTTGTAAATATTGAAATTTTGTAAAATTGTCTCACACAACCATGGGGATGCACAAGTTCAAATTTCATAGGTCAGGCTGCAAGCCAGGACTCTGATGAAGGTCTTTGATGAGTTCGCCAGGAGAAGCTGTCTGTCTGAAGTAGAGATGGGAATTCTCTGACTGCTGAAATCACTTTTCCTTTTAAGGCTTTCAGCTGTTTGGATGAGCTGTCTCTCATTGCTGATGGCAATCTTCTCAGCTGATTGTAGATGTAACCAGCCATCTATGCAATCAACTCACTGATGATTTAAGTCCATGAAATGTTCCCATAGTAAAATTAAGCCAGGGATTGCTTGCTTGACCAAACAACTGGGTACCATTACCTGGCCAAGTTGGATACATGAGCCTAACCATCACAGGCACTGTTCTTATAAAGTGAATATTTCACAAACTAAAACAAAAATCAGGCAGAGTTTTTAATTTGAGTTGTCAAAGTACTTAGCAGTATATAAATAGACATTAGCTACTAGCTTCAGATTTTTTTTGGAATAGTCATATTCATAATTTTTGTTGTTGTTGTTAATAAATGATACACTCACACGTTTAATAACTTGGCTATCTGATTCCAAATCCAACAACCGATTAGAAAAGAAAATAAGAAGAGAAGTAGAATGCCATAGGGAGGGATCCCAACATACTAATGACGCAAGGAAGAAAACAGACAAATTATGGAAAGTGATCATATTTCTGAAAGATCATAATTTTTGAAATTTAAAATACTAAATATATTTTAACATTTAAAATACTTAAGCTGCACTACCCTCACTAGTTAGAATTATCTGCTGCTCTTTGATTTTTTAAAAGATTTATTTACTTTATTTTTCTTTATTTATCACCAGATGGTTCTCTCATTTGTCTGCTCATTGTTTGCTCGCCTTTTCCAGGAGGCACCAGGAACCGAACCCAGGACCTCCCACATGTGAGGCAAATGCCCAATGGCCTGAACCACATCTGCTTCCATGGGCTGTGGCGTCTGCTGGCTTGTGGCATCTGCTTTGTTGCGGTGGGGATGGAGTCTAGCTCCATCTAAGGCGGCATCTAAGCAGAAGGCGGCATCTAAGCGCCTTGAGGCGGCATCTAAGCTCTTTGAGGTGCTCATCTTCTTTTTCTTTAGGAGGCACCAGGAACCAAACTCGGGACCTCCCATGTGCTAGGTGGGTGCCCAAGGGGTTGAGCCACATCTACCTCCCTGCTCTTTGATTTAATGCCTTCACTTTTCTGTAAATATTTTTAATCAATAACATGCATACATTTTTTAACATTTAAAATAAAAGTCTATATAAAAAACTTATTTAAAGAGATTCACAAAGCCCATATCCTTATTCCTTTTTTTTTTTTTTTTTTTTTTTAAAGCTACACATGGTCTGGAACTGTCTAACTCATTACAATTATCAAACGTACATGTAAAACAGTAAAAATCATTTCTATATTAATTAAAACATCAGAAAAGTTTTTAAATCTCATTAGGAATAAGATCACATCAATATAAAATTAGAATTCCTGGCCAATGACTGATTTCCTTAATATTAAAATGTATCACATTTAATAAGACAAGTTATTAAATAAGATGGCCTATACCTATACATAATATAAAAGAAATCACAGATTAAAATTTGAAAAGTAAAGGAAAATAAATTCCTCATGCTTAATACCTCAAGATTTTAACATTAAATAAAAATAAGATACCTGAGATTCTATTCTGAAAAGATCAATACATCTTAAATTACATTCTTTTGGTTAAATGACCCTGGTCCAGAAATGAAAACAAAGTAGTCTCTATCTTATAATTTTTGTGGTTTATAAGTGTTTCTGTGTGCCAAAATAGAGATGATACATTTTCATACACTCTCTTCAAACATTATGAGGATAAACCTATTTAGCCCAATAACTAATTTTTAAATACTATGTTCCCATTATCAGTTCTGTGTTCCAATTTTAACTACTGAATAATTTCCTCTAAAATTTATATATCAAATATTAATAAAGACATAAAATGTATAACTATTGCTGTTGTGTTACAGCTACTCTAAAGTTGTCCATGCCATTTCAAAGTTGTGCTAGTAAGTAGAGGAGTGTAATTTATAAAAGATACAGTGAAATAGAATTTTCCTGAGAGGATTATATTTCTGAAAGCATTGTGGTAGGAAAATGATTAGCTAAGGAATTTAAGTTATGAAGAAAAGTAGTTTTATGCAGAACCCTAAGAAGTCAGTGTTTAGGTTCACTGAAATGAAGAATTATTAAATAAGGAGAATGATAGTATATATTTTTAAATAAATAATAATAAATATTGTATAGTTTACCATTCCTTGCTCATTAGAAACTTTCTAGATTTCCATTCTCATAGCTTCAATAAGATTTTAGCAAATTTATTTTTTGCCTTGTTAGATATAATGGGCATGTCAAGAAAGCAATTAAAAAGAAAACCTAATATCACTCCAAATGTTTAATACTTTTCAGATCTTATGATTCTCAGTTATTCCCACATCTTGAACCCCTCCATCCCCAGTCCTAGAAATGCAAAAATGTAAACCTGATATTTTAAAAATTGTGCAACCTTTATTTAACCTACTTTTTTAGACAGTGCAAGACAAATTTGTACCTCCCAGAAACTACAACAGTACTTTCTGACTAGATTATTTTGTATTCATTTCAGTTCTATCCCCTTAACAAAAAAAACGAGTGGAATAGAATTCTTTGCTTCTGGCTTTATTTCCTACATAGAAGGCTGCATAAAATTTCTCATTTTCCTTTGCCATCTACGTTACTCTCCTTTTCTTTTTCTAACCTCCAGTTTCCTCTTGTTAAAACTGTTTCAATAAGAATGGCCCAAGAAATACATTTATACAAACCAAAATTCAGACAGCAAAGAGAAGATATACCAAACAATTTTTAATTTGGGAAGGATTACCATATTTGCAAGTAATTATAAAGCCTCTATATGTTATTACCTATTACAAACATTTTTCCCCAATAAAATCTGCAGGGTTTTTTTGTTTGTTTGCTCCTGTTTCTGTCTCCTCTTTTTACAGTGATATAATTTCACATATTTATTTATTTATTTTTTTTAAGGTCTATTTGTTTACTTTATCCATTTTAAACCCCCCCTTCCCCATTTGCTGTTTTGTGTCCATTCACTGGGCAATTCTCTATGTCTGTTTCCTGCCATCTCTTCTCATCCTCCTCCTCCAGTCTTCACCAGGATTCGATCCTGGGGACCTCCAATGTAAGAGAGAGATGTCCTGCCACCTGGGCCACCTTGGTTCCTGGTTTTCGGAGCATCTCGTGTTCTCTCTCCCCTGCATCTCTCCTGTTACGTCATCATCTTGCTGCATGGCTCCTGGGGCCTGGCGGCTCACCGGTACACAGAGCCTGGCAGCCCATGCGCCTCTCTCTATATATATATTTTATTTTACCAGGAGGTCCCGGGGATCGAACCCAGGTCCCTCCATATGGCAGATGGACGCCCAACCATTTGAGCCACATCCGCCCCCCTATTTATTTTTTTATTGTGGGTAAAAATCAAAATTTTCACAATACATACCAATATTTGTAAAATGACATATAAATATATATGCATATATGTGCATTTGCTTACAAAAATGTTATATATATATATATATATATGTATATGTATGTATATGTATATTTTAAGAGGTGTTCAGATTACCTAAAATATTACACAGTACCTACCGGGATTCCCATGTTCCCCACCTCCCACACCTCCCACCACATCCCACACAAACATCTCCCACAAGTGTGGCCCATCACCCTCAATGGACTTACACATCCTGGGGCCTTGCCAAGAACCATAGACCACAGTTCACATCGTAGACCACACTCTCTCCCACACAGTTCTGAATGGTCTGTGCTGATTTAAAATGGCCTACATCCGTTGCCACAACGGCACTCAGGACAACCTCCAAATCCCGAAAAAGCCCCTGTATTTCAACTGCACATCCCCTCCCTGCCCCGAAACTGTCCAGTGGCCACTGGCTCCACCTCACTGGTATAATTTCTTCCATTGCTAGAATCACCATATGTGTACAACAGAATACCATCAAGTCCACTCTAGTCCATAGTTCTTCCCCCAATCCTGAGGGGACTGGGATGGTGATGTCCACTCCACCTCCAAGTGAGAGAGGGCTTATATCCCATGGATATGGTGGATGGGATGATCCTGCCTGCAGATGCAGGCCCTCTCCATTCCCTGGGATGGCCGTTGCCCATCGTTGTCTCTTCACCAGGTGACTTGGATGAGTCCATTGAGCTGTAGGGTAGGAGTTGCAGCTCCACCTAGATTTCATGCACACCTGGCACATAGGTAAGGCGGGAGGCTCCAGTCTCTGGAAGTATACCTAAAAACTCCAGCATCACATATAGGTTTGAATAGAAGGGACTGGTGAACCATGTGCAGGGAGGACTTATTTGAGTCTAATTCTGTCACTCTCAGGAGCACAGATTCCAAAATAGAACCCACTGATAAGGCATCAGTCTCTGGGGCTATCCCCCCTTATATAGGACCAGGGTATCTCTGGAGCTCTCAGGAACCCCACTGAGTGGGGTGATAGGCACTTAGATGTTCTATGAGATCCTACTGAGGTGTGCATAAGCATTACCTCTGGGATGACCTCCCGACTCTCTTTGAAGTCTCTTAGCCACTTGAACTCATTTGTCTTTACCTTTTCCCCCTTTTATTCAAGGTCTTTTTCCAGTTGTAATTTCACATATTTTGCATAGTATTTTTTACTTGGAAAAATCCTAATTTATATTGTTTATCTAAAATCTCAGATGTGAGCTTTCAGTATCCTGAGAGTAGCATTGGAATACATTTTTAATTTTTTTTCTAATTTATATACACATATATAATTATAAACATTATATATGTTTACATATGTTTCCAATAATTAGCTTGCATATTACAGGCAGCACTGATCCCCGAGATCTTAAAAGCGGTACATTTTTAAAAGAATTATTGAAGTGCACATACCTCTAAATTCTGGGCTATTATACTACTAGTTTCTTTTTAGAAAAATAGCCTATATTTGCAATTAATGTACCAAAAGTTTCATAGTTAACCCCACAAAATTATAACTATATCTACACATTCAAAAATGACTCAAAATATTTCAAACAAAGACACTAAATTACACGGACAGCACAAAGAAATGGGCAGAAATCTTTAACAGAATTTGACTTAAACTTAGAGATTTAGCAAGAGGGAGCATCATGACCTACTGGGGGAGAATGATACTGAGAATAAGAGACAAGTATTCTCAGAATTCTCTTACAAGCTTATTTTTAACCACAGGCAGTCACTTAGCCTCTCTGGGTTTGTTTCCTCATTTTAAAAATGTCATCTCTAAAATACTTTCCATCTCCCAAAATTTTATGAATTATATGAACTAGAATTATCACAGAAAAAAACTGTTTAAAAGGCTAAGGTATTACATGGGAGGTCCCGGGTTCAGTTCCCGGTGCCTCCTGGAGAAGATGAGCAAGACAGCAAGCTGGCGCGATGGGCTGGCACGGTGAGCTGACGCAACAAAGTGACACAACAAGGAGACACAAAGAGGAAAGACATTGAGAGACACAACAAAGCAGGGAGTGGAGATGGCTCAAGCGACTGAGTGCCTCTCTCACACATGGGAGGTCCCAGGTTCAGTTCCCAGTGCCTCCTAAAGTGAAGATGAGGACACAGAGAGCACAAAGAGAATAGACAAAGATAGCAGACAGCGAGCACAAACAACAATGGGTGGGGGGCGGGGAGAGATAAATAAATCTTTGGAAAAAAAGGCTAAGGTAAAACTTATCTAGTCAAAGAGATATTGATTCAACGATTATTTAAAAGTAGCAAATCACACTTATTTTTTCATTCTATACTTCTCCATAAAGGAAAAAAAAATGTGAGGCTAGATTATATAGCCAGTGCATTGCATTACATATTATCGGATACAATATTGTTATTAGATTAAGAATGGTGTTTAACCTTAACTCTGTGAAGTTCAGCAAATAATCCTTGAAATATAAGGATAAAGGTGTTACTTCTAAGTTATTTTCTAAGTCAAATAACATGTATTAATTTCATTTTATCCATCATAATTTGAATGACAGTTAAACAAGTAAAAGCATTTTCAAGACCTTGCTTCCAAGAAAGGCTAATTATATGCAAGAGTGTTGGTCTAAATCAGGAGTTCTTAACCAGGGGTCTGTGAGCTTAAATTGAAATTTAAAAAAACATTATTCTTGTGGGGACGTGTTGGTATGGGTGTGAGATATATATATACATATATATATATATTTTTTTTCCCTTCCTTTAATTATATGTGAAAGAAACACAGAGGTTCAAAAATAAAAATGTCTTTTTCCCACCTCCCAAATATTTACCCCAGCTCCCCACTGTAACCACCCCTCCTCCTCCCCAGCGGGGAAGGAGAAGGGGAGGGTGTAGGTGTCTCCTTCTGGGGAGGGGGAAGGCAGGGGGTGTGCCAAGCTCCGTGCTGGTCTCTTCCCAAATATAAATACACGTGTCAAAACTCCTGGAAAATCCTGCACCACCTACCACCCAGGCGCTCTCCTTTCTCTGGCGGTGTTTGGAGGGTGGGGGGAGGGGGGAATACTAGGCACCGGCTGGCATGGGTGTGATATATTTATTAAATAATACACAGTATAGTGTGGACTTAGTAAGGGGCCCGTGGTTTTCGCCTGACTGGCAAAGGGGTCCGTGGAACAAAAAAGGTTAAGAACCCCTTATGTAAAGCATAGGTCACAAATTCAGATGCTTTCTGAGACCACACAAGTGAACTAAATGTATAAAGCAACTTTCTGCACCACAATAGAGTGGCAAGTTGGTGGCAATAAAGAATGTATACCTTATCTAAAACATTCTAATTTTAAAACTTTTTTAAATTACTAAACTGGCTAAACAATACACTTCTATTGACAGGCCATTGATGACCTTGGTCTATAGTCATTTGTGTTATTTGCTGTAGCAGTTTGGCATTGTTTATGAATTCCAAAAATAGATATTGTATTGTGTTTGTAAACTGGTCTGTTCCTCTGGGCATATTAGATTGTATTAAATTCAGAGGTTTCACTTTTACTTGATTAAATAAGGATTAAGGCTTTGATTGGGTCATGTCAGTAGGATGTTGAGTCCCTGCCCCCTTGGTGGGTGGGGACTCACAGAGAAAACGACATGGTGGAGGAGTTAGTTGGAGATTTCTGGATGCTGGAACCCCAGGGAGTAAACACACAGGAGAAGAACACAGAGGAATAGAGATGGCTCCATAGACATGGCAGAGGCCCCGGGAAGAGAGCCTGATAGTCTACAGCTAACCTTTTGGAGAAACCAGAGCAGCTGAGCCCAGAGACAAATGAGCACTGGGGAGATAGATAAGCCTTATCCCAGCCTACAGCTGATATTGGAAGAAGTTGAGCCTGAAGAGGAAGAGGAAGCCTGAACCCTTGCAGATGTCAGCAGCCATCTTGCTCCAACGTGTGGCAACAGACTTTGGTGAGGGAAGTAATTTACACTTTATGGCCTGGTAACTGTAAGCTTCTATACCAAATAAATACTTTTTTATAAAACCAACAGATTTCTGGTACTTTGCATCAGCACCCCTTTGGCTAACTAATACAGTTGCTTTTATTAAAAAATTTTATTGTGGTAAAAAATATATATCATAAAGTTTGCCATTTTGACCACTTTTAAGTGTACAATTCAGTGACATTAATTACATTCACAATGTTGTAAAACCATCACCACCATCTATTTCCAGAACTTTTTTATCATCCTAAACAGAAACTGTGCCCATTAAGCAATAACTCCCCAATCTTATCTCCCCTCAGCCGCTGGTAAACTCTAAACTACTTTCTATCTCCATGAATTTGCCTATTCTAAATATTACATATAAGTGGAATCATATATTTGTTCTTTTGTGTCCAGCTTATTTCACTTAGTATAATGATTTCAAAATTCATACATTGTAAAATGTATCAGAATTTCTTCCCTCCTTAAGGCTGAATTATATCTCATTTTGTGTGTGTGTGTATTTTGTTTATACATTCACACTTGCGTTGCTTCCACCTTTTGGTTCTGTGAATAATGCTATGAACATTGGGACTCACTGCTTGAGTCCCTCTTTTAAATTATTTGGGGTAGGTATATATCTGGGAATGGGACTGGTCATTTTATGATCATATGATAATTCTATGTTCAGCTTTTTAAAGAATTGCCAAACTTTTCCACAGTGGCTGCAACATTTTATATTCATTTCAGCAATGCAGCAGGGTTCTTTTTTCCCCACTTCCTTGCCAATATTCATCCATTTTTTAAAACAATAGCCATCCTAGAGGATGTGAAGTGGTATCTCATGTGGTTTTGATTTGCATTTCCCTAATCTAATGATGTTGAAAATGTTTTCATGTGCTTATAAGCTTTTTGTATAGCTTCTTGGAAGAAATGTCTATTCAAGTCCTTTGCCCATTTTTAAATTGTGCTGTTTGGCTTTTTGTTGAGTTGTAGGAGTTCTTTATATATTCTGGATATTAATCCCTTATCAGAAGTATGATTTGCAACTATTCTTTCTCATTCTGTAAACTGTCTTTTCACTTTCTTGATGATGTCCTTTGATGCACAGCATTTTTTATCTGACAAAGTCCAAATGTTTTTCTTTTGCTGCTTGTGCTTTTAGTACCATATCTAAAGATCCACTGCCAAATCCAAGGTCATAAAGATTTACTCCTATGTTTTCTTCTAAAAGTTTTATGGTTTTAGCTCTGATATTTAGGTTGCTGATCCATTTTAGTTGCTTTTTGTATATGGTTTGAGATAGAGATCCAACTTCATTCTGTTGCAAGTGGATATCCAGTTGTCCCAGCACCATTTGTTGAAGAGACTACTCTTTCTCCATTGAATGTACTTGGCTCCCTTGACAAAAATCAATTGGTTGGGAGATCAGATGTGGCTCAAGCAGTTGAGCACCTCCTTCCCACATAGGAGGTCCCAGGTTCAGTTTCTTGTGCCTCCTAAAAACAAAAACACAAATAACAAACAAAAAAACCAACTTAAGGGAGCTGATGTGGCTCAGTGCTTGAGTGCCAACTTCCCACATATGAGGTCCTGGGTTCAATCCCCAGCCCCGGTACCTCAAAAAAAAAAAAAAAAAAACAATTGGTTGGGGGAGCGGATGTGGCTTAAGCAGTTGAATGCCTGCCTCCCACATGGGAAGTCCTGGGTTTGGTTCCCAGTGCCTCCTAAAAGAAAAAACGAGCAGACAACAAGCAAAAACAAGCAGACAACAAGCAAAAAATACTGAAAAATGTTGAATTTGACACTTAAAATGTGTGGATTTTAAGGTTTGTGAACTATATGTCAATAAAATTACAAAAAAACAATGACAGAATAAAATGAAGGGAAGTAAAAGGAATTAAGAATAACAGGATAATAAGGCAACTAGAAAACAAGGATAGTAAAAATAATAATTTTTAAAAAATCAACTGGTTGCGAGTAGATGTGGCTCAAGTGGTTGAGCGCTTGTTTCCCACATGGGAGGTCCCAGGTACTGTCCCCACTGCCTTCTAAAAACAAGCAAACAAATGAAAAAACCAATTCAGGGGAGCCAATGTAGCTCAGTGGTCAAGCACCAGCTTCCCACATATGATGTCTGGGGTTCAATCCCCAGCTCTGGGTCCTATTAAAAAAATCAATTGGTTGGGAGCAGATGTAGCTCAAGCAGTTGAGCAACTGCTTTGCACATACAAGATCCCAGGTTCAATCCTCCGAAAACCAAACCAACAAAAAAACCAGATCTCATTGGAGAGCAGATGTAGCTCAGCGGTTGAGTGTCTGCTTCCCATGTATGAGGTCCTGGGTTCAAACCCTGGTACCTCCTTAAAAAAAAAAAAAAAAAAAAAAATCAATTAGTCATAGATGTATATGGGTTTACTTCTGGACTCTAGAGTCACTGTTTTTAATATAAGCAACTTGTGGTAGGAAAGATGGATACACTTCTTTATCAGCAAATTTACTGGGATCTACAGTACTTCAAAACTATACCAGGGGGGCGGATGTGGCTCAAATGGTTGGGCGTCCGTCTGCCATATGGAGGGACCTGGGTTCGATCCCCGGGACCTCCCGGTAAAATTAAAAAATATATATATAGAAGGCGCATGGGCTGCCAGGCTCTGTGTGCCAGTGAGCGACCAGGCCCCGGGAGCCATGCAGCAGGATGACGACGTAACAGGGGAGAGACAAGATGAGATGCTCCGAAAGCTCCTGAAGCCAGGAACCGAGGTGGTGCAGGTGGCAGAACACCTCTCTCCTACATCGGAGGTCTCCAGGATCGAATCCTGGTGAAGACTGGAGGAGAAGGATGAGAAGAGATGGCAGGAAACAAACACAGAGAATTGCCCAGTGAATGGACACAAAACAGCAAATGGGGAAGGGGGGGTTTAAAATGGATAAAGTAAATAAATCTTAAAAAAAAAAAAAAAAAAAAAAAAAACTATACCAGGGGGAGGATGTAGCTTGGTGGTTGAGCGCCTGCCTCCCATATACGAGGTCCCAGGTTCAATCCCCAGGACTTCCTAAAAACAAACAAACAAAAACATACCAGGTATCCAAAAACATGACTGAATTTAAAGAACTTAAATTGCATATCCATGCAATGGAATATTATTCAACCATAAAAAGGAATGAACTCAATGCAAAGTGTTAATAATAGGGTTGTACATAGGTACCCTGTATTTTATTCATGACTTTTCTAAAACCCACAACTTCTCTATTAAAAAATGGCATAAAGTACTGATATGTTGATATGCAACAACATGGATGAACCTTGAAAACACTATGCTAAATGAAAAGAACCAGACAAAAAAGGACATATATTGGGAAGTGGCTGTGGCTCAATCAGTAGGGCTCCCGTTTACCATATGGGAGGCCCCGGGTTCGGCTCCCGGAGCCTCCTGGTGGGGGCAGGCCCGCCCGCACGGCGTGATTGGCTGTCCCAGAGAGCACAAGCAGCAGGGGGGGGATGGATGAATAAATAAATAAAATCTTTAAAAATAAATAAATAAATAAATAAAGGACATATATTGTTTGATTCCACTTATATGAAATGTCCAGAATAGGTAAATCCATAGAGACAAAAGTTAGACTAGTGGTTTCCAGGGGCTGGAGAAAGGAGGCAATTGGGAGTGACCGCTAAAGGATATGGAGTTTCTTTATGGGGTGATGACAATGTTCTGGAAAGTAGATAATGGTTGTAGAACTCTGAATATACTAAACCACTGAATTGTACATTATAAATGGGTGAACTTTATGGTATGTAAATCATATCTAAAGCCGTTATTTTTAAAGTATATGGGGAAGCAGATGTGGCTTAAGCAGTTGGGTGCCCACATGCCACATGGGAAGCCCCGGTTTTGGTTCCCAGTCCCTCCTAAAGATGAGCAAGACAGCGAGCTGATGCAACGGGCTGGCACGGTGAGCTGATGCAACAAGATGAAACAACGAAGATACATAATGAGGAAACACAATGAAAGACACAACAAGCTGGAGCAGAGGTGGCTCAAGACATAGGGCGCCTCCCTCCCACATGGGAGGTCTCAGTTTCGGTTCCCGGTGCTTCCTAAAAAGAAGACGAGCACACAATAAACAGACACAGAGAGCAGACAGCGAATGCAAAACACCGGTGGCAAGGCGGGGAGAGAAATAAAAATAAACCTTAAAAAAAAAAGTATATGGTTATTATAACCTATTCATATTGAATTCCTAAAAGAAGACTTCATTTTCTGCTAAAAGGAATAGAATCAGTATACCTTGTATATATAAAAAATCATCCTGAAAATTATTTAACTAAAAACTTTGTTTCAAAACATTTTCACTATAGCTATAAAACAGAAAACAATAACAAAAGAAAGTTTTAAACATAAATATATTTTAAAAATTAATACACCTAAGAAATGCAACCTATACATATGAAAAAGTAAAATATTTATATGCATAATAAGTAGTAGCAACATTATCCATAAGCAGCAGTTAGTGTTCATTTTCCCCATATTTTGGTTTAACACCACAGTGGTAGTTTATTCCTTTTAGGGAAATTGCATAAGGTACATGTAGCATATTATAAGTAAGTTAAAGAAGATTGTGTAGTTGGAAATTTAATTCCAAGTAACAGTATTTCCTCTAAAAACACATTCATTCATTGTTAAACAAATTATTTTAAACTAACAGACAATAAAATGAGCCTATAATTTATTAAGTTATATATCCAAGATATATAGTCAACTTGCATAAAATTACATATGGCATTTTAAACACAGTCTATTTCTAAAATAGTAATTCAGGCAACTGGGATTTCCACAGGAGATAAATTGCCATCAATATTCTTTTTATGAAGAAAAGGTCTACCTTAAGAATGCTGCAACTACGTTAAACGCTATAGCATACTTTAGAAATCAAAATGGTGAAACATATGCATCAAGATAATCTTTTACTGGCTACTAGCCCTATAAGAGCAATTTAGAAGGTGATTTAAATCTAGTTAATCATATTTCCAAACAACTTAGGTTTTTATTCTCTTCTTAAAATACATATCACATGTATAGTTAAGAATTCTAATTTCCTTTGCAAATGGGACTCTATCATACTGACAATCTAAAAACAGAAGAAATAAAGTACTTGAGTAGTCTAGTACTTTATTAGAAATTATATAACTTCTAATAATCTAATATTTATTAGAAATATATATAAACTGACTCCACAAAACCAAGCAACTTTTACACAAATACTAAAAATTTCTGATTTGGGAAAAATGAAATAAGATACAATGTGTGTTTTTTTCATTTGACTGTAAAAATCCCTTTTGCCTATTTATTTGACCCATCTCTATTCATGCAATTTAATGAGCCCTCAAAAGAATTTACATGTCTTTATACAGAATTCACATCTACATCAGTAAACTGCCAGTCATTTTATATTTTCAGTGCCTTATCAAAATATGGGTAACAGAGTTCTTCATCCTATGATGCAGGAAGATGTTTCCTAAGTATTTCTTTGGATGATGAGGATATAGTATCTGGGAAGGACACCTCAAATTCTATTAGAAGGTCACCACGTTGGTCTGGATTTTTTGGAAATGGCAGTCCATATCCAATAATTCTTCTCCTCATTCCAGGTTTTACAATATCATTTACTGACATAGGTATGGCTCTTCCATCTATTGTTGGCACATTAATTGAGCAGCCACATAATGCCTAAAATGGACCAAATAAGATAAAATTAATGAACTTAAAACTCAGAAGTCTAAACATACACACAAAGAATTTCCAGGTGATAAAGGATGATATCACTAAACTAAATGTTTAACCTCTAAAAAGAGTATCAGTAGTTATAAAACATTTTTCCCATTAGAAAAATCTCTGCAAGATATGCATAATCAGACATGTTACAAAATAATACAGTTAAAAGAAAAGAAAATAGAAAAGGGAAGGGAAGGGAAGGAAAAGGAAGGGAAAAGATGCCTTCCACAATGCCCTGGAATGAAATGGATACGTTTGAGGCTGCTATTAAAACATTCAAAATGCAGGTTGGAATGGGAGAAGAGAAGAGGAATAATTCAGGACTGGAAAGAACAGAAGCATGCTGTTCTCTGGAGGGAAAGTGGGACAAAAAATACATTTATTGTTTTATTCAACAAATTTTTACTGAGGGTCTACAAATGCCAAACATTCCTGCTAGATGCTGAGCATATAGGGAATAGGGACACAAGACCTCACCTCAAGGAATGCACAATTTAATGGAAGAGATGTATAAGCACACAATCATACAGTATAATGCTGGCATAGAGGTATCAGAGGTCTTTTGTGAGAGGAAGGACATTGACTTACCCCCTGAGCTTCTGGGAGAACAGAATGCTTGAGCTAAGTATTGGACCAGTAGCAGCTACTGGGGCAAAGTGAGGAACAATAGTGTTCAACAGAGTAGAGCTCAGACAATGACACAGAAGTATACAAGATAATAATTGTGCAAACAGGGAAATGCATATGAATTTAAGGGTAATAATCAAATTAAAAATGATCTTTTATTTTAAGTTAGTGTGTGGTTTTATGGTAAATGCTATGCCATTTATAAATTCTAAGCAGGGGATTCATATGACCATATATGCAGGGTCATAATCAAATTTGAGAAATACTAATAAGAACTCATGTATTAAAGGAGTACACTTAAAATGTTTTTGTCTTTTAAGACCTTTGTTATACAATCACAACTCCAAATTAACAATTTTGAAAATATCTTACAGATGGATTAATGAGATGAGATTACTAATGCAGATCTCATAAACCATACTTGTCAAAACAGAATTGAGATGGGAAGCGGCTGTGGCTCAATCAGTGGGGCTCCCGTTTACCATATGGGAGGCCCGGGTTCGGTTCCCAGGGCCTCCTGGTGAGGGCAGGCCCGCCCGCATGGCGTGGTTGGCTGACCCAGCGAGCACAAACAGCAAGGGGGGGATAAATGAATAAATAAATTAAAAAATTAAAAAAAAAAAAAAAAAAAAACAGAATTGAGTTAAACCAATATTAGGTACCATGGTATATTATACATGTACATTTAAGTTGTTAGGATAGGTAAATTAACATAGACAATATATCCTCACTTATAAAAGAAGTGAAAATAGTAGTACAACCTCAGAGTTTATGAGAATTAAAAAAATAATGTGTATATAATTTGAATATGTTAGCTATTATTTAAATTCCCTAAGATCAGCTGCATGATTCTGTTTGGCCTCAGAAGTTCTATGTCCTACTAACTTACCTCCCGTAAACTAATTTTAGCAGAATAAATTATATTTGATCCATCCCTTTTAAATTTGGGGTGATCTTTATCTTTAATGATAAAAACAATGTCTGCTGGAATACTATTTGGTGTTTCATCTCCTTCCCTTGGAAAAGTAATTTTGGTGCCTTCTTTCCATCCTCTTTTAATCTCAATGGTGAGAATTTTGTCCTCAGATCTATAACTCCTTCCATCAGGGTTTAATCTTTTCCGAGAAATCTTCATCCTTTTGGTACAACCATTATATATTTCTTCAAGTGATACTCTAAGTTCATGAATAACTGGAGGATCTTGTTTGAGGCGGGATTGCCCTACAGAATTCCTGTCTCTTGGATATCCATTCATGCTGAATCCAAAGGCGCTAAAAGGATCTCCATCTACTTCCATTTCTTCAGTATCTCTACCACCAGCCATCCGTCTTCCAAAGAAAATTTCAAAGGGGTTAGAACCTCCGAAAAATGCTGCAAATGTGGCATGAGGATCACCATGAAAGGTATACCGGAAGGTACCTCCTTGTCCATCAGCACCTCCTGCTCCTCCTTTCAAGCCTAAGTGAAAGAGATAATCATAATTAGAAAAAAGCTTGCAACCCTTGAAAGTTAAACTTTAAAAAATTTTATCACTAATTAACTTTGACCAAGTTAAGTTGCAATTTATTAAAATTGGCCAGAAATGTCATTATAACTAAATAAGAACAGCTATATAACTTCTGATGACTCTAACCTAAGGTAACTTTTCAGCTTTCCAATTCTTCATCTAAATCCCCAATTTTAATGACAATTTATTCCTGAAACTTTGTTCTACAGGTGAATAAGAAAAACAATAAAATCGAGAATGTCTAATCTCATAAACTACTGGCATACAGAGATATATAAATTTAAGTTTTTAAAAGATGTCAGTTGAGGGAGCAGATGTGGCTCAAGTGGTTGGGCGCCCACCTTCCACACGGGAGGTCCCAGGTT
Source organism: Tolypeutes matacus (assembly GCA_026826555.1). Classification (NCBI taxonomy): domain Eukaryota; kingdom Metazoa; phylum Chordata; class Mammalia; order Cingulata; family Chlamyphoridae; genus Tolypeutes; species Tolypeutes matacus. The sequence continues at coordinate 4,567,601 of JAKSZT010053882.1, read as the reverse complement.
TGGCTCCCCATGCCTCGTGAAAACAAACAAACAAACAAACAAACAGGGAAAACGAATAAAAAAGTCAACTCAGGGATGCCAATGTGGCTCAGTGGTTGAGTGCCAGCTTCTCACATACAAGATCCCAGGTTCAATTCTCAGCCCCCAGTACCATCATAACATAACACAACACAACACAACACAACACAACACAACACAACATGACATAATATAATATAATTAAAATAAAATAAAATAAAAAAATAAAATAAAGTCAGTTGAAAGGTCTTCAGCAACCAATGCAAGATACAGAACCTAAATCTTTAAATACCATTATAATCAATAGTACAATCAATAATATAAAATATCAAAATTATATTAAAGCTTTATTTCAGATCATCTTTTACTGTTTAATAATTAAAATAGGCCTCTTTCTGTGGCAGAAAGGGAAAATATTCCACAATGAGAACACCCTAGGAAAAATATGTTTGACAGTAAACTGCTATCTCTATCCTAGATACCAGAACTGTTTACCTAGGCATATCATGTGACAGCATTAATTTCAACAGCATGTAAAAAGAAGACTGAAATTAAAAGCCTTAAGTCCTCTTGACATGAAGGCCTTTAGACTGGTATTTCTTTCCCTTGTGGACAACCTACTTCAGACAGCAATAGAACGACCCTTTGTCACTACTGCATGGTCAAATACCCTTATTTGATCTAATGCTCAGCAAGTACTATATAGCTCACAGGAGAATATATATTTGAAACAGCATTTTCCACTACATACCAAAAATATTTCAACTAAAACCCACCAAACAATAGTATAGAGATCTTTTAATGAACCAATATTGACAAGAATTTATATCATTAAAGTATCAGCAGTTTCTCAGTGAGCCTTACAGGCATTCCTGACCAAGGAAACAAAACAGGCACAGGTTCTAAAAATTTTAAAACCATGAAAATTTCAAGAAATTAAACTTTGAGATTCCAATATGCTCTAATATATCCAAACAGTAAGTAATTTTTAGGCAGGAAATATGTTTTATTCAATTTTGTTTTAGTCATGCATATAGCATTGCAACATGATAAGCACTCATGTTTATTAAATGCAGGAATAAACTAATTGTTAATGTCCTCCTAAGTCGAAACTACAAAAAGATGTCCTGAGTATCAGGATAGAGAAGAAGACAGCAGCAAAAGCATTGTGTGTGTATATGTATATAATCACTCATATACATATATGAGGGACTTAAAAATGAAAAACTCCACTGGAAACATTCAACATGCTTTCAAAGAAACTTAGTTTTCCATATGTTTTATTTTATATTTCACTTCTCCCATTAAAAAGCATATATGTACTCTATCTACTCCATCTAATAGAGTCTCAGTTGATGTCTCAATGTTCACCTTCATCCATGAATAGAAATCTGGAGGGACCAAAAGAGACCTAATAATCAGAGAATTGTCAAAGTATGTATTGGATGATGTGTCCAAATAGCAGAGAAATTCCATGTTGAAAGAGAATGACAAGTGTAAGCAGGATAAGAACTTTTAACATACAACTCATGCAAAACTTTTTATAAGTTTTAGTGGTATAGTTACGATAACTCCAAATGTTAAAAAGCTAGTGACAAATTTTTTAAATGATAGGATATGTCTATAACTCAAGGTAATGACAATGTGACTAAAACCAATGCTTAAATTGTTTCAAGCATTTTATCTTTTATCCCAGAGATTTGAGTATAATAATTTAACAGAGTATTAATAAAGCTAATTGGGTAAATTAGCTCATCAATGTAACACTCTACAAGATAAAATCTAAATGTTTTGGACCCACAATGGATTTATGAAACGAAAGAATATTGTAAGTTATTATACCATGGGTTTGTCTTTTCCCAAAAATCCCTCCCTTCTCTGCAAAAAATGGTAATTCAATCAGGATTACAGAGTCCCTGAGAAAATTTACACACTGTCTGAAGTGACTCATTTATCAAAGCTGACAAAAAAGCCTCCAATGTAGTTTTGAGGTTTTCCTAGACACTAAATAAACTACATAGCTGAGATACAGAACAAGGCTACTATAGTAAAGACAGAAATCCTACCCAAGTCCATGCCATTATGATATAACATGAATTATCATGTTTTATTTGAGCAGCCTAGCACTTCAACTGTAGAGTCAACTCTTAATCACCTATATTTCAACTGTTCATGGAAAATTTTAATATTCAACTGGAATCCCTCTGCTACCCAAAATATTTTCTAGATACCATTTTGTATGATCAAGGAATACACTCAAGAATCAACACTAACTGAGCTTTAGGAGGGCTATTAGTTTTAAAACAACCAACTAAGCAACCAGTCTGCAATCTAAAAACAAATATGTGTTTGGGATACTATCCATAACAATGATTTACACTAGTTAGTTGAATTGACTAATATTTTATCCAAAAGAGAAACACTGGAAAAGAATTATGATTTCAAAGGAAAAAAATACCTTATTTTAAGGAAATCTAATATGTAAAAAGAAGGCTTACAGAGAGTCACTAGAATAATGAGATCCTTTAAACAATTTTTGATTTACAAAAATACAAATTACACATTTTTAGAAACACAGTAAATAAAGAGATCCAGTTTCTTAAAACAGAAGAAGCAAGCAAATATAAAGAATAATCTACTAAATAGAATTTTAATCATATAAGATATCTTTGACTATCTGAAGTAAGTTATTGAGTAAACTACAAACAATAAATTAAAAAAATGGATAAAGAAAAAGAAATGTTAGAGAAGATGAATAAATATCTTAACTAGAAGGATATGTTATTGAAAATCTTTCAATGCAAATTTCTATTGATGTCCACTGAGCCATTCAGAACTAAATCAAACACTTAGGAGAGAGGCTGGTTCAAATTCTGATTTCAAATTTCTGTAATTCCATGTTTTTTGTTTTCAAATTATCCAAATGTAGATAAAACTTTTCTATTTTTAATAGCTTTATTCATTACATACCATAAAATTCACCCATTTTAAATATAAAATTCAATAATTTCAGTAAATCCATAGAGTTGTGCAACTATTATCACAATCTCTCTTCAGAACATTTCCATCATCCCAAAAGAGCTCCCTAGTACCTGTCTCTAAGTTATTCTCCACTCTAGCTCCAGCCCTAAGCAACCACTGATTTCTGCTTTCTGTCTCTATAAATTTGCCTTTTCAAGACATTTCATATAAAATCATAAATCTTCAAAAAATCATACATCTGATTTTACATCTGGCTTCTTTCATTTAGTTTTTTTATTCATTTTAGCAGTTTTTAATGGAAGTTGTATGAAGATTATTTTATTACTGCATCTTCTCAATTGTTTCCTTACATTTGCCCTTTTCCTTTCCTACTTGGCAATATTTTGGCTTTTTGTTTGAGGATCTTTGTCCAGTTTTAGCTTCGTGATAACTACCTTGTTGGGGTAAATGCTCCACGGACAGTTGTGCCATTAGCCTTCGTCCGCTGCACCAGTTCAAAGTAGATAACATATTTCTACCTTTAAACCTGGGCTACTTTGTCAATTTGCTAACTTTTGTAGTGTCCCTGTACAACTTGAATTTCATCATCCTTTCAGATGAGCATGGATTGAACACTGTATTTCTGTCTTAGCTCCATGGAAAGAGGGGAAGACAATCTATTTGTGAATATGGGAATATGGGATGGGGCCTTTTTCACAGTTCTTACTCTGGTCAGAAGTCACAAAGGGAGTGAAACTTCATACTGGCTGCTGTCACTTCAGCAATGGTAGCAAAAGAGACACAGCATAATTTTTGGGGTTCATCCATGTTTTAGCATGTATCAAGAAAACAGTCCTTTCAATTTCTGAATAATATTCCATTATATGTATATACCACATTTTGTTTATCCATTCAACAATTGATGTGACCTTTGGATTGTTTCAAGTTAGGGGCAGTTATAAATAATGTTGCTATAAACATTTCTCTTGTGTAGATAGATTTCTAGGAGTGGAATTGCTGGTCATATGGTAAATTTGAAACATCTCTATTTTTTATCCAACTTTTTAACCTAATGTTTTAGAGATTTTCAGAACATGAATAAATGGGATTACTGGTTCTCTTAGTTATTAAATATCTAAATCTGACATATTCAATCCATACTTTTCTCAGTTCTCTATTCCCACTGTTCCAGGCTTCAAATATTGAAATAGAGTATAAAAATTGAAAACAAAGAGAAAGTTTATCTGGTAAATTAGTGATTCCATAGTCCTAAAATTCAGTGTTTTGTCACTTGGGAGGAAACTCATAGGGCAAGGACTATGGAATTAGGCCTGCAAGGCACAAACAGATCAATGAAAGGCAAAGAAAAGATTTGTTTTCCCACACTTTCACAATGTATTTAAAAGTGTTTTTATTTTGTTGTTGTTGTTGTTGTTTTAAAGAATCAATGAGATGTTTTGAATAAAGGGCAAATAAATATAATTCGTTTTCTGAAGGAAGAATACTATCTAAAAAATAATTCAAATAACTTTCATTCAACTGTATTTTCAAGTAAACCTATCACTAAAGAATATTTCTGAATAATGTATTTTGATGCTTTAAAAAACTTACTCACCCCTTACTCTTTATTCTTGTTGCATATATCAATTATTTGAGTCAAGAAGGAAAAAAGATTCAGAGTGTACAGATATCTTTAGTTTTTTAGAAATTTACTCACTGGCAACGATCAGTTAAAGTAAAACTGAAGAAATATCACTCAAGAAAAGCACTATAAAGAGGTAATGTTAAAAAAGAAAATGCATCATTTAGTCACATAAAAATTCTGAAGACAAATATCCTAAAGAAAAACTAATCCAGGGGAAAGTAGATGTAGCTCAAGTGGTTGAGTGCCTATTTCCCATATATGAGGTCCTGGGTTCAATCCCCGGTACCTCCTGGAAAAAAAAACAAGTAAAAAACTAATCCTATAGCTTCGTCATAGCCAAATTTGAGCTACCAATGACATGTGGCCAAATATCTTAGATTCAAAGCAGTGGATATCTGCTATTACCATGGGAATTTATAGTGCTACAATATGTCTGTGGATTTCTTTACAAAATTACAAAATAAATTCTTCAGCAGTACCTCAGAATCCTGCTTAGGTTTTGAGATGAATAAAATCATGGTATTTTGAGTGGCATGGCCTTAGGGAATATGGCATTCCTAGGCAGGGATGATTTTCCCATTATTTGCCTTTTTTAATATTTAATTTTTAAGAACCTCACACTGAAAGTCCTCACCACACTACAACCAGCGGCCTAAACTTCAATGAGGCTAGGTTTTTTTTTTTAATAATTTACAGATAAAAGCACCTACTACAACAACAAAAAAACCCTTTAAACATAATCACTCTGCTTGTCTAAATTTAAATTTTTTTTAAAACTCAAATGAGCATCATCACTACTTGACTGTATTTTAAGGATATATTTCTAAATTGGGAAAATTTAACATTAAATGCCCTGAAGGAAACAAAGGGATACAAAAAGTTTTTATAACTACAATGATTTAAAAGAAAACACTTTGAGGGGAAAAAAGCTAATAATAAAATAACATAGTCCTTTTTCAAAAAGTTGAAAATCCCAGAATTTGTAAGAATTAAGTTTTTTAAAATTAGCAATTTAAAATAGTCTTACTTTATAGCTATATTAACAAGAAAGTGCTTTCTGAATTTATATGGAAATGATGAACAAATGATTTAAATTCCAGAATGATAAAAACATAATTTAAAATTATTCCCATTTACTGTATTCCACTAGTTTCCCATGTCACAATGCAAGAAACAAAAGTATGGCAGGGAGAGGAAAGGGAAGTTGTCATGCTTTCCTCTATTTGTAGATAGTGAAATTTCGAAAGAAATTATGTTACCTAAAAGTAAATTTTAAAATGTTCTAACTAGGTGGCCATTTTAGGTTAAAAATTGTATTTCTGAGATCTCATTTTCTTGGCACACAATTGCTGTTTACAATTAAGCTAAAAACTTGTTCTGGTATTTTATGACATCAGGAAAATTCTTTCCTCTCCAGGCAGAATTCCAAAAACAACTACAGACTAAATGCCTGCACCTTCTGCTTCTAAGAGAGACGACAGTCTTGCTCAGTCTGAACTAGCTTTGCTATAAGAAAGGCAAAAAACTTCTCTTTGATTTTGTGGGTAAAATATAAACTACCCAGAGTCTAATTGGTTGATCTTAAGATTTTAAATGATTGAAGGCTTTTTATTAATTTCTGTAAGAAAATTCATTAGAAAACAAAACAGGTTGCATAAGACTTTTGACATATTCATTAATAGGTATGGGAATTTAAGGTCTTAAAAATATATATCAACATTGTAAACTCAGCAATAGAATATGTATAATAATAAAAAATGCTAAAATTAAAAAAATTAAAAAAAAAAAAAGGGCAATCAAGTACATTTCACTCATACTATGTAATACTCACTCATATGTTCTAGGATGAAATCCTAGAATCTAAAATACATCCAAGAATCTAAAATAATGATAACCAGTAAGGCTGAGAGAGGAAAAAAAAAAAATAAAGACGGAACGAGAGAAAGACGGAGAGACAGAAAGATATACACAGAATACTTACCTTCCTCCCCAAACTGATCATATATTTCTCTCTTTTTAGGATCACTCAATACTTCATACGCTTCTGCGACCTCTTTAAATTTTTCCTCTGCCTGAGGAGATTTGTTCTTGTCCGGATGAAATTTGAGGGCTTGTTTTCGGTAAGCCTTCTTAATATCTTCATCTGAAGCTCCTTTTTCAATTCCCAAAATGCAATAATAGTCTTTCCCCATTTCGAATGCCTTGAAATGAACTTAGATTTCCCAAGAAAACAGCGTCCCCAGTCTTAGCAGTACAATGATTCTAAGAAAAATAAACCAAGCTGGGTATTTTAAAAGTTAAAGCAAATCAGCAATTAAGCTAGCTGTCATAAGGCAGCAAGCAGACAGCGTTTCTGTATTTAATTCCTTCCCCAACAGCTCACTTACGGATAAATATACACTACACAGGAGACAGCCTCCTTTTAGATCTTCCCATTTTCACTACGTGTCTCTGTACTTTCTAGAACAGCAAATGCTACAGGACGTCACTTCCCCAGCTGCCTCTAGTCAAAGTACTGAGCTATGTTTTCTCCTCCTCCACAATTAACTATTTATTTTCCTTCTGGCTCAACCATTTTCATTTCCTTTTAAAGAGGCCAAGTGGATTAAGAAACTAATATTTCAGCAATGAAAGTCATAATTACGTATTTATTTACTCCATTCTAAGTGAAAAAGCAACAAAAATAATTATAGCCATTAAGCATCCTGTTAAAATAAAAGTATAAAAATAAAAAGTTCTCTTGAACTTATTTTTAGGTATTTTAATTTCAAGTGTTCAATTATAAAATAATACTGAAATTTGGTTTGCTAACATTAACATTTTTAAATAATTTGTAACATTTTCAAAATTCCTGGGGTCTCTAAATAAGAAATGCCAGAAAATCAATATACCAAATTCACACTATAAAAAGGTAATGTATCATAAAATTAAAAAACAATATTTTAAAGTATTTAACTTTGATTTTGCCTAATGATACACAGTTGTGGGTTTTTTCTGTAGCATACAAGAGTTAATAGTTCTAGTAAGCCAAGCTTTAATGTAAAAGCTTAATATCTGAATTTAGTCACTTCAGCGGAAACAGGTGAGACCCCAACTAAAACAAAATGAGATCCCCAACTTCTAGGATCCCTGTTTAAAGAATTTTGTGCTACAGGAAAGCTAGAAGGAACATCTCAGTTTACAGACAGGTTACTAATGCTCCTTTTAAGACCTTAACTGGATCAGCTTAAAATCTGGATATGCTATTTAAGGCGAAATATCATGAGATACATTTTTTTCTTTTAAGTAATGCTTTTTATCTAATTATAAGCATATTGTAGAAGATTTTGGAAAACAGAGAGAGAAAGCAATAAGATTTTAAAAAACCTTCCTATTATACCATTTTAGGTAATCCCTGCTGAATATTAGTGTTTCCTTCCAGTCTTTTTTTCTACAAATATTTATGGTTATTTGCCAAAGTTTTGTGGGTTTTTTTCTTGTTGTTGTTAAAGTTCAGATCATGGTATTTATACACCCTTTTAACTCCCAATTTTAAATATATATTTTATTTTTATGAGAAATATTTTCAGTGTATAACTCATTTTATCTTCTGATATGGTTTCTTATCTTTTTAAAAATGTTCCCATTTCTAACGTAATATTGGAAAGCTTGGGTTAATAAGAAAATTCCAAAGAAGTGCACATAGCCTTTTATAACTAAATACCTTAAGAGTCTGTAAATTGAAAAAAACATGAGAGGAAAAATAAATGTACATATATGTTTAGAATATAATGAAAAGGTGATAATCAAAAGTTAACCTTTAGGGAGTGGTTGTAGCTCAGTGGTCAAGCTCCTGTTTCTCTTGTTTGAGGTCCTGGGTTCAATCCCTGGTACCTCCTAAAAAAAAAAAAAAAAAAAGTTAAACTTTAAAGATATGGTAAAAGCCAAGCAGCTTTAATGATTCAGCAAATCTTTCCAAATGTTTGTCCTTGTGGATTTTGACATCGGTGATTTCTTATTTCTTAAAACTCTTTACTTTTAAAACACCCTGATATTGAAAATGTGTAACATCTATCTAGCCTATTTTATAGGTTACAGAGGTTTGTCAGCTATTCAGCAAACATTTTAGTACCATGAAGGAATACTCAATGTCAAAAGATAAACTGTCAAAAAAACATTAGGGAAAAATACTAATATCCACATTAAGACCCTTATTTTTAAAAAACATATTACCATGTTGGAGTCCTGTGCAAGAATCAATATCTAGAATAGAGTAAAAGTATAGTAAAATCACCTGTCTATAATTAATTTCCAAAGGAGTTCCCTTTAAATGTTCATTACCAAAGTAACACTGACATAACTATCCATGAACAAACTCAACTTGTTCTAGTGGGTAGCACTGGGAGTCAGCTAGAAATATTATCAGGACTTGACATATTAAATGTTTTTTTTAGAAACCACACAAATAAAAACAATAAGGTATAGAACTCAAAGACTAGGCCTTGCACAAGAAATGTTTTATATATTAACCAATGGAAAGAAATCTGGCTCTCTCGACAGAGAAAGGTGATAAGGGATTTTTACATTTCTTCAAATGTCACAAAGAAAAAAAGAATCAAAGTGGTAAAGCTGAAAAGTGAGGAAACATCTCCACGTGGCATTTCAAGGTAATAAGGAAGCGAATATAATTTTTGTTTTTTTCATTTTCTTTGATTTTGTTTTTTGTATTTTTTTACTTCTTTCATTATTCTTTTTTTAGCAAAATCAAAGAGTATTAAATAAGCTTTATAAATAATAAAACTTAATCTGGCTAGGGTTTGGTAAAACAAGCAGATACTTGCTCACATATAGCTTTGTGAAGCTCTGTAATTCTTTCAAATCTTTGGCAATAGGTATTAAAAACAATTAAAAATAATGTTTAAAAGAAAAAAATTAAAAAGCATATTTAAAAAAAAAATGTTTAAAGCCCTATAAATACAACACTTCAAAACCTGTCCTTAGAAAATAATTCGAACAAAAAAATTATTATATACATGTATACTCATTGCAACTAGAAGCAATAAGGTCAACTTCAACTATGATAATTACTAAAACTACATAGTACTTTAAGGACATTTTACTCATACACACTTTTTCAGACTGAGCCATCTCCTCTATCACTTAGGGATTAAAAACCATTACATAATCACTTTATATTAGAATTTGGTCATCCAAATTTGTATGACATGAATGTGGTGGTTTTTTGGGGGGAGGGAAAGAAAATTTTTCATCTCTCTAAAATAACTATGATGAAAAAAATTAGCGTCTGTAAAGGAAACAGTAGTGGCAGGCTTTAGGGAAAATGGAGCGCAGAAGAGCTATGTACAAACCTCATTTATTACATGTATTTTTTAAAGCTTAAAATCATACAGCAATAGTCTACTTGAAACATTGTTTAGAAATCACGTATTTGTCCTGTTAACCACAGTCCATCATCCAAATATGAGAATGTTTTCTCCTGAACAATAACAAATATATGATACTAATATAGGGTGTTAATTGGGTAGGTTGGAGGAAAAATACACCAAATGTAAGATATTGTTATAAGTATAAATATTTTCACGATGCTCTTTCATGGTTTGTAACAAATGTTTCACAACAATGCAAGGTGATGGTGGGGAGATGTATGAGAGTCTTATATGATGATATGCATATTTGTTTTGTAAATTCACAAATTTTACTATACACATTGTTTATGTATGTTCATGTGTGAATGATATATTTCAATAAAATTTTATTTAAAGAAAGAAATCACATAAATCCCTCTTTATTTGATGTTATGAGTATGTGTGTGTGAGGGAGAAAGTTTGAAAACAAAAATTAGCTCAGATCAGTAATTGATTTATGCATTTTTTTGCTTAAAAATCTACAAGTTCAGGTTTTTATTCTGGTGCAGGGAGGCTATCTAGACCTGAAGGTAAGTTACAATGCATTTTAAAGACATTATTTTAATTTTTTCAACCCCATCAGAAATCTAAAATATGTTTATTAACGTTAATAAAAAGAATTTAAATATTTGGTTTCTAATCTAGGCTCTGCCACTTTATAGGTAATTTAGGTAAATCATTTAATTTCTCAGAATTCCTAATTCCCAAAGGTTAGTGTAAGACTCAGATAACACACATGAAAGCACTAAAATTTATGTAATCACATATATATATTATTTTCATTATTTTAAGTTATATAAACTATTTTGTTACAATTTGGAGGTATACTGACTCCCTTTACTCAGGGAGTTTTACTTAGCATAAAGCATTAAAGTAATTGGCAGATTTACGCTAAAGGACTCAGGCAACCTCCTTTTCAGGCCTTTATCTCTGAATTTTAGTCTCTTCTCAGACAGTGTTAAAAAAAATAACTGTTATATACCTTCCCCCAAATAATAACATTTGTATAGTACTTTAAGTTTATAAAACACTTCCATATGCTTTCTCATAAGTAATCTATATATGTGCACACACATTTGACACTCAAACTAGTGATATTTCAAAAAGCTTTTCTATAACTAGCAATCTAATAATGAGCTATGATATACTTAATACTTAAACATTTTTCCAATGTTAACATAAAATTAAGGAATCCAAGGCTATGCATGTTCTAATATTTGGCCTGCTGTTTAGATAATAGCTAAATAATTACATATAATCAAACTATTGGCATCTAATGATATCTTTATTCTCTACATGTTTCACTTTTCTAAAAAACCTTCACGTACTAAGCATCATTACCATAGATTTCCATTCAGCAAATTATTTGGTGTAAGTCTAAATTCTGATTCCAGTTGAAAGGCTTCAAATTTCAAGCATAATATTTATAATACCTAAGAATTCTGTCATTGTTAAAAATGCAACTGTAGGGGAAAAAAACTAGAGAAGTTCGGAGGAGGTTCACTACTTATCCCATCTAAGTTAAAAGACAACTTTGTGTTTGGAATTAGGCAGTCAATTGCATTTGAGCACCCATTTTTTAGTAGTTGCTAGGTACTACAGAGATCCCCTTGGCCAGTGTTGCTACTAAAAGTACTTTAGGACTTATTTAAAAATATGGTTATCATTGTGCACATTCCCCATGAATAAAGTATCTCAATCATTCAGTGAATATTTACTGAGTGACTCTTAGGTATTGCACACTGTTTCAGGTTCAGGTGCCATAAGTTTTGACAGACAACATCCTCATTCAACTCATATACCAATAAGAGAAGACAAACAATAAACAAGTTAATATAGACATGATATAACTTCAGATAGTTTTTAGTTTTAAGTTTATTAAAGAAAATGCAATAGCGTTATTAAGATAAAGAAAGGCTACTTTAGCCAGGTAGGTCAGGGAAGGTCACTCCGTTTAGTTCTTCAAAAATTAAACCAGGAATTTGGTCCTGAGGTGGATAGTTATTTTGGCTAAAAGACAAGGAACAAGTCTGGGTACTATACTTTTAAGAAGATATAGGGGGAAGCGGATGTGGCTCAATCGATGGGGCTCCTGTTTATCATATGGGAGTCCCGGGGCCGGGTACCCGGGGCCTCCTGGTGAAGGCAAGCCAGCCCGCACGGTGCGGTGAGCTGACGGCAGCGGGACGACCAGCGAGGGGGGATAAATAAATAAATAAATAAATAAATAAATAAATCCTCAAAAAAAAAAAAAAGAAGATATAGGCTTATTATAATGATTTCAGGAAAGTAAACGGGCTGTAAGGAGCTTTTAAGCTATGTGTAATATCTGAGTTTGGGGAAGTTTGACGTGAAGGGATAGATAAAGAAACTATAGCTATTTTACCTAGAGACTTAGTGAGCATAAACAAGTCAGTTGTTTTAAAATATTTTAAAGAATATCATATATTAACAAACTAGACTTGTTTTATATGGCCCCAGGGATTAAACTAGGACTAATGCAGGTCCTACAGTCATGGCGGACAGCTCGAGTTTGGTGCCTTGCCAGTGGGCCCTACTTTGGAGATTGTACTCCCAAGTGTGACAGAGTTGGACTCCGATGTGACTCCTCTACACATGCCTCTTCTGTCCCTTTTGTTTGAACCTATAGTTGGTGCTGGAGTTGGTTAAGTGTATGTCCAGGAGACCTGAATCTCTGGGCTGTCCATGTGCCAGCTGGGCCCTGAGCCTCTGCAGAGTTGCAACACCTATTCTCCAGTTCATTGGACTCACCCAGGACAACTAACAAGGTGAGGATGGACAACCACCACACCAAGGAACTGAGAGTCTACAACTGCAAGCAAGAGAGTCCCATCCATCAGCCATATGGGATTGAAGACCCCTCTCAACTAGAGGTGGAGTGGGCATCACCATCCCAGAATCATCAGGACTGGGGAATAAAATATGGACTAGTATAGATTTACTGGTATTCTACTATAGACTTATTGGGATTCTAGCAATGAAAGAAATGATATCATTGATGTGGAGACAGTGGCCACTGGAGGTGCTGAAGTCAGGGAGAGGGAAAAAGAAGTGTAATATGGGGACATTTTCAGGACTTGGAATTGACCTGGATGACATTGCAGTGACAGATACAGGCCATTATATATCCTGCCATAGTCTACAGAATTGAGTGGGAGAAAGTGTAAACTACAATGTAAACTATAGTCCATGCTTAGTGGCAATGCTCCAAAATTTGTTCATCAATTGCAATGAATGTACCACACTAATGAAAGAAGTTGTTAATGTGGGGAAAAGTGGGAGGTGCGGGGAGTGGGACATATGGGAATCCCTTATATTTTTTTATGTAACATTTTATGTAATCTAAGACTTTTAAAAATAAATAAATACATATATATAAACTAGGACTGATGGATAGAAAATACAGGGAGATTTTAAGATATCACTTTCAAGTCAGAGCTATGAAAAAATGTGGAATGGTGAGTTTCCTACCACGAGACATATTCAAACATCTGTTAGTCAGCTACTATGCAGGTATATTGCACAGAAGGAGCACAGAAGTAGTTGAAGGGAAAATACGCTTCTACTCTGGCTCTCTTAACATCTCCTCTAACCCCTTCCCAAAACTCATCCCCTAAAACAATTGAGACAAATACAGTCACCTCTGAATGGTAAAGTTTATTAACAGTTTTAGTGTACTAAGTCAAAAGTGTTCTTTTCATCAAACTTATCTGAAGGCAGCAGCAGCCAAGAGATCATTGCATAGCACCATAGTTTGAGTTTTCAAGCTAGAAGTACATACTTTGCCCACTCTTACAAAAACCAATGTCCTTGGGCTTACAAGGTCCTACATGCTCTGACCCTGCTCTTTCTGGGATATCACCTCCTACTGCTTGTTACCATGAACACACTGTTCTTGCCACACTGGTCTCCTTCCTATTCCTAGCACTCATCAGGGATGCTCCTGCTTCAGATCCTTTAGTGTAGCTGTTCCTTCTCCTGGAATACGCTTTCCCTTCATTTCTGAATTTTTGCCCAAATATGTTCTCAGTGAGGTCTACCCAACTATCATCTTGCCCTGCTCAATACTTTTTCTTTTTTTCAACAGTACTTGTCATCTTCTACCACATAATTTATTATTTTTGATTGTCTGTCTCCCCCACCAAAAAATAAATTCCATTGAGGCAGAGATCTGTTTTCTTCACTGATGTATTGAGTGCCTAGGGCAATAGTCAGGCACACAGTAAACACACAGTAAATGTGATTTGAATGAATTAGTGAATGAATGAAGGGAATGAGTGAAGTTCAATCGCCATTAATTTTCTACAAGCTTCTGAAGTATGTGCTTATCTTATATTTCTATTAAAATTTTATGCCCATTCTTAAATTCAGTGTAGCTCTTGAGGTTAAGAAATACTGAAAATTGAACATGTGATCAACAGCCTAAGAATTTACTTCCATAGGAAGATTCAACTTTCTAATTATAATTATTCACTAGTTTTAATACATCTAACTAAAAAAAGTTTAAAGATCTAATGTTTTTCTCTATGTAACTATATGACTAAAAGTATATACAAAAAAACCTCTAACAAATAATATAGACTTTTTTTCAGTGCTAAGAATATTCTAAGGAACACCATCTGCTTTTTAAATAAATTCTCCAATCCCTTTCCCCAGTGATTCTAATAACACTAAGCAATATGAGAATTCTAAAGGATAACAATTAACACTACTTAAAGAGGAAAGAATTTTATATGCCTATTTCACTTTAAAGATAAGGAAACAATGCTAAATAAGTCAAACAGCATTACCCTCTACAATGCTGGAGAGACACAAAGAGGAAGGTTTCATTAGTGATGGATAAATAGGATAAGCATCAACGGCCTATGAATGAAATAGATTCCTGAAAAGGGGAGAAAAAGTCTATGGGGAATGTAGTTTAACATAGTTGAAAAAATGTTATGTGATGGGTATGGACTGCTGCTTTTACTTCAATATTTGTACAATACCTCTTCCTTAGTAATAGAAAGCCAATTTTTAGCCAGGCCCATGGCTATTAGAAAAAGGACATTTCCCAACCTCCCTTACAGCCAGAAAGGCTTTATGACTAATTCCTGA
The DNA here is from genome assembly GCA_026826555.1 of Tolypeutes matacus. NCBI lineage: Eukaryota > Metazoa > Chordata > Mammalia > Cingulata > Chlamyphoridae > Tolypeutes > Tolypeutes matacus. The sequence continues at coordinate 4,552,454 of JAKSZT010053882.1, read as the reverse complement.
CTAATGATTTTATAAAGAGAAGTATCAAGTTTGACTTCCAGGAAGTTCTTTAAATGGGGGCTTCCTTCTTCATTCTTCTCTGCTTCCTGCTGACTAGAATTCAAATGTGATGTCTGGAATTCAAGCATCGTGGACCATAAAGGGTCCTTAGCATGTGCTAAGGATAGGGGAAAAGCAGAAGAGCCCAGATCCCTGATGAGGTGCTGCAGCCCTATAAGCCCTGAACTGCCCATCTTTAGGCTTCTTTTTCATAAACTTCTGTTTTTTTAGCCCATTATTATTTAGAGGTTTCTGAAATTCATAGCCAAGCCCAACTCTAATCACCACACTGGACAAGATATTTACTATATGCCTGCTTCTTCATCTGCAAAATTGACTCATATTTTATAGCACTATAGGAAGATCACAGATTACACCGGTGTTAACTATTATATCTGTGTAAGATAATAGAATATATTAGGATTCTAGTGTGAGAATTCTATTGAGATTAGAGGTGTTTAGAACTATTTTTTTTTTTTTAAAGATTTTATTTATTTATTCATTTATCCCCCCCTTGCTGCTTGCGCTCGCCGGGTCAGCCAACCAGGCCGTGCGGGCGGGCCTGCCCCCACCAGGAGGCCCCGAGAACCGAACCCGGGGCCTCCCATATGGTAAATGGGAGCCCTACTGATTGAGCCACAGCCGCTTCCCTAGAGCTCTTTATGACCACTTTAATTCTATTATCAAGAATGTATTCTTTTTCCCATTCATTCCCTTTCCCAAAAAACAAATATAAACATATCCCCTCCAGTCTACAGCTAACAATCAAGTTAAAGCTTGATATAAAAGACAGTGAAGGAAGCAGATGTGGCTCAAGTGGTTGAGTGCCTGCCTCACACATGGGAGCTCACAGGTCTGGTTCCCAATGTCTCCTGAAAAAAATACAAACAAGCAAAACAAATGAAAAAACCAACTCTGGGACGCCAATATGGCCCAGTGGTTGAGTGCCTGCCTCCCACACAGGAGGTCCTGGGTTCAATCTCTGGTACTTCCCCCTTCCCCCCCCCCAAAAGACAGTGAACGATTAGTAGACAAATAAGTGTTAACTATTATAGGCATTAAGGAATGATCATGGCATAGTGAAAGAGCACCAGACTTGGAATGGAAGTATCTAGTTCCAATATTCTTAGCCTTGCTACTTAGCATCTATATGCAAATTCTGGAAAGTTCATGGATTTTTCTGAGCCTCAGTTCCCTTCTCTATAAAACAGTTAAGATCATCTACCTTATTAGATTGTCATAAAGAATGAGAAAATACATGAAATGAAAATATGTGAAAAGCAAATAAAACATACAAATATTAGTTATACTCCTTTTGGACTGGAATGATGGAAATGGGTAAGGCTTCAGGAAAGAAATATTTGAGCAGAGTCTTGAAAGATTGATACAATTTTGACAAAAAGAAAGGAAGGGGGCAGGTTTGAGTTTCGGACCAGTAACACAAGCCCAGAGACAAAAGGGCAGAAAATGTATTAGATACAGCAAAAAGGCTGATCAGATTAAAGCCCAGGTTTTAGAAAGGTTCTAGCCTTGGGAAGCTGACAGAAAAGGGTTATGGTCAGATTGTAGAAAGCTCTGAATGTCATTTCTTACTTGATGGCTGCAGCTTCATGTCCTTCAAAAAGTGCTAATTCAATGGTTTGGTCTTTGAAACAAATTTTATTTACAAAGCTTGCTTCATTAAAAATTCTTTTAAAATTTTTATTGTGGTAACATACATACACCATAACATTTCCCATTTAACCACTTTCAAGTATACAATTCAGTAGTATTAATTACATTTACAATGTTGTGTTACCATCACTACCATCCATTAACAAAAATTTTCCATCACCTCAAACAGAAACCGTACCAATTAAGTAAAATCATTACCCACTCCATCCCCACTCTGTATTCTGTAATTGCCAGTCTCTATAAATGTGCATTTTCTAGTTATTTCATATAAGTAACATCATACAATATTTGTCTTTTTCTATCATTCAACATATCTTCAAGACTCATCTATGTTGTGGCGTACACCAGAAATTCATTTCTTCTTACAGCAGAATAATATTTCATTGTGTATACATATATTACATTTTGTTTATCCATTCATCAGTTGATGGACACTTTTGCTTTTCTTAAATGCCAATTTATTTGGAAGCTAGTGAAATTACTTTTTTGGTTTTGCTGTTAGTAAGTTAAGGAGTTTTTAACTAAGTTTCACTGATATTTGTAAGCTTCCAGGAACATAATAAAACATGTCAAATTAACCTAAAGAGTTTGATAGAAAGAAGAGCTTTACCACTCATAATCCTCCTTGGGTTACTACCTACATAATCTTGATTTCCCAGTGCTTTATCACTATAGTTATATTAGTAATTCCCAAGAGTTTTCAAGTTTTGATACTGTGTTACTGCTTGATTTTATAATACCTTTCCTGCACAAAGCATTATAATAGGATATACACATCTAATTAATTTTATTGAATTTTTATTTGTTTTTACAAAAATATTTAAAATGAAATTCAAAAAATTAAAAAGTTCATGCCTTTAAAAAATAAGGTAGGGAGTGGATGTAGCTCAAGTAGTTGAGCGCCTGCTTCCCATTATGAGGTCCTGGGTTTGATCCCTGGTACCTCCTAAAAACAAAACAAACAAACAAAAAAATCAACTCTCAAAAAGAAAAACACAACAAAACCCAACTCTCATTGGGGAACAGATGTAGCTTCGTGGTTGAGTGCTTGCTTACCATGTACGAGGTCCTGGGTTCAATCCCTGGTACCTCCTTAAAAAAAAAAAGTAAAATAAAATTTCTTTAAGATGTTTATAAAAATTACTTGTTATCTGGAGATACTCAAGGATCAGAAATATTGTTTTATGTGTTTTTTTTAAATTATTTCCTTTTTTGGGGAGCTTAGAACTGATTCAATCCAACTGTGGTGATATTAAAATATATCTTAATAAAACAGTCCAGTAATAAATAGCCCTTCTTTCTTACCCTCTTTTTTAAGAAGTCAAGAAAAGCTTATGAGAGAACTAGTGAACATACAGTGAGCTAATCTCAAGCTTTCCTAGCATTTGGCATCATCTACACTACTTTTCAATAATTAATCTGATAGCCAAAAGAAACTACAGAATTTCTATATCCTTTATGAGTCTTGATAAATTGATACTTGATTATTATAACTTTATGTCAAAAGATCACATAATCTAGAGCAAAACTGTCCAACAGAAATATTAAGCTACAAATGCAAGCCACATATGTAACTGAAACATTTCTAGAAGCCACATTTAAAAAGTAAAAAACATGTGAAATTAATTTTAATGATACATTTTATTTAACCCAATAAATCAAGATATTATCACTGTAATATATAGTCAATAAAAAGTTATCAATGAGATATTTTACAATCTAATTTTTTGTACTAAGTGTTTAAAATCTAATGTGTATTTATACTATTACAACATTTCAATTCAGATGGCCACATTTCAGGCACTTAAAATCTCATGTTGCTAGTGGCTACCATTTGGACAGCACAGATCTAGAGATTACTTCTAATCATCAGTACTATGATTCAATTTTTCAGAAACAGAAAATAACACATACAATTTGAAATTAGAAAAGTAAAGCTTCAATCCATGAACTTAATATCTCTCACACACACATAAAGGAAATAAAAGTTTTTACAGATGAACTCTAAGGAGGTCTTTTCATTTTTAAAAAATATTCCATTATTCATTTACAATTAAAAAAAAAAAAAGATACTTGTGGGATTTAAAAAAAAAAAAAACTTTACATTTAGAGTAAAGTAGTGGGAAGGGTTCAGAATCACTTGGAAAACTAAACTGGCTGGCCAGAAACAGGGGGAAAAGTGAAAACAATTCCTCAGGATAAGATAAAGTAGTGCAGAGATCAAATGTTTGAGGCACAAGGCAGGGAAAGGAGAGGACAGGCTGCTGTTTCACTGAACTGTTAAACTCTTAGCCAAGACTGCAACAAACTGATTATCTAGCAAGTTTGTTTAGCTCTCCAATTATTTACAATTCTAAAATGATTTGATTTTAAGTCAAAGAAACGTAATCTGAATTATCTTTATAATATGTTGTATTCACTGTATAACTATGTTCCAAAGACTGTTTTACCAGCTCCCAAATATCAAGTATTAAGAGACATGCACAAAAATAAGCCAACATATTCTTTTTTTTTTTTTTTTTTTAAAGATTTTATTTATTTATTCATTCATCCCCCCATTGCTGCCTGCGCTCACCGGGCCAGCCAACCACGCCGTGGGGGCGGGCCCGCCCCCGCCCCCACCAGGAGGCCCAGGAACCGAACCTGGGGCCTCCCACATGGCAAACGGGAGCCCCACTGATCGAGCCACAGCCGCTTCCCCCAACATATTCTATAGTGCACATCAACTCTTATAAGATAGACATTCAAAAGACTTTGCCTAATTCCAAATACAATGAACTCAAACTACTGTAATCGCCTAAAGAAGGATATTAATAGATTTAAAAACAAAAAAGGGCCTAACCTGGGGCCCATCATGTGCATCTCACCCCATAGCATGGCCCACACCCATGCCTTGGGTGGGTACTTTATTTTTTCTTGTTTCTTAATAAACTCTTTACTCCTTGCCTACCCTATGGCATGTCCTTAAATTGTTTTATGCAACATAGCCAAGAACCCAGAAGCCCCGAAACCCAGAGGATTCCGCTAACAATTATATTTCTTCTATGTACAGTACTTTCTTAAAATGACAATAGTAATGCTGTTGTGAGTTCTAAATTTTTCAATAGCTTTTAGAGACATTTAATAAATTCAATTTTTAATACCAGGGGTCAATAAACTATAGCCCACAGGCCACATGTGGCCCACCACCTGTTTTTGTAGATACAGTTTTGTTAATACAGCCACACCCATTCATTTACATATTGCCTATGGCTGCTTTTGCCATACAGTGACAGAGTTGAGAAGTTGCTACAACACTGCCTGGCCCACAAAGACTAAAGTGTTTACTACCTGGCCATTTACAGGAAATGTTTGCCAATCCTTTTTTTATATAATTTTTTACTGCACGGAGGGGAAGGCAGTCTGAAAAGCACTAAAAACAATAAAATTTTATTATATCTGGTAAACTTTTTAAAAAACTAAAACAAATTGTGGTTTATTCACATGGTGGAATATTATTCAGCTGTAAGAATGAAGCCATGAAGCATATGACAACATGGATGAACCCGGAGGACATTATGTTGAGTGAAGCAAGCCAGACACTAAAGGACAAATACTGTATGATTGCCTTACTATAAACTAAATATATTGTGTAAAATATTGTATGATTCATTTTATATAAAATGTAAATATAAACCAGTTTATAGAGATTAAAAATATAATTTTCAAGCACACAGAAAACAAAAGTCAATACCTTTTTGCTTGTCAGATGGGGAAAAAAAGCAAAGGTGCTATTAATCAAAGTAAAGAATATAGGAAGAGTACATTTGAAGGGAAAGATGGAGTTCAATTTTGAACTAGTCTGACTGATCCTATTAATCACCACTCCACCTACACTACTTCTATACTTGATATATTTTATTGCTTAGTAAGATGGCATTCCTAATTACTACTGTACTGTAATTATTTATTTCCCTGGCTAACTCCCCACCTAAAATTTAAGATCATTTGGGGCAAGTTTCAATCTAGCACAACAATACTCAGTTGAATTAAATGTGAATGAAGATGCCCAGGAGACAGGTATTGGGAACTAGAGCACAGGAAAGAAGTCCGAACTGGAGAAAAAGATTTAGAAAGGATCATAACACAGTGGTATTTTAAAGTATGGAAAAATTGAGAGGAAAAATTAATTTTTCCTTAGGAAGAGATCAACCAGATAAAAATGGTATGGCAGACACTGTCAGTTACAGAACAAAACAGCCATTCCCACCTTTTTAGTGTCTAACACAGGGGTCTTAACCTTTCTTGTTCCACAGACCCCGCTGCCAGTCAGGTAAACACCACGGACGCCTTCTCAGAATGTAGCAGCAGATAGTTTTATGACACTCAACTTCGACATGTCCTTAAATTAAATTTTAGGATTATTCAAAATTATATTTTATAAATTTCCCTTAATTTCAATACCTGATAACCTAACACGGTTCAACATCTGTTCAAACAGTCATTTTTGGCAAACATTTAGAAATTCGAGTTTTCCTAAGGCGTCATAAAACCATCTCCGCCATCCTTACCAATCTTTTTGCAGGCAGTTATCCACTGCCTACACACTACATCAGCTAGTGTTAGCTGTAGGATAGACATGTGACATGAGTCTAGCCTATGAGATGTAAGGGAAGTGCTCTAGGAAACTTCTGGGAAAGATTTTCCTCTCTATAAAGATACACCCACCCAGGAAAACCCCCAGCACTTACTTTCTGCTTTTGGATGATGAAAATGATGCTTGCAGCTATCTTACAACCCTGCAAGTACACATCTATGACATAGTGAGTATGGCAGAATTCAAAGATAAGCCTGGGTCCTTCGTAGCACTGTTGAATCTCTCAATCAATAATGGAACCACCTATCATTGGATTTCTTGTAATGAGATAACATTACATTTTTTACAGGCTAGTCTGTTACTTGCAGCTGAAAGCATCCTAACTGATACTGAGGCAGGATAGAATAGAGACCTAAGGGGACAGAAAACCTAATAAGCCACACAAACAGAAACTGAGGCAATGGCCTGCTACTTACATTAGCCTGGTGACTCACACAGGCAAGTTAGGAAGGGGCAGCTTACAGCAAACAAACCCAAGGACTACCTTATCAGAAGGCAGCCAGCAAAATCATTACATGGTGGGATGGAGGGAAGGGGCAAGAGGGGCACCACCAACCCCCCTCCACTTTCAGGCTACCTCACATCTTGTGGACAATGACCAGAGGCAAATCAGCGCCACCAACATGCTCTGCAGAACTGGCGGACAGCAGCCAGAAACCAATCACCACTGGACCTTTAAACAAATCAAACCACCCTATAGATTTTCCTTGCTTAGTCTCAAATGAGCCAATCAGCATAGACCCTGGACTCCTGTACCCCCATAAAACAGGGGACCCAAGGGCAGAACTTCACATTTCTATCCCTTGAAAATGCCCATTTTCATCACTGAAGGTGTACTTTCTTTCTCTTGCTTTACCCCCCAATAAATTCTCTACTTGCTTATTAATTTGTGGTTCTCTTCCTTGAATTCTTTCTTGCAACAAAGCCAAGAACCTAGACACTGATTCCGATAACAACCCTATGAGGTAGAATTGTGAGGTATAAAAGAAAAAGCCAGAATACAGTGAGTTGAACAGTAAAAGAGGACTATGAAAATGGAAATAAAAAATTAGATGAGATGTTAACAAAACTGCAATTGGACTCTGGATCAAAAGGAAATGGGGCAAATCTATAGATCTGATGGTAAGGAGATAGGGAGACCAAGAAGTTCATAGATGCTACCAATCCTCTGTAAACAAACAAAAAGACACTCACTACCAAGGTGTTAAAAATGAAATCACGAATTTGATAAGAATAGTGATGGTTTAACAGCTATGGGAAATGGAAAAGAAACTGATCATAGCCAAAGGATTATAAAATCTGACTAAAGACCCAGAATGAGGAACCATAAGGAACGGATTTTCATTTCATTCATTTTTTTATTTCCAAAGATTTATTTTATTTATTCCTCCCTGCTTTGTTGTCTCTCTCATTGTTTTTCTTCTTGTGTCTCTTGTTGCATCAGCCCTTCGCGCCAGCTTGCTATCTTCTTTAGGAGGCACCAGGAACCAAACCAGGGACCTCCCATGTGGTAGGCGGGAGCTCAATTGCTTAAGCCATATCTGCTTACCATCATTTCATTATTTTTTTTCAAGATTTATTTACCCTACCCCCCACCTCGTTGTTTTTGTGTTCACTGTCTGCTCTGTGTGTTCTTCTGTGTCTGCTTGTCTTCTCATTAGGCACCACCGGGAACTGATCCTGGGACCTTCCAGAGTGGGACAGAGGCGCTCAATCTCTTGCGCCACCTAAGCTGCCTGGTCTGCTCCATCTTATTCTCTCCTCTGTGTCTCTTTTTATCACCTTGCTGCACCAGCTGTCTGCGTGGGCCTGCTTGCCTTCACCAAGAGGCCCCGGGAATCGAACCCTGGACCTCCTATATGGTAGGCGGGAGCCCAATTGCTTGAGCCACATCCGCTTCCCTCATTAATTCTTAACATTTTATTAAAGACTTTCCATACCAAAATATCTTTCTAGGTGCTAAGGGTACAGTGTATTTGAAAACAAAAAACAAAAAAAAAAAAACCACTGCCCTAACAGGGAAAACATAATAAAACTTAAAAAAAAAAAAAAAAAAAAAAAAAAAAATACTATATAGTATATCAAATGGGTGTAGAAGCTAAGGAAAATAAAGTAGAAAAGGGAATTGTGGGGTTAAAACTTTAGATTTGGTGGCCAGAAAAGGCTTCAGAGAAAGTGGTATTTGCATAGTGATCTGAAGGAGGAAAGGGGAAGAGCAATGTCTATGTGTGAGGGTTGTACATTCCAGGTAAAATAATAAGTACAAAAACCTGGAGGTGAGGGAATGCCATGTATCTTTGAGGCACTGTAATATGGCTAGTAGCTGGGTAATAATGATGGTGGAGGTGGTGGTGGTGGAGTGGTTTAGCAGTTGGGAAACAGTCAGAGAAATAACAGATGGCTGGATGGTATAGAGGCTTGACTTGTATTCTGAGGGGGAAAAAGCCATTGGGAAAGCTTTATGCAGGTGTGACAAAATTACATTGCCTTCTATGTTGAGAATAGAGTGGGAAGGGTGATAGGCAAGAGTGGAAGCAGAAAGATTAGGATGCCATTGCAACAACTCAGGGAGTCTGGACCATGATGTAGCAGTGGAGGGGGTGAAAAATGGTCAACTTCTGGATATATTTTAAAAGTAGAATCAACAGCATTTCCTGAAGGATCAGATGTGAGATGTGAGAGAAATCAATAATGATTCCAAGGTTTTTCAGCCTCAGTAAACTATAAGAGAATTGCTACTTACAAGACAGAGGAGCAGGTTTGGCAGGGAAAATTAGCAGTTCAATATTGGAAATATTAAGCATAAGAAGTCTGTTAAACTTACAAATAGAAATGGCTAGTGGGCAGTTGGATACATAAACCTAGTATCCACAGAGGCAATCCATGTGGGAAATAAAAGTTTGTAGTAGAAGTGATACCATGAGAATGAAAGAGTTTACTGAGGAGTTAAAGTAGATAGAAGAGAAAAAAGGTCCAAGGACTGAGTCCTAGGATTCACGAAGTGTAGTAGTATTAACTACTTCCTATCCCTCAGCCCCAGGAGATGTATTTTATTAAAAATCAGAAGTGGATGTGGCTCAAGCATTTGGGTGTCCACCTTCCACATGGGAGGTCCTAAGTTCAGTTCCTGGTGTCTCCTAGAGAAGATGAGCAAGACAGAGAGTTGACGTGTCGAGCTGGCACAACGAGCTGATGCAACAAGACACAAGGAGGAAAACATAACGAGAGACACAACAAAGCAGGGAGCAGAGGTGGCTCAAGCGATTAAGCGCCTCCCTCCACATGGGAGGTCCCAGGTTTGGTTCCTGGTGCCTCCTAAAAAGACTAGCACACAACAGACAGACACAGCAAATGCAAACAATGAGGGAAGTGGGGAGGAATAAATATTTTAAAAAATTAAAAAAAGAAAGCCAACAGATTTCTGGTACTTTGCATCAGCATCCCTTTGGCCAATACAAGCAGGTTTTTTTGTTTTTTTTTTTTGAGGTTCCGGGACCAGGGATTGAACCCAGGACCTTGTATGTGGGAAATCGGCACTCAACCACTGAGCCACATTGGCTCCCCTGAGTTGATTTCTTTTGGCCTTGTTTCTAGAAGGCAACAGAAAATGAACCCAGGACCTCCCATGTGGGAAAGCAGGCGCTCAATTGCTTGAGCCACCTCTGATCCCCAATAACCAGCTTTTAGTTTTGTTGATTTTCTCTACTTTTTTCCTCAATTTCTTTTATTTCTGCTCTTTGTTATTTCTTTCCTTCTGTTTGCTTTGGGATTGATTTGCTGTTCTTTTCCCTAGTTTCTCCAGGTGTTGTTAGGTCTTTGATTTTAGCTCTTTCTTTTTTCAATATAGGCATTTAGGGCTATAAATTTCCCTCTCAGCACTGCCTTTAGTGTATCCCTAAGTTTTGTTGTGTTCTTGTTTTCATCTTGAGATAGCTAATTTCTCTTGCAATTTCTTCTTTGACTCACTGATTGTCAAGGAATGTGTCATTTAGCCTCCATATTATTTCTAAAATTTCCCCTTTCCCATCTATTGTTGATTTCCAGCTTCTTTCCATTATGAACAGAAAATGTGCTTTGTATAATTTCAATCTTCTTAAAAGAGAGCTCTGTTGCGGCCCATCATGTGGTCTATCCTGGAGAAAGATCCATGAGCACTTGACAAGAATGTATAACCTGCTGATTTGGAGTGGAATGTCTGTCAAGTCAAGTCTAGCTCACTCATCATATTGTCCAAAGTTTTCTGTTTCCTTGTTGATCTTCTTTCTAGTTATTCTATTGTGTATAGTGGTGTATTTAAGTTTCTAAGTATTATTGTAGAGACATCTATTTCTCCTTTCAGTTTTGTCAGTGTTTGGCTCTTGTATTTTGGGGTACACTGGTTAGGTGCATAGATAGAGATGACTGTTACTACTTCCTGGTAGAGTGTCCCTTTTATTAATATATAATGGCCTTCTGAATCTCATTTTTTTTGGACTTAAAGCCTGTTTTGTCTGATTCCAGTATAGCTACCCCTGCTTCTTTTGGTTACTATCGTGTGAAATATCTTTTTCTACCCTTTCACTTGCAGTGTAGCTGTATCCTTGAATCCCACAGCATTTTTTTTTTAAAGATTTATTTACTCTATCCATTTTAACCCCCCCCTCCCCATTTGCTGTTTTGTGTCCATTCGCTTGGCAATTCTCTGTGTCTGTTTCCTGCCATCTCTTCTCATCCTCCTCCTCCAGTCTTCACCAGGATTTGATCCTAGAGACCTCTGATGTAGGAGAGAGGTGTTCTGCCACCTGCACCACCTCAGTTCCTGGTTTTCAGAGCTTTCGTAGCATCTCGTCTTGTCTCTCCCCTGCGTCTCTCTCCTGTTACGTCATCATCTTGCTGCATGGCTCCCGGAGAGCTTGGCGGCTCACCGGCACACACAGCCTGGCAGCCCATGTGTCTTCTATATATATTTTTTATTTTACCGGAAGGTCCCGGGGATCGAACCCAGGTCCCTCCATATGGCAGACAGACGCCCAACCATTTGAGCCACATCCACCCCCTCCCACAGCATATTAAGGAGACTTATACTCTGACCAAGTGGTATTTATTCCAGGAATGCAATAATAGTTCAACATAAGAAAATCAATGTAACACACCATTTTAATAGAATGAAGGGGAAAAAAACCGTATGATCATCTCAATTGATGCAGAAAAGGCATTTGACAAAATCCAACATCCTTTCATGAAAAAAACACTCAGAAATTTGGGTATGACAGCCTTTTAAAAAAAGAGAGAAAGTAAAGAGATAATGACAAATGCAATACATAATACTAAATCAGTTCAAACAGAGGAGAAAAAGAGCAAAAGGAATAGGTTGAAACCTTTATATCAATATTAAACTTCTTGAACTTGATAGCTGCACTTACAGCAATCACATAAGTGAATACCCTTAACTGTAGGACATGTATATGTGTTCAAAGAGTATGATGAGTGTAACCTACTCTCAGATGTTCAGAAAATAGATGAGAGATGGATGGATGGAAGGAAGGGAAAGGGCAAAGGTGGCAAAAAGTTAAAATTGGTGGATCTGGATAACTGGGAGAATGGAAGTAATGTTGGAGTTCTCTGTTTAGAGTTGCTATTATTTTTGCAACTGCCCTGTAAGTTTGAAATTACTTCACAATAAAAACTATTTAAAAAAAAATAAAGTTAATAAATACTCAACATGCAAAAAGAAAAAAAAATTCAAACAAGTTTCTTCACTGGAAAGCTAAGAATTTTTCATATGCTAAAATGCATTGTTAATCTCCAAGGTGGATGGAGAGTGTTGTTAATACCAGAGTGTTCTGGATTCTACTCTCAGCTGATACTTCAAAAGACTGAACACAGATGTATTAAACAAGTCACTAGGCTAGACCTTGTAGAAGATAGAAGGATGATCCAAACACAGTTCCAGTCTCAACAGTACTTTGGGTTTGCTATAAAGCCATTCCACCACACACACAGGTCACTGATATTGATGTTTGTTTAGTGGTTTTCAAATTTGTTGGGCACGGTGCATTGATGTAGGAACAAATCTTACTTGTAAAGGAAAGTCAGACATCAGTCCTGCTGCACAGTATTTTATCTGGGAAAAAAAAAAAATGTTGAAACACTTGTAATTAAGAGTCTATTAAAAAACACTCAGAAAACTAAAAATAGATGGGAAATTTCTCAAGATAATAAAGAGCATTCATGAAAACCCAGCAGCAAAGATCATACTCGGTAATGAAAGACTGTAAGCTTTCCACCTAAGATCAGGAAAAAGAAAAGGATGCCCACCGTCATCACTGTTACTCAACATTATACTGAAGTTCTAACGAGAACTAAGCAAGAGAAAGAAATAAAAAGTATCCAACTTGGAAAAGTCAAATTATCCCTATTTGCAGGTAGCATAATCCTACATATAGAAAATCCCAAAGAATCCACAAGAAAGCTACTAGAAGTAAGAAATCAACTCAGCAAAGTGGCAGAATACAAGATAAACATGCAGAAATCCATTGGGTTTTTATATACCAGTAATGAACAATCTGAAAAGGAAATCAAGAAAACAATTCCATTTACGATAACATCTAAAAGAATAAAGTACTTAGGAATAAATTTAACCAAGGAGGTGAAAGACTTGTACAATGAAAACTATAAAACTTTGCCAAAAGAAATTAAAGACGACTTAAGTAAAAGGAAGAATCCATGTGCATGGATTGGAAGACTTAATATTGTCAAGATGTCAATACTGCCTAAAGCAATCTACAAATTCAATGCAATCCCAATCCCAGCAGGCTTTTTGCAGAAATGAAAAAGCTGATTCTTAAAGTCATATGTAACTGCAATGGGCTGTAGATAGCCAAAACAATCTTGAAAAACAAGAGCAAAGTTGGAGGATATACACTTCCTGATTTAAAAGCTTGCTACAAAGCTACAGTAACTAAAACAATGTAGTACTGGCATAAGGATAGACATATAAACCAATGGAATAGAATTGCGAGTCCAGAGATAAATTCACTTATCTACAGCCAGTTGATATTTGACAAGAGTGTCAAGTCCATTCAATGGAGAAAGAATAGTCTCTCCAAGAAATAGTGCTGGAACAACTGGAAATCAATATGCAAAAGAATGTGGACCGCTACTACTTCAAACACACAAAAATTAATTTAAAATAGATCAATCATCTAAATTTAAGAGCTAACAGTATAAAACTCTTACAAGAAAAGATAGGAAATATCTTCAGGACCTTGTAGTAAGCAATGGACTTTTTTTTTTAAGATTTATTTTTATTTATTCCTTCCATCCCTCGTTGTTTGCGCTCGCTGTCTGCTGTGTCTGTTCGCTGTGTGCTTGTCTTCTTTTTAGGAGGCACCGGGAACTGTACCTGGGACCTCTCATATAGGAGGGAGGCGCCCAATGGCTTGAGCCACCCTCCGTTCCCGCTTGTTGTGGCTCTCACTGTGTTTCCTTGTTGTGTCTCTTCACTGCGTCACCTTGCCGTGCCAGCCCATTGTGTCAGCTTGCTGTCTTGCTTGTCTTCTTTTAGGAGGCACCAGAAACCGAACCTAGGACCTCCCGTGTGGTAGGCGGGCATCCAACTGCTTAAGCCACATCTGCTTCCCACAACAGATTTTTAGATTAAACCAAATCAACAAGCAACAAAAGAAAAAATTGATAAAATGGTCTTCATCACAATTAAAAGCCTTTGTGCATCAAAGGACTTTACCATAAAAGTAAAAAGACAACTGTACAGAATGGGAGGAAACCATATATCTGACAAGCATTTAATATCCAGAATATAAAAAAACTCCTACAACTCAACAAAAAGACAGACAAACCCAATTAAAAAATGGGCCAAGGATTTGAACAGACATTTCTCCAAAGATATACAAATGGCCAGTAAGTATATGAACATATGCTCAACATCATTAGCCATTAAGGAAACACAAATTAAAACTACAATGAGACACCACTTCATACCTACTAATATAGCTGTTACTTAAAAAAAAAATAAGTGTTGGTGAGGACGCAGGGAAATAGGAATCCATTGTACACCAATGATGCAGGTTCTGTAGAAAACAGTTTGGTAGGTACTCAGAAAGTTAAACATAGAATTATCATGTGACCCAGCAATTCCACTCCTAGGTATATACCCCAAAGCATTCAAACCAGGAACTTGGACAGATATTCATATACCAAAGTTCATTATGGCATTATTCACAATATTCAAAAGGTGGAAACAACCCAAGTGTTTATCAATAGATAACTGGATAAACAAAATGTGGCATATGCAAAAAATGGAACATTATTCATCAGTAAAAAGGAATGAAGTTCTGGTACATGCTACAAGACAGATGAACCTTGAAGATATCATTTTGAGTGAAATAAGGTAGACACAAAAGGACAAATATTATATATTTCTTACACAGAAGAATGAGCAAATTATGGCATAGAGACAGAATGCAGAATAGTGGTTAACAGGTTTGAAGGGAGGGGAAAACGGAGAGTTATTGCTATATGGGTATGAGTTTTGGTTTGGGATGATGAAAATAGTCTGGAAATAAATATTGGTTAAAGTTACACAGTATTTTCAATATACTTAATGTAAAAGAACTGTCCACTTAATATGGTTAGGATTATTATGTATATTTTACCACAGTTAAAAATAAATTATTTTTTTTAAGTATGATATTTGCAGGGGTAAGCATTTGATTCAGCTCTGGTCAACATGTTAGTCTGATTGGTAGTCAGGGGAAAGAGGTGGTAGAAAGGTTTCATTGCTTTTAAAAGAAAGTCTGTCTTTTTCCACTTAAAAATCATAACTGCATGACACCTGGAACTGTGTGGCAACCAACTATGGGCACTAAGTCAACATGTGAGGATGGCAGAGGACAAAAATGAAAAACAAAAAACACAGATAACTTTTTTTTTTGAGGTACCAGGGATTGAACCCAGGGCCTCGTACATACAAAGCAGGCACTCAACCACTGAGCTACACCCATTCCCCAAGTCATCTATTTAGTTGAGCTGCTAAATTAACCAGTCCTAGAGACAGTCTGCCCCCCCCCCCGGATATTTTTGTAATATAATTTTTGTTATTATTTAAGCCATTTAATATTTTTATTACTTATGGTCAAAAGCATTCTGATATAATCATTTAACTCCATAATAATGCTTAGGGTACCAACAAGCACAATGAAACTCAAAAAAGATTAAATAACTTGGTAATGGTCACTTAGGTAGGAAATAATGAACTGAAGCTCAATTGACCTATTCTCTTCTTATACCAGTTTTTAGGAGCATTTAAACTGAGTTGTGGATTTAAAGAGTGGACACAACTGAAAGATAAAGGGGAGTGGGACTTGAGAATTGTTTAAGTGACTGACAAAGAAGTAAAGCCAGGATATGTAACAGAGATTAAAAGGGAAATTTCAAGACTAGAGTACATTAGTAGTAAACAAGCTTAACCAATAAGCAGTCATCTTAAGTGGAGCAGAGTATCAGAGTTGAATATTTACTTTTTAAAGATTTTTTATTTACTTTTATCCATTTTTACCTCCCCTCCCCATTTTTGCTGTTTTTTTTGTGTGTGTGTCCATTCGCTGGGCAATTCTCTGTGTCTGTTTCCTGCCTTCTCTTCTCATTCTTCTCCTCCTGTCTTCATCGGGATTCGATTCTGGGAACTTCCGATGTGGGAGAGAGGCATCCTACTGCCTGCTGCCACCTTATTTCCTGGTTTTTCCGCACGTCTCATCTTGGCTCTTCCTTGTGCAACTCTCCTGTTACATCATCTTGCTGCATGGCTCACGGGGCCTGACTCGCGCATGGGGCCTGGCCGCACACCCATGCAGAGAGCCTGGGGGGCTCACTCGCTCACAGTGCCTGGCAGCCCGCGCCTTCTATATTTTTCTTTATTTTTACCGGGAGGTCCTGGGGATCGAACCCAGGTCTCTCCACATGGGAGATGGATGCTCAAGCATTTGAGCCACATCTGTGCCCCCAGAGTTGAATATTTTTATTGTTGAAATACTCTGGATGAAGGCTATGTGGGCTGTGGCACGAGTATGGAGGGAATGACATTTTGATTGGTCAAGGATTAATTTATTCGATATTTACTAACCTCTCTGATATGCACTGGGGGTACAGTGGTAACTAAAATACACAAGATGCCCTTGTGGAGTTTCACACTCTAATGTGAAGAATAAACAAGTATTAACTAGAACTTTCGTGTCTATAGAATTTAGGGCGACCACAGTCAGAGGCACACAGTGATAGCCAATCTGAGATGAAGTTCCATGGTTATAGCCTGGCCAGCAACCTGAGACCTTTACTCAGGATTACAAACAGAACACTGGTGATTACATAAGAATCAAATAACAATCAGGATGACAATGGCTAGCATTCATGTAATTTAAATACACTAAGAAATAAATGTTTAATTAATGAATATCTGATCAAGTTTCTCCCATCCAACTCCTCAAACTCATTACTTAATAAACTTTGGACTATTATTTCTTAGACTGATGCAAATAACTATTTGAAGAGAAATATGGTATTCTTTGCAAAGTAATTCATGTTTCATTCAATATTCATCTGCTAGAACAGATTCCAAGAGGGTAGGTGTAGCAGTTTGATATTATTTATGAATTCCAAAAAGATATTTGATTATGTTTGTAAACTGGTCTGATCCTCTGGGGATGATACCCTTTAATTGTATTACATTCAGCTGAGATGCCTTGATTAAATTATGTTAATATTAGGACTTGGATTCAACCACATCATTAAAGTGGGACTCAGCGTTGAGTCCCAGCCCCTGGTGGGCTAATAAAATTCTCACACAGAAGTAGATACACAGAGAATGTAAACAGAGGGAGAGACAGCTCCACAGACACAGCAGAGGCCCCGGGGACAAGAGATGAACCATTTGCTTGGTAGTTTACAGCTGACCTTGTGAAGAGAACAGAACAGCTGGGCCAGAAAGAAACGATTCCCGGGAAGACAGAGGAGCCCTATGCCAGCCTACAGGTAAGATAGGAAGAAGCAGCTGGACCTAAGGAGCCTGAAGAGGGAAGAGAAAGGCTGAACCCTCCCAGGTGTTGCCCACCATCTTGCTTCAACACGTGGCAGAAGGGAGGGTTTGGTAAGGAAGTAACCTTGAGTTGGACTCTTTAGGGCCTTGTAATGATAAGCTTTTACCCCAAATAAATACCCTTTATAAAAGCCAACAGATTTCTGGTACTTTGCATCAGCACCCCTTTGACTAACTAATACAGTAGGGATATTTGTCATTTTGTTCACTGCTATATCTCCAGCACCTGGAATAACACCCAGCATTTTTATTAACTAGACTAAGTGAATGGGGTTAATAAGCACCTAGTAGATGGCTAAACGTCAGACACTATGCTAGTTTACCATTTAAAGGCTCTAATTAAAATATATTGATCACCACATATCAAAGTACATGATAATGAGGGAGCAAGATTATTAAGAATCTAAAAAAATATCTGTCCTGGATAAAGGAGTTTATTGTAATCTTCAAAAACTTTTCAATTAAAAACAACAACAACTACATTATGTCTTGAAAAATTCTTATTGTACCATTAGTTGATACAATTAGATAATCTGGTACAAACAATGATGGTGGTAAATCACAGGAAAATAATTTCATTTGCTGCTTCTAAAAATTTTAATTATTCTTTTTCTTCTCAAGTACATGCCCTTTAAATAAATAAAAAACTGAAGTGAAAATATCAGTTAATATGAAGCAACATAAAAGAACAGAATCAGAAGGCAAATTCCAAAGAGATCAGTGCTATAACTAGAGATATGGAAATGTCAGGACAGAGAAGCAAAGCTTCACTAAAAAGCAACAGAACTGTACCCCAACTGAGTTTTACATCTCTTATCTACTCTTCATCAGTTAAGTTTTTCGGTGGCAAAGATATTCAGTCTTTCAATAACCTATTTCAAAAAGGAAATGTTTTTAAGTAAAGGTAGATGTCATGATTACAAAAATCTAAATATGTTTTTGGTTCCAAATGGTCTTCCTCCCCGTTCACACCCTAGGAGCAGAACACCTCTATCTGAAACAACACACTCACTGCTGCTTCATATAGAAAACATTTCATGAAATAAAGAGCACTAGATTAGGAACCTAGTCTTTACTCTGCAATTAATGTTGTGACTTTGTACAAGGCACTCAAGCAATCTGGGTCAGTTTACTCCACCAAAAAATGAAAGAAATGGACTAGATGATCTTCAAGGTCTATCCAAGTCTGATATACTAAAAAAATTAATTGAGTGAAGCAATCCTTCAGTGCCACCTAGACTCCAAGGACCCCAGCATTCATAACCATTCAGAGCTCTACCTAAAAAGGGAAGTGCTAAGTAGGAAAGTATAGTAAAAATAAAGAATTCAAATTGGCATTTATATAGCTTTTACCAACGTGAAGACATTAGCCATACTAGCAAACCAAAGAAAAAGACCCATTTCTTATTCAGCTTTTGCCTATAGAGAGGAAAGGGGAAAGGACAATTTCTCTATATTCAGAATATTTTTGCATTCTGGCTAGGAAAACAAAAGTAAATTCAGTTTAATTCTCATATATTTAATATTTTTTGTGTAATGGGATAGTTTTCAAACTTTGAAAAGTGTAAGAATCAACTATGGTGCTTGTTTTTTTTTAAAGAAATGTAGATCCCCTTAAAAATGATTCATTAAGTTTCATTTAGACAGGGTCCAGGTATTTGCATTTTAAAAAGCACCCCAGGGGAAACAGATGTGGCTCAACAGATTGGGCTCCCGTCTATCAAACAGGAGGTACATGGTTCAATTCCGGGGGCCTCCTGGTCAAAGGCAAACTGGCCTATGCAGTGAGCTGGCCCTCGTGGAGTGCTGGCCTGCGGAGTGCTGGCGCAGCAAGATGATGCAATAAAAAGAGACACACAGGAGAGATAATAAGAGACACAGCAGACCAGGGAGCTGAGATGGCTTAAGAGATTGAGTGGCTCTCTCCTACTCCGGAAGGTCCCAGTGCAGCTAAAGAGAAGACAAGAAGAGAAAAACAGACAGGGAGCAGACAGCGAGTGTAAAACTGAGGTGGGCGGGAATAAATAAATCTTTTTTTTTTTAAAAAAAAAAAGGCACCCCAGGTGACACTAGTGGCCCTTGGTCGAGAAATAATGCCCTAGCCCAGATCAACAAAAAGTTGAAGGTGTTCAAAAACAGAAATTGTTTCTAAAGCTTGAGTTTTCACAAGACTATATATCTACAAAAACCAGGGAACTACAAGGCATTCAAAATAAGCAAGTCTGACAGAACTTGTAGATTTCAGTGGTTCCCAAACACTGTATACTCTTTAGGATTAGTCTAAGATGCTTTTACAGACACAGATTGAGACCAATTAAATCAGAGTCTCTGGGAGTTGGAATTGGGTTCAGCCTTCAAACTTTTAAAAGGCTCCCTTGTAGCCAGTGCAGACGACCACTAAGTTAAGCAACAGATCTCTGGGACTGGTTAGTCAGATTAAGTTTTATGAAAAAAGGTGATTTTTTTTAACTGGATCTTTATTTGGCTAAAAGTTTAAACGAAAAAGATGAGTGTAATAGATAGGATCCCAGTAGGGAAGGAAAAAAATAAATAAGTTTTTGCCCACAGAATAAAGGGGAAAATAAGAACAGTAAATGTATGAATGTATTTTACAAATTTTAGTTTTGAGGCAACATTCCAAATGGAAGTCTTTTAGTAGTTATGTTCTATAAAGTTGTCCTAATACTTAACTAGCAAATATTGAAGTCACTAGGGGTAATACAGGGTTATGTTCTTACAAATCTCTGATCAAAACATTTTGTCAACAGATCACTACATAATCTAGGGTTTGTGTGTGCATGTGTGTGTGTGTGTGTGTGTGTTTTAAGGCCAGTAAAAAGAATTTATTTGGGAAATAGGGGAAAGAACAGAGCTTGCTGGGAAATGGGAGAAAAAGATGGAAATACATACCAAGATTTGGTGCGGGTTCCTCTAGGCAGAGAGAGCCATAATCTAGTTTTATGTTTCATATAAGTGTATTCCTGTTTAAAGACAGGTTACATCTTTTGCGTTCTCCTTAAATTTGCATACAGTGATTCCCTAGGAAGCTCTTTTTTCACCAGGCTTTTGGAGAATTCCCCTATTTAACCCCATCTAAAAAGAGAATGTTTTAAAGCAACATTTAAACAAAGTCTGGGGGCATAAATTTAAGCAAGTTTAATCACAAATCACATTGAGGGACAGGTAATTGGAACTCATTTAAAAAGGTGTTAATTCATTAACACTGAACTCACAGCACTCTAATTCATGCTTGAATAATGCTTATCCAACTCTCATCTTTTCTGTAAGGCATACCACAGTCTTTTGCTTAGGAACACTAGACAGCACTTCATTACTCTGCTCGGGGGCCATTTTTAAGAGCAAAATCACCAACAAAAAGCCAAAAATGTGAAAAACATGGTACTAAATATATAGGGAAAAGGATATTTGTTTACAAAATGAGAACTGAAACAAGGAGGCAGCGCATCACCTTGTTTGACTTCAGCTGGGAACTTGAAACATTGGTTGACTGAAATGTTTTGCTGCTCTGTATACTATCACAAACGACTGGAAGTGCCTTAGTTCAATTATACAATTATGAGACTATATACAAATGGACTATATATGTACATACACATAAACGTTTATCTTGCAGTTTTATTATAAGCTACTGTAATGTATGCTAAAGAATTAGCTAAAATCACTCAAGAACTAGGTGATAAGTCCACAGTTTTTTGAGACAGATCCTTTCAGCAGTCCCAAATCTTCAACCTGTCATTACCTACAGTAATGGGAAATTGGGAGTGTATAGCTTACTAGCAGGGGCAGGGAGCTCTAAACTTTTCTCATTAAATATTGATATTCAATTTCCTTTATATCCTATGATGGTACATTAGATCTCCTATGATCCTGGCCAAAGGTCAGACCCAGTTAAAACAGAGAGGGTGCTAACAGATGTGTATAGCTAGCCAAACACTGTATTAGATTTGGAGAATGCTATAAAGTTGGGAATGACCTTTTAGCAAACCCCTAGGTATTTCTTCCACCTTCACTGAAGAGGTCCTAAAAAAGCAGAGAAAATCTGTAATATTTTCACTAAGAACCTCTATTCCAAGCATTGGTTGTTCTAAAAGATTAAACTATAAAGGATTTTTACGCAGAATTCTGAAGTATATTAATCTATAAAATCTTGTAATAAGTTTCTTTTGGCAGATGGGCTATTTTGTAAAGAAAGCCAATAGGGAGAGTAACAATAGAAATATTATCATAGGTGCTGTATGGGAATACAGGAGAAAAATTAATCATGTATGTATTAATTACACATATAAATGCATGCACTATCCTTACCTTGAAAAGGCTTACAATTTAGTCAGTGATGTGGATGATAACACATAAACTTCCAGTACAATGTTTTTAGAAAATAGCACCAATCATCAATTATATATTATAAAGCAAATATACTTTAGTAAGGCAAGTTACAAACTCATCCAAGGCAATTAACAGTACAGAAAGTAAGCTTGTATCATTTTACATAATACACATGCTCTTTAAAATTTATAAATTAAATCTATTTTTATTACCTTACATTAAGAGTTGCCTTCCCGTGAAGAATTTTGGCCTGTCTTGATAAAATCTACTGTAATATTTTAAAAACTCAAATATAAAATATGAAGTTGAGAACCATATCCTAGAAATTACAAAGAAATAGATTTCATTACTTGTTTTTTAATAGATTCTTTGATTCATTCACTAACTAATCAAATATTTCAGAGCACCCATAGTGGTAGCTCAGACTTTCAAGTCAGGCTGCCTGGATTCAAATCCCAGCTTCTAACACTTATTAACATGTAACCCTGGGCAAGTTGGTTAATCTATTTGTGCCCCAGCAAAATGGAAATATTAATAGTACCTATCTCATAAGTCTGTTATGAGAATATATGAATTAATACATATTTAGGCACTTATATAGCATATATCATTAGCTATTATTAGTTATTGCTATGTTTCAGAATGTGCTATGCAGTAGACACACAGCCCTTACTGTCATAGACCTTACAATCTAGTAAGAATTTCAAATAAACAATAAAGGATATTACAGTATAATTACCATGGTATTGTATATGACAGCAAACAGGAATCCCTACATTTGGGACTGTTGGACAGGCTTTATGAGAAAACAGAAATTCACCAAGCTACCGTAAAATGAAAGAGGTAAGAAGCAAGTTCCTGAAAGACAGAATGATATGAGCACAGACCCAAGGGCTCTACAGTTAGGGAACAGCAGAAATGATAAAAGGCTGAATTTAGGCCACATCAGTATACATGAACATTATAGTATTCTTTAGTCCTCTAATAGTCCTTCAATCAGGATATACTATCAAATTTGGCATCCAAATTAGAGAACAAATTTCTGATAACTCAGGATGAAGCAATATTCTGGCAACTTTAGAAAGCGAAACAACTATATTTTACTATTGGCTACTTCTCAGAAACAGATTAAGTTGCCCTCTCTTTTTGGTATGCTGGTGAAAGAGAAGTTGTTAACTTACCGAAGGTACATGGATAAGACTTGGATCTAGATCTTTTTTAACCAAGTCCAGAATACTTTCCACTACACTGGCTGACTCCAGTTCCAGATACTGGTCAAACTGTTATTTTTCACAATGTTCCAAAGCTACATTTGCATTAATAACTTTGTCCTTTAAAATGTAAATATCTCTTGCTTCCATTCATATACCTTAGTCTGAAATGGAATCCTAGAAATTCAATCAGAAGGAAGATAAAAGTCATTAAAACTAATCACCTACCTAATGATCAAGTACCGTAACATCCTGGACCATTAATTTGAAGAGGCTGCTTTCCTCCTATTTAACACGTGTCTGTTGTGATCAAGCACTGAAAAAGCACAGGCCTGGTTTTTTTTTTTTTTTTTAAAGATTTTATTTATTTATTCATTTATCCCCCCCATGCTGCTTGTGCTCGCTGGGTCAGCTAACCACGCCGTGCGGGCGGGCCTGCCTTCACCAGGAGGCCCCGGGAACCGAACCCAGGGCCTCCCATATGGTAAACGGGAGCCCTACTGATTGAGCCACAGCCGCTTCCCCAGGCCTGGTTTTAAATGACAGAGTACAGCATGAGGTTATCAGATCCCCTGGCTAAGCACTGTTAGGACATAGGTGAGGGGTATGAGTCAAGAAGGACGTAAAATTTTCCATTCTAAACTGCCTATTCAAAAAATTATAATGGACAGTTTTTCTCCAATAACTATAAAAATCTGTCAATATTGCTCACAGATTTAACAAATCCAATGAAAAGTTGTACTAAGAAAGAATCAACCATTTGGTTACCAATAAATCAGCAGGTAAATGAACTTGCCAGGACATTTAATAGCCCAGTTTTTAATATCTTTACTAGTTATATGGAAAATCTAAATGCTCCCTGCCGGACTTCTGTAAACTCAACTCAAAAACATTGACATTTGCTTCATCCTGAGAATGAAATATGACTGAAAATATGTCAGAAGTTAATTTTTTTAATACTAAAGGAATTAAAGTTTTAAAACTTATTAGACTTATAGGAGTTCTAATAATTGATTCTAAAATTTCTGTAATAAGAACACAGTTATAAAATATAACTCAGCTGGATATTTAGCCAATCTCTCAAAGCACAATAACCAAATTTAGATTATCATCCATGAGACACCCACTTTTAAAAGGATTATGGATTTCATCAGATATATATTTTGGTAATCTAAGCACCTCTTAAAATATATGTGTATATATATATAAATAACATTTTTGTAAGCAAATACACATATATGCATATATATTTATATATCATTTTGCAAATGTTTGTATGTATTGTGAGAATTTTGATTTTTACTCATAATAAAATAAATAAATAAATAAATAAAAAAGAAATTGGCTAGAGTAACTAGCAAGGAACAAATGGCTTTGAGGAGATCAGGTAGACTCAGAATTAATACATATTTAGCCTAATCAAAAGTCACTGGTTACTTTGATTTATGAATGAGATTGTGGCTAAAAGGGGTAGTCTGAGGATATAAATGCCAACTGAATGGAAGCTAGAGAATAATCTAGGGCAGGGATTCTTAACAAGGGGTCCATGAGCTTGAACTGAAATTCAAAAATACATTATTCTTGTGGGGCTGTTTTGGTACAGGTGTGATATATTAAGTAATACACAGTACAATGTGGACTTAGTAAGGGGTCTGTGGTTTTCACCTGACTGGCAAAGGAGTCTGTGGAACAAAAAAGGTTAAGAATCCCTGATCTAGGGAACGTATAACATAGCGATTTGGGTGGTGGATAAAGACTGTGGTTAAAAGTGCAAACAAAAGAATGTTCTTTTTTTTTTTTTAAAGATTTTATTTATTTATTCATTTATCCCCCCCTTGCTGCTTGCGCTCGCTGGGTCAGCCAACCACGCCGTGCGGGTGGGCCTCCCATATGGTAAACGGGAGCCCTATTGATTGAGCCACAGCCGCTTCCCAGAATGTTCTTCTTTTACAAGGTATTACAAATATGGTGACACATGGAAAAATTAAAACTAATGTAACTTATGGGTGATAATTAACAGTAATATTGTAATATTTTTGCAGCAACGGCAAGGAAGATATATCAATTCTAAGAGACAATTATAGGGGGTTATAAGGGAGTGTGGGGTTTTTACTTTTGGAGTAATAAAAAAATTGACTGAGGTGATGACAGCACAACTCTGATGAAAATGAGAGCCACTGAGTGTACACTTCAAATGGATTGTACAAACCATGGGGCTGTATAACACAGGGACTCCAGAGATGGAAGATGGACTATGCTTAGCAGGACAAATATAAGAACATCCTCTCATGATCTATTACAAACGTATACTAATACAGGGTGCTAATAATCGGGTGGGTTGGGGAGAAAGTATACCAAATGTAAGATATGAGCTATAATTAGTAGTAATATTTTGACAATGCTATTTCATAGTTTCTAACAAAAGCTGCACAACAATGCAAGGTGGTGCTGGTGGTGCGACATACGGGAGCCCTGTATGATGATATGCAAGCACTGTATGATGATATGCATGTTTGTTTTGTAAGTTCACAACTTTTACTATATACTTATTGTTTATGTATGTTCCTGTATGAATAACTTCAATAAAATTTAATTTTTAAAAAAGTCATTGGTTATAAAGTTTTCCCATAATTCAGCTGCTGTTGCAGGATAATTTTATCAAAACTAAGATTTGAATATAGCTCTTAATCCAAAAAATTTACACAAGTACAAGGATTATCCTTTTCTGATCATAAAATACACAAGCTGAATTATACATTTAATAACACCAATTTGCATCTGAATAGCACTTTACAGTTTCTGAAGAGCTCATACACATTTGAAGATGGCAAGGCAGATTATCATCCTTACATAAATGAGAAATCTGAGACATCAACCAAATCTCTTGCCCAAGGTCACAAAAACAACTAAAATGTAGATACAGAATTTTTCCTATATTAATTCATTCAACAAATATCTAGAGTGCTTACACATATGTTAAGGACTTGTCAATTGTGAAGGAGATAGAACAAGGTCCCTGCTCTCCAGTTCATGTTCTAATGGGGAAGAGAGATAAACCATCCATATGAAGGTCTGGAAGAGCACCCCAGGCAGACAAAAAGCAAGTATAAAGTCCCGGAGGCAAGATGGATCTTGGAATGAGAGGGGGGAGCACTTAAAGACAGACATAATCTCCGTGACTATGTGGAGTGCTTTGGTTCAGCATATAGGATTTCAAGTACAACTGGAAAGATAGAGGTCAGATGCTATGATTTATGTTTTTAAAAAAATCATTCAGGGGGACGGATGTGGCTCAAGCAGTTGGGCGTCCATCTCCCATATGGAGGAACCTGGGTTCGATCGCCGGGACCTCCCGGTAAAGAAAAAAAATCATTCAGGCTGCTATATGAAGAATGAATTGTAATACAATCAGGGAGAGGCACCCGTGGAGCTTCAAAAGAACTAGTAATGGTCTATTCTTTGGAGAATACTCCTGGAGTGCAGGTACACAGGTGCTTGTTCTTTTTGAAACCTTATATACTATTCTGTATAAAATTTCACAATCTTTTAAAAATTAAGTTGTAGAGATGTAAGGGTGGAAGCTGAGAAATCAAAGTAATGGAATTTTGAAAACACTTCAGGGCATGGTCAACAGACTTTTCTGATAGGTGGAGGAAAGAGGCAGGGGCAGGAATCAAGGCTGATCAGCGAGTCTCAAAGCTGGGCAATTTTGCCCCGGCAATTTTGCCCCCGAGGGGACATGTACAATGCCTGGAGACACTCTTGGTTGTCACAACTTGGGGGAGAGGGGTTGTTGTTAGCCCCTAACAACAAAGAATTGTCTGGCCCAAACATCAATATTGGCAAGAGTAAGAAACCCTGATTTAAACTGATGCCAACTGGCCCCACCCTAGAATACCCAGACTTCTGGGAAAATCTACAAAAAAAATTAGAAATGGATTAGAAATTAGAATTTCAATATTTAAAGACAAGATATATTGTGGTGCACATTATGAAATAAAGTTTATTTGCTTTGGAGATAAATTACCACTGCAGTAACAGTAAGTTGATCACGACTGATAGGTAAAAAGTCTAATAAAATGTGAGAAAACCAACTGCTGATTAATAAATGCCATTTGTTGGACATATTCTCAAATACAATTGAAAAACTTCTAGTCTGCAATACCACCCAACACTACTTGTACAGTTCTTTATACCCCAGCTATGCTTAAATCTGTAGTCCAAGAAGTTCAGTGCTTTACCAAATACAAATTCCCATAAAAATTTAAAGGGATGGCTATGAACAGTGGAAAAAAATATAATCAGAGTTTATAAAGGGACAATATAGTAGGAAAGGCTGATTGGAGGGAAATGATGGCCCAGTTGTATCTATATGCATATAACTGCTTAACTACCTGACTTATTTTGAGCCTTGAGCAAGTGGACGATTTTATGTTATCAGGAACAAGTCTGCAATATTCATTTCTCACAATTCCTCTAAGACCAGGAATGGAAAAATTACTCTTTTAGACCTAATTCACGAAAGATAAAATGCCACAGAGTTGGGAAAGTTTCTTTTACCACCTTCTTTGTTATCTAAATGATTAATTTGGGGGGAAATAACACTTTGATACACTCAAGAATAAATAGACTAAGATTTCTAAAGCGCCCTAAAGAATTCCTGTTACTACAAAATAATTAAGACTGTAAATTATGTATCCAGCCCTGAGAAGGTCTGGAAGTTGAAAAGGCAATTCTGAACATTACCTTACATTTGAGTTTCCAAAGGTTCGGGCTGGGAGAAATACTACTCCAAGAAGCCACAATCAATCTTGTTCAAGAAACGGATGCTGTCTCTATAAGATCCTCAACAAAACTGGCCATGGTCACACCCAATACTAGGTTACTAACTCAGCTTAACACTTAACTCCAGAAACAATCACTTAAAAAAAAAAAAAAAAGTAAATTTCACATTGTCACTTCCTCATCCCATTATTTTTTTTAAAAACTTCGAAACTAGCTTAAGAACTAAGAGGCCTCTAGGCTGAATTTATACCCCCTTTAAATAAAACTTAAAAATCTGACGATACAAAAGTAAAATACAGGGACACTTTACTACCCTGAAAATCATCCTGGGATCCCGAAAGGCCGGGCGGACGTTTCCCGTAGCATCACCTCGCGGAGTCCCGGGCGCTTTTCCAAGGGACCCTCCCGGGCTGCAGCGCTCTCGAGACTCTGTTGCGTCATTCACCCCATCGACGTCACGGCCTTCCCCAGAAATACACAGAATGACCCTCGGCGGAAAATTCATCCACATTACATCCCTGAGGGGGCGACCGGTAAGAAACTACTATTTTCTTCAGCTTTTCCAAAACCCGAGGTCAACTGCCGGAGCCGCTCCAGTACCCAGACAAAGAGGAACCCAACCTCACCTATGAATGCGCGCAGTGAGTGAAAGCGCCAAAACAAACCCATTTCTCGCGAAATCTTAAGCCCAATTCTCGCGACATCTTTCGCCTTCTTTTTCAGCCCAACCCCCCCCACTCCAGCTCGTTGCCTTAGAAACATCGCGAGATTTCTTTCTTTCAGTCCCCGCCCCCTTACGGCACGATGGTCGCACAAGAATGTGATACAGCTTCGACGGCCGCCATCTTATTTCTTTCTTAGCAGTTAGCTGAGAGGAGGTCTCTGCGAAGAAGCGGCAGCGGCCACTGTACTGTAGCTATGGCAGACTATTCAACCGTGCCTCCACCTTCTTCGGGCTCAGCTGGTGGCGGCGGTGGTGGCGGAGGAGTTAACGATGCTTTCAAAGATGCGCTACAGAGAGCCCGGCAGGTAAGTGGACCGCGCGGCGGGATCCCCACAGCTCACGGTAATTGGCCGCTGGCTGAGTAGGCCGCTACCTCTTCGCGCATGAGGAATAGGAAAGAGGTGCCCTTCCGGCCTCCGAAATGTGAGGGGACTCGCTTTTACCCACGTTGGTAGCACCGATAGAGACCGGAATCCGGAATTGTATTCTTGGTGCCTTAAGCCATTTAGAACCCTCACGCGTGCTAAGATGGCTTTAGGTCTTTCTCCCGCTTATACTGCACTCGAGTTTCTCTAAGGAGTTAGTTTAGCTTCCCCATTTCTTCAGAATGAATATCCTCCCTGCGGGTAAAGCGCGCGTAGTTTTACACAATGGGGTGGAAAGTTCTGGTAATGCGTTTGGGAAGGGACTAAGGTCTACAGGCCCTACATAGTAAGGGGAGAGATTTGTCATTAAAGCAGTTCTTATTGCTTCCAGCCCATTCGAGCTCTCCCTTCCATTTGAACAGTCTTTCGGTACCATTCACATTCACACCTACATTACGAACAAGCTTAAGAGAGCACTAATATACCGCGTTGAAATCCTTCCTCTGGGCGGAATTTCCGTGTCACTTTCTTCTACCAGTCCTACCCCCATAATTCTCAAAATGGCCTCGGGCTCATTATACCCGTAGTTTCAGTTTGAATCTGCCTCTCTGTTCAGAGTCGTAAACTGGACAGACCTTTTCGCATTACGTAGGTTCGTACATTTTCCCTAAAGGCATTTCCTCCCAAATGAAAGCTGTAAAAAAAAAAAAAAAAATTATTCAGGAATTTTCAAGATTTCTTAATTTGTAATTTACTTTTATTAGACAGTCCCTTCTTAATGTAGTTATAGTATAAAAATGTGATGTTGGTATGGTCTGGTATATAAGCAGGGGAATCCGATTCTCGTTATGATACTATGCATATGGTACAAGGTACTAGACTTCTTAGACACATTGTTAAGCGACTGGTAATCAGAAACGAATATTGTGATATGTTTTGATTGTTTTAGGAGTTTTACTTAATTCTTACCCCCCCCCAGTACGATTAAAGGAACATTTGAATCAAAAGAAAATTCATAAAATCTATAATAATGTAATATAGCGTTTATTTTTATAAAGTGGACACTATAAAAATATACCTGTCCTCATTTATAATCAGAAATATTTGGAGGGATCAACAGAAGAGCTTAATTAATACTAATTCTGCGGGGTTTTTTTCTTTCATCTAATCCTTTTTAATTATAGTATTTCTGAACATGCTTAGAGTTGCAACTGAAACATTTATATATAACTGAAGTTTTATTAGATCAGGTTGGAAGAGTCACCTGAATTATTTTATTCATCCAGCATTTTGAATTGATCTGTGTCACATATATTTAAGATGCTGGAATTTTTTTTTTTTCTTCCATGTGAAATTAGGACCTTCCCATCTAGGAAGATTTGAGACCAAGGAATCAGACAAGAATGAACAGTAATATCTGATTAATGCCATCAGAAAGGAGTAGACAAAACAAGGGCGCTGTTAATTGATTCACTTAGTCTATGAGCATAGAGTTTCTATTTCTACTATGAGTCAGATACTGTAAAAGGCACCAGAGAGGGGATGCCTAAGTGAAGGGGTGATATTTGAGTAAGACATTAAAGAATGAAGGTCTAACCACTGGAAATAAGCAGCATGTGGTAAGGTGTGGGGAGTTTGTAATGACAAGACCCTAAGAATGGAGTAGCTGGAGGACAGGAACAGCATTGGGTAGAGAAGAAAGGTGGAAATTGAGGTGAGAAAAGTCGTATTTGGATATGGGTTCCAAATTGTGAAAGAACTTGGTTTTCTATGCTTAAATTTAAAGTTGAGCTGCTATTAATTTCCTAATTAAAGGTAGACTTTTAAAATAAATTATCCTTAAATTATGGACTTTCTTGCCTTCTTTGATGACAGATGTTCTGATGCCTTTGCTGTGATTATTCAAATATTTTTTTTTACAGAATTCATCTTAAATAAATATTTATCCATTTCCAAAATCCCCATCTAATCTTAAGGTTCCTTTGTCCAGAGTATTATGTTATTTGGCAAGAAGAGGTAAAAGATCAACTTCTTGTCCTCAAGGAGTTCAAGAGGTATTTGCCATGCTGTTGGCATTTTTAACTGGACAGTGCTTTTATTGTAGGAAAGCAGGACAAAGTGACTAGGAACTTTGGTTCTTTCCTAGTAAATGCTAGTAGTGTTACTCTAGCTACCCTCTAGAGTTGTTGCCCTCTGGTAATTTAGGCACAGTTGCTGGATCCTCTCTTTTTCTAGGGAATCCTGATAGCTTATATTTTATATGAAATTTCCAGAGATTTATAATATTCTTTGGCCCAAATCACCATATAGCTTTTCTGGTTCAGGAATTCCAGCCTCGACCCTTTAGAAATTTATTTTTGTGAATTTCAAGTTGCAAAGCCAGAGGGTGGGATAGGGTTTTTTAAATTAGGTCTTTGGTAGCCACATGTAAATAACAAATTTTGTGCTGTGGGACACTGAAAATTAAGATGTATTAATCTACTCTTTTTCTTCTTGCGATTATGTTAAGTGAATCAGACTGCAAGATTAGATGAGGAGAATGGTAGATTACAAACTAGATTATCAACCTCCATCCCTTAGCTTCTAAACAACTAATAAATTAGTCATTAAAGTTGCAATTACTGTGTGTGTGTGTGTGTGTGTGTTTGAGGTGCTGGGGCTGTGGATTGACCCGGCACCTTGTATATGGGAAGCAGGCACTCAACCGTTAAACCACATTGGCTCCCCTGAGTTGGTTTTTTTTTTTTGTTTGTTTGTTTTTTTCGTTTCTTTTCTTGTTTGTTTTGTTTTTAGGAGGCACCGGAACCGAACCCAGTACCTCCCATGTGTGGGGAGCAGGCCCTAAACTGCTTGAGCCACATCCCCTCCCCTCTCAAAGTGGTTCAGGCCGCATTGAATGAATGATAGGAAAATAGAGCTGTTGATTTTTTTAAATTACCATCTCCCATTTATTTTTTACAAATAAATCAGTTTTATTGATACATATTAATAAAGCATAAATCCAGACAAAGTATACAATATTTGGTATAATCACATAGTTGTGCGTGTGTCACTTCTGTCATTATTAGAGCTTTTTCATTATTCCAACGACAACAACAACAGAAACCCTCATCACCTGTCAGTCTCTGCTTCCCCTGCTGTACATAGCTGCTATTCTGTTTCTCTCTAGTTTATCTGTATTTATATTCTGTAAAATGTGTTATATGCAGTATCACCCATATTCATATTTCACATGAGGTTTCACTATGTTACACAGTACTGTTATATATTTTTTTGCTTTCTTTCTAGTAGTATACATGACCTTAGACTTTCCCTTTCAACCACTGTCGTGCCCATATAATAGCACTGCTAGGTGCAAACACTATGGTGTGCTTTCACCATTTCTATTCATTTTCCAAAGATTACAAACAACCTTTTTACGAGTTCTGCACAGAAAACTCATCTTTCCATTCTTTACCCTCCGATTTTCTGGTGACCAGTATTCTAATTATTAACTCCATTTACACAGTATATTTAGTTCATAATAGTGCGGTCATAACAGTATTTGTCCTTTTGTGTCTGGCTTGCTTCACTCAATATAATGTCCTCCAGGTTCATCCATGTTGTCATAATAGCTGCAAAATATTGCATCGTGTATATATACCACAAATTGTTTTTCCATTCATCAGTTGGTGGACACCTGGGTTGTTTCCATCTTTTGGCAATTGTGAATAAATGCTGCCGTGAACATCCGTGTGCAGATGTTTGTTCGTGTCACTGCTCATTTCTGGGTTTATAGCAAGTAATGGTATTGCCAGGTCACGTGGCAACTTCTTAGGAACTGCCAGTCTTCCAGAGTGGCTGTATTCTTCATTGAAAAAGCACTCTTGTCTCTCCACATCCTCTCCAACACTTGTAGGAAAACTAGCATTTGATTAAGATTTTGATTTTATTATATTTTGTCAAAGGATAGGAGAGGCTTGATTGTGATAATCAAAGATTCCTGTGTTATAGAGAGGGTGCTTGTACAGTTTTAATAAAATGAAGGCTTAGTAATGCCATGTTTCTGGCATTTTACATACCCCGTCACATTTAAGTACTAAAGAAATTTTATTTTGAAAATCATTCCTTTCTTTCAGAATTCATTCTTTTTTTTTTTTTAAGATTTTATTTATTTATTCATTTATCCCCCCCTTGCTGCTTGTGCTCGCTGGGTCAGCTAACCACGCCGTGCGGGCGGGCTTGCCTTCACCAGGAGGCCCCGGGAACTGAACCCGGGGCCTCCCATATGGTAAATGGGGGAGCCCTACTGATTGAGCCACAGCCGCTTCCCCAGAATTCATTCTTAAAGGCTTAATATATGTCTGATACGATGCCATACTGTAGGATTTAAGGACGGATTGGTTGTATACCTTATTCATGTACAGGCACCTTTTTGTTTTAAAAAATAAATAAATGTTATTGATATAAGTAAAGCATACAGTCCATCCAAAGTGTACAATTCATGGTTTTTGGCGTAATCACATAGTTCTGCATTCATCACTTCAGTCATTATTAGAGCATTTTCATTATTTCAATTTAAAAAAAACATAAAAATTCATCACCTCTCAATCTCTGTGCTTCCCCTGCTGTACATAGCTGCTAATTCTGGCAATTCTTGCATCTTTATTTATTTCAAAACAATTTTATTGAGATATATTCATATACCATACGTTCTATCTAAAATGTATAGTCAGGGGCCCTTAGTATAATCACAATGTTGTGCTTTCATCACCAAAAAAAAGTTTTAGAATAATTTCATTACTCCAAAAAGAAAAACTCCACACCTTTTATCAATCACCTCTTAATCCCTCTATCCTTCCACAGCTCTACATAAACACTAATCTAATTTCATCTTTATAAATTGATTTATATTTACATATTAAATAAATGGGATTATACAATACATAGTGCTCTGCATAGGCACCTTTTTTGCAACTATAATTAACTTTATTTATTTTTTATTTCTATTTATTTATCCCCCGTCTTTGTTTGCTTGCTGTCTGTCTTTTTAGGAGGCACCAGGAACCGAACCCAGGGCCTCCCATATGGGAAGGAAGCACCTAATTGCTTGAGCCACCTCCATTCCCGTAACTATTTTTGGCTAGGGGGGAAATCTTTCATTTTTTTAATCCAATATTTGATATCTCCATGTGGACCTGTTTTATAGCTGAATTAGAGTATGCTGATATGTTCTTACTGGCTGGCAGTTTACTGAAGATATACATACTGGGCTCTGTGCTAAGCATGTTTTGCATTCATTCCATTTAATCCTCACAATCCTACTAGGCAGGTATAGAAACTATTATCCTTTGTTCAGAATACTTAAGGAAATTAGGCAAGGCCACAAAGGTAGTAAGCAGTAGAACCAGGATTAAAATCCCATACTGTCCGACCCCAAAGCCTAAGGGAAGCATGTAGTGGGCTGGAAATAAGGAGAATAGGCGTTTTTGGTATTTAAGTAGATTATCTTGGGCAAATCAGCCTTTTTTTTTTTTCCCCCTTAATTCCAAAATTTTTGGATTCTCAGAATGGTCAGTGAAAGTAAGGGGTTGCCTAGACTTAGTTCTAACTTAATTCTATATTATGTTTAATAAAAAATGTGTATAGTTAGTTATTTTTCAGTAGTTATTGATTCTCTTGAATTAGGGAATGTGTATTTCCTATTGATCTTGGAAAATTGATAATGAAATCTTTATTGATACTTTTGCTAAAAGCTCTTCTCTAATGTCTTTGTATCATTTCTGAATTTTTAAAGTGGTGTTACTGTTATTTGAGTGAACCAAGTATCAAGTTCATTTTGATAGTTTTAGAACTATTCAGTGAATAGGGAGGTAATAAATAAGTATCCTTTCTTTGTGCAAAAGTTCCTTGGAGTTAAGGAGTGCTGCTCTCCAAACTTGGAGCCTTAATAAAAGCTAACTGCAATAGATAAAACTTAAACCATTTTCCTGTCATTAGTAAATAGTACTGTTTTCTCTAGCATGAAATACTTTACTTCTAACATCTGCCCATCATCGTTGGTTCATATATATTTAAGTTCTAATGGACAGTTCAAATGCTAAGTGCTTTAAGACTTAAGGGTGGATAACCAGTCATTTTTAGATGTGATTAAAAAAACTTTCAGGAAAGAAAGAAAATTTGAATTAGACTCAGAGATGCAAACAGGCTCTTGATAAAGTGAAGGATGCTTAAGGAAGGTTAGACTGACTAAAGCCATGGAGTCAAGAGAGTGAAAAGTATGTGCCTTTATCAAGCACAGTAACTTGATCCTAAAACATTTTGTTGTAGGTGTTTGCATTTACAGGTAAGGAAAGGAAAATCTAGAAACCCTAGGAGTACAATTGATATGTGGAAATTGTTGCATATTGTACCTAAGTGGTACATAATGGGTTTAAGACTCACATTATACTCTTAGCCTTTCCAGTTTCCTGATTATAAAGCTTGAGACAATTTGATTTTTTTTTTCCTTATCAGGATCTGTTTGGAAAATTCCAGCCACTAAAAATTTGGTTTTATCATTCTATTTAATTTTTATAATTAAAATTTCAAACATATTCAAAGTTGAAAGAATAATGAACTCCCATTTGCCTATCATGCATCTTCAGTAATCTCCAACATAATGGTTCTATAAGGATTATCCTTTTCAGAAACTAGCATGAAACGGTATATAAATTGTGAAGCAAGGCTTTGCCCAAAGTTGAAGGCATTTATTACCAGGTAGAGATCTCCACTATTTAGTTATATGACTTTAGTTGTTATTTCTGAGATTTCATGCAACTGTAAAAATGGATTTCTACCTCACTTGAGTACTCTACTTTGTGGGGTTGTTGACTGATTCAATGACAAAATGAAAATAAAACATTTATTATAGTGTGAAGTAGTTTCATTTCCCCTTTTCATAGAAAAATACAATAAATATCTATTGGTTGTGCCCTGCTTATTACTTGAGGCTGTTATTTTTATATGAGGTTTTGTTTTGTCAAGTAAAATCATTTTTGTCCCACTCTAAAAGTTAAACATCTTTGAAGTGAATTTGATAGGATTATGGTTCTATCACTGAGATTTTATAGGGGTACGGCTCTTCAAGCTCCTGTCCCTTTGCATATTTCTTTAAAGTAACACTCTCCAATAGAAATACAAGCCACATAATTTATTTAACCCTTCGTATCCAAAATATTATTTCGACATGTATTCAATATAAAAATTTTGGGGGGTGCTTTGCATTTTTAGTTTGTTCTACATTTTCAATATACAGTGTGTATTTCTCACTTTAAAGCACATCTCAGTTCAGACTAGCCACATTGCAAGTGCTTGGTAATCATGTGTGACTATTGGCTGCTTACTAAACAGCACAGCCTTAGAGTTCTGCAAGGTGTTCAGATTCTCTGTGCCCGCACACATCTTTTGAAGAGTCATAAGAGAGCCATGGAGAACACAAAATTGTTATCCAGATTTTCCTTAAAGCTACCTAGTCTGTCTGTCTGCTAAAGTTTTCAAATTGATTACTTCATTGTTACTTCTTATAGTGATGTATCAAAAGCTTTCCAGATGATGGCTATTTGATAACTCCCTGAAGTAGCAACAAATTGAACTGTAATTTTATAATTATCTATCATGTTCATTTTTTTATGTAATACTAAAAAATATTTGGCATATATGCATTAAGAAACAAATGAAGAAGTTTAGTATTGGATAGTATGTAGTAGTTAGTGATGCCTTCCTTAATGATAAAAGGGTGTTGTGTTTGTTTTTTAAGATTGCAGCAAAAATTGGAGGTGATGCTGGAACATCACTGAATTCAAATGACTATGGTTATGGGGGACAGAAAAGACCTTTGGAAGATGGAGGTAAGTTGATAGCATAAGTATTTTATTTTACATAGGGTTTAGCTGAAGTGATTGAAATACTGCTTTTATCATAAAGTTCCTAAAATTGTTAAAGTTTATACCTGCTCCAAAGAGAGGGAAAAAAAAAAGACCTAGCCAAGGTAAGTGAAAAGTTTGTCAGCAAGTTTTGCCTTATTGGGAAACATTGTTTTCACTCTTTTAGGATTATGCCAGATTGACAGTTTGCACAGACTTATTAATATGAATAAAAACACACATAGTTGCAAAATTGTAAATTGTTCAAGAGACATTTCACTGGTTTTTCTCATACTTGAATGAATCTATATGCAGTGTTTTCATTATTTTAGCTATTTCAAATTTCTCATTAAAGGTTGAAGTTACTATAGTTTGCTATCTAGCATGTTGCAGGTTATACCATTTTTTTATGTATTTGCTTTGTTTTAGTATTTTGTGTTTCAGGTTTAACTTAAAACAGTGGATTTACAGTGCCTTGTATTTAAAAAAAAAAAAAACAACAATTGTTGAAGCTTCTGAACTTAGAATTCTGAAAATATTTTTTCTTTTAGGTTTAACTGAATTTTGATACATTTTCTTTCTTTTTTTTTTTTTTTTTTTTTAAGGAGAATTCTGATTGAGCCTATAGAATGTATTAGTAGCTTTTGACCAGGAGTATTTGGTTTCTCTTCATTTTAAGTATCTTTCATATTCATAGTGAGGTTTTTAATATACAAAAATGAGCTAATGATGCTTCAGATGTTATATGTAATGTATTCTTTTTATTTTATGTGTAGATGGCTCTTGGACAAGTCCGAGCAGTACAACACACTGGGAGGGAATGCCCTCTCCTTTTAAAGGCAGGAATTTTTATTTATTACCTGTGTTTAGTATGTAAACGTGAAATAAACCAGTGAATTCTTGAATTGGACACAAACATTTCTTGAATTATGTGTCTGAATTTTTGCTGCACAACATTCTGCTGTTTAATCATTTAAGTTTGAAGGGGGGAGGAGAATATAGTATTTTCAGCTATAGGTTGTCTATTCTAAGGTATGCATTATATTCATTCACCTGTGTAAAGGATTTAGAGGAAGGTATCCATGTAGTTGCTCTGAGATTTTCTGTCTGAAGTATTATGCTGTGAAATGTTTGGTTAGGAATAATAGAACAGTTTACATTAAGAATTGCCTTATAATGTGGTTTTTTTTTTTTTCCATAGCTTTGTGGTCACTGTCAGATACACTCAACTTTTGATATGTAAAAATTTCATACTTTGATTTCTTTTTTCTTATAATCTTCAGTTCCTATAGTGGAAGCATCATTAGCCTTTAGCATGTGATACTTTGCTAGTAGTGGACCTAAATACTTTGTCTTTTATCATTCTAAAGTGCTTAAAATACATGAAGGTCAGTGATTTGATAAAATTGAAAAGGATTTTTTTCTTCTTAATGTCTATGCATCTTAAAACATGAAGAGAATGAGAATGAAAGAAGTGTAATCTTTTTTAAACTACTAAGAATTTGGGTTGAGTTTTGACAATATTGGTTCACGTGTGCCAAACCATACCCTCAGATATTTCAATAAATGTTTATATTAGTATTTTTTCTTGCTGGGGCGGTGGGGGGGGTGGGTGGAGGCGGGGCTAAGTCTTCTACTTGTATTTATTTGAAAAAAATTAAAAGACTCTTAATTTTGCAGATCAACCAGATGCTAAGAAAGTTGCCCCTCAAAATGACTGTAAGTGTTTAATTTAATCGGGATTAGATGTTAAAACAACTGAATTTTAATATTAAGGTTTTGTTCCTGTTTTTTGGCAGGTATCTTTGAAGTTAGTTGAAGTCTATGAATAGTCTTTTAGAATATCTAGACTGAATTTCTTTGTAAATGTTCCTTTTTCTCCTGCTTTTACAATTTTGTTTTTAATTATAGTCAGATATATATTAAAAAGATTCAGTTGCTAAGTTATTTTACATATTCCAATTTGTTTAACTTCTCAAATTCTTTTTTTTTTAAAAAATATTTTATTTATTTATTCATTTATCCCCCCCTTGCTGCTTGTGCTCACTGGGTCAGCTAACCACGCCGTGCGGGCGGGCTTGCCTTCACCAGGAGGCCCCGGGAACCGAACCCGGGGCCTCCCATATGGTAAACGGGAGCCCTACTGATTGAGCCACAGCCGCTTCCCCTCAGATTCTTAATCTATGTTTGTACCACTTGAAAAAGGAAAGTTTTAATTTGAGGCCATTGCTAATCTCCGCTCCTTTACTGACTTTCTTGCCCACTGTGAAACTAATTTAAGTATCATGTATAAAATTTTATCTCTTCTTCAAGTTATTATGTATACATCAGGGAAAGATTTGAGAATTGCTTGATATGATTGTATTGTCAAATATAAATATATAAGTGAACTTATTTCTAATTTTATTTTATTTATTTATTTTGGTAGCTTTTGGAACACAGTTACCACCCATGCATCAACAGCAAAGGTATAGTCAAAAACTTTTCAAAAAGTATTTTGCAAAATTTCGTTGAACTAGTATATAGAGGATATTTTGTTTGCGTATATTTATATATATATATATTTCATTTCCCTAAATTTAGGAAGGTAACGTATAATGATAGTTTTTCTTTTGAGTGAGATTGTATTTTGTAATTTGGAAAGGTGGGTGGAATAATTAGTCGGATTTTAGAAAAACTGGGGTGAATTAGAATAACTCTTAAGAGAATATTCTCTGAACTCCTCCCCCAAATCCTTTTCACTTCATGTCTTCCCTTACTGGATGTGTGTCACCTTAATGAAGATTCTGGGCTCGACTACATGGGTGATAGGCCACATTTTGTACATGGATATGTGCCTGTAACCTTAGTTTAAGCTATTCTTTCATTTCTTAATAAGTGGATGGTTGCCTTTATTATATGTTTCGTTGAAGGAAAATGTCAGTTTCTATTTTTCCTTAGCAGGTCTGTAATGACAGAAGAATACAAAGTTCCAGATGGAATGGTTGGATTCAGTAAGTAACTGAGTTTTTAAAGTTTTGAAAACATAACCAAGTCATAAATTAGAATATTTGAACAAATAATTTTCTCTTTTTACTAGTAATTGGAAGAGGAGGTGAACAGATCTCACGCATTCAACAGGAATCTGGATGCAAAATACAGATAGCACCTGGTAATATTGTTCTCCTGTTATTTTCAAAGTGTCTAGAAAACTAGTGTAATTTTTAAGTTCCTAGTGAAAGTGATGCAACATAATTAGTCTTTCCTCCATCTAAAATTTTCTAATCTTCTTCCTAATTGTAGACAGTGGTGGCCTTCCAGAAAGGTCTTGTATGTTAACTGGAACACCTGAGTCTGTCCAGTAAGTATGAAAATCTTAAAAATCTATAGTTGGGAAGCGGCTGTGGCTCAATCAGTAGGGCTCCCGTTTACCATATGGGAGGCCCCGGGTTCGGTTCCCGGGGCCTCCTGGTGAAGGCAAGCCCGCCCGCACGGCGTGGTTAGCTGACCCAGCGAGCACAAGCAGCAAGGGGGGGGGATAAATGAATAAATAAATAAAATCTTAAAAAAAAA